>CAKXYN010000084.1:10600000-11179661 GCA_935064755.1 Tragelaphus eurycerus | reverse complement strand
AAGAGGACTGATCTGATCTAAGAAAATTCTAGCTTCTTGAAATACTGAGAAAAAAACAAAAATATTTATATGTGTTGTATGTTTTGTGTTGCCTGTCAATCACTTACCAATCATTATACATATATTATTACTTCATATGGCAGTTTGATCAAGTCTGTATCTTAGTTCTCCTTAACAGGACTCTCTAGAAAGTCTCCATAAAACAGCTGAGTAGATTTGCTGTAAAAATTGGGAGCTAATAGCTTTCCTGGGACTTGAACATTGCTTTAAAATAGCTCTAATTTTTAAGTATAATCTAAACATAGAAATATTCTAACCTATATGGTTGTGTATATCAAGGAGGATTACATTTTCCTCTAAGCTGCGTAATATTTAGGGGCTTCCCTGATAGGTCAGTTGGTAAAGAATCCACCTGCAAAGCAGGAAATCCAGGCTCAATTCCTGGGTCAGGAGGATCCATTGGAGAAGGGAAAGGCTACCTCCTCCAGTATTCTGGCCTAAAGAATTCCATGAACTGTGGTCCATGGGGTCCCAAAGAGTTGGACATGACTGAGCAACTTTCACTTTCACCCTCATAGGCACATACATCTAATTTGAAATTAGCAATCATATTTATATTTTCTTTCATCTGTTGCCTCATCAGTTTTGCTAGAATTGCTTACACATCTGTTTTCTGTTCTATAATCTTTGTGTCTGAATGAAATTCCAAATCTTCTGAGAAAAATATGAAGAGAAATAATTATTTTTTCATGAGGATGAAGTCAAAACTTGAAAACAGTTCAATGAGGTAATTTCAAACGCTTATATGATTTCAAACTTACAAGGATGAATTATGTAAATCACTTTTTTCTGGTTAACAGTTTGATATGTAGTGATAACCAACATTATTTTATATATTCATAAATAAAATATATTCTTCTACAAATCATTGCTTACTTGATATTTACATTAACTAGAATATCAGTGAAAAGTAGCAGAAATGTTAAATTAACCTTTACTCAAATCAGTAATAAATAATCTATTTTCATGGCATAAATTTTCATGTTTCTTCTCTATCTTGACAAAGGATGACTAATTTTTTTGATTAATTCAGAGTCATAATTCCTTTCTTCTTATTCTGAAAAAAAAATGGAAATACATATTACTTCAGTCCTCTGATCGTGATTTAAAAATTAGTGTGTCGCATAATCAAGAGAATTATTTAATATGGCAACACTATAGGCATTGATGCTCTTCAATAAATACTGATGTAAAATTCCATACTCTTATATTATTTACCTTTAGATTTCAATTCATTTTTGGTAACTCCTATAGCTGCTGTAGAGTATAACTTACATTGATGTTACTCATTTTTTAAACCCACATGCCTGTAAAATGAGTGACTTAAACTGCTTCTAAAAAAATCTCAATTATGATAATGTATTGAGTTAAATATACAATGGCAGAAAGCATCTCATGCATGAATATATTGATATAAAACAAAGTAGTAAGCAGACTTTAGAACAAGAAATATTCCTAAGAATAAAGAGGGCCTAAAATGATGAAGCTATGGGTTTATCATGGATTAGCTTCTTCTTCTTAGTCTAAAACTTAAGGAAGGAAATTTTCCAAGTTGATTTTTCTGTTTTAACTCTGAAGTAGGCAAATCACTCAATTTTCATTGCTACTGTTGCTACAATTTGTTTTTTTTTTTTTTTTTTTTTTCTTTTGTTTTGCTTTGATTTGTTGTTTGGTCAGGCAATAAAAAAGAGTATGACTTCAGGAAAGTGATATGTTTTCAATGTAAGGAATTGGAGAATTTTCAATTTAAGGAATTGGAGAATTTTCAATTTTAAAGAAATTAGTTCAAGGTATGGAGAATATGCACTTCCCAGGTGGCACGAGTGGTAAAGGACTCACCCGCCAGTGCAAGAGAAGTAAAAGACTTGGGTTCAATCACAGGTTCTGGAAGATCCCCTGGAGGAGGGCATGGCAACCCTCTCCAGTATTCTTGCCTGGAGAATCCCATGGACAGAGGAGCCTGACGGGCCACAGTACATGGGGTCTCAAAGAGTGACTTGGCATGCATGCGTGGAGAATACACCAGTTATACCGAATACCAAGATTTCCAGTACTTGACTCAATCTCATTACTATATATATGAAAGCATGTATAATTCTCCTGTTGCTAGGAAGGAGGGCAGAGAATAAAATTGCTTGATTTTCATTTGCTTTTTTCCTCAGGAAAATGTCTGAATGGTAAATCCTACTCACATAGAAACTGCCCTGTAGTACATGAGAGACCTTGGGGAAGTTTTTACTTGCCTTTCTTAATATGGATAAAGGAGTTATCTTTTTAGGTTTGTAGCCAAATGAGAGTGATAACATATGATATCTCTGTGCATTCATACCTCTACATATACATCTTCATTTACATATGCATATATACACTACATGTGCAATTTGTATCTTTATTTTTTTAATTAACTATATTTTTAAAAATGCAAAAACATAATTTTAAATAACATGATAATTTTCTACCCAAGATATGATGCCCCATATTAAAAAAAAAAATGTTCTATTTTTTTTACTGTTGACTTTCCCTATAGTTAGAATTCAAACAATGTTACATTGTAGCTTTGGAGATAATTTTTTCTCAATTTAATCAAAATGTAATTAAATCATTTCTTTTAATAACTAACAAATAATAAGTCCACCTGCAATGTGGGAGATCTGAGATCGATCCCTGGGTTGGGAAGATCTCCTGGAGAAAGGAATGGCTACCCACTCCTATATTCTTGCCTGGAGAATCCCATGTACAGAGGAGCCTGGCAGGCTACTGCTCATGGGGTCACAAAGAGTTGGACATGACAGGGAGACCCATTTTCACTGTCAACCAAAAAAACCTCATTAACAAATCATATAGCTTTTATGGTTTTCAAGGCTAAGACTTGGGAAATATGTTACCAGTGACTTTCCAGAAAAATGTACACCAGAGTTACATCTTTCTCAGTCCTTAACAACACTGACCACTACTATTGTAATTAATTAAATCCCTTTATTAATTTGATAGGTAAAAATGATGATTATCTTCAGCATATATTGAAATTCTCCTTTGTATATTCTGCACAATTCGAAATGTAACTGTTCTTATGAGCCACTAATTTCAAAGAGATGGGTCATACTCCCCAACAAGAGAATTGTACAAACCTATTGCAGATTTATGTGACTGATAACTGAATAAAACAATTAGCAGATGCTTACTCCTTGGAAGGAAGGTTATGACCAACCTAGATAGCATATTCAAAAGCAGAGACATCACTTTGCAAAAAGGTTCACCTAGTCAAGGCTATGGTCTTTCCTGTGGTCATGTATGGATGTGAGAGCTGGACTGTGAAGAAGGCTGAGCGCCGAAGAATTGATGCTTTTGAACTGTGGTGTTGGAGAAGACTCTTGAGAGTCCCTTGGACTGCAAGGAGATCCAACCAGTCCATTCTGAAGGAGATCAGCCCTGGGATTTCTTTGGAAGGAATGATGCTAAAGCTGAAATTCCAGTATTTTGGCCACCTCATACGAAGAGTTGAGTCATTGGAGAAGACTCTGATGCTGGGAGGGATTGAGGGCAGGAGGAGAAGGGGACGACAGAGGATGAGATGGCTGGATGGCATCACTGACTCGATGAATGTGAGTCTGGGTGACCTGCGAGAGCTGGTGATGGATAGGGAGGCCTGGCGTGCTACAGTTCATGGGGTCGCAAAGAGTCTAACACGACTGAGCGACTGATCTGATCTGATCTGATCTGATATACTAAAAGGAGTTCGTCAAGGCTGTATATTGTCACCCTGCTTGTTTAACTTATATGCAGAGATCATCATGAGAAACGCTGGGATGGAGGAAGCACAAGCTGGAATCAAGATTGCTGGGAGAAATATCAATAACCTTAGATATGTAGATGACACCACCCTTATGGCAGAAAGTGAAGAGGAACTCCAAAGCCTCTTGATGAAAGTGAAAGTGGAGAGTGAAAAAGTTGGCTTAAAGCTCAACATTCAGAAAACGAAGATCATGGCATCCGGTCCCAGCACTTCATGGGAAATAGATGGGGAAATAGTGGAAAAGTGTCAGACTTTATTTTTCTGGGCTCCAAAATCATTGCAGATGGTGATTACAGCCATGAAATTAAAAGAAGCTTACTCCTTGGAAGGAAAGTTATGACCAACCTAGATAGCATATTCAAAAGCAGAGACATTACTTTGCAAACAAAGGTCCATCTACTCAAGGCTATGGTTTTTCCTGTGGTCATGTATGGATGTGAGAGTTGGACTGTGAAGAAGGCTGAGCGCCGAAGAACTGATGCTTTTGAACTGTGGTGTTGGAGAAGACTCTTGAGAGTCCCTTGGACTGCAAGGAGATCCAATCAGTCCATTGTGAAGGAGATCAGCCCTGGGATTTCTTTGGAAGGAATGATGCTAAAGCTGAAATTCCAGTACTTTGGCCACCTCATGTGAAGAGTTGACTCATTGGAGAAGACTCTGATGCTGGGAGGGATTGGGGGCAGGAGGAGAAGGGGACGACAGAGGATGAGATGGCTGGATGGCATCACTGACTTGATGGACGTGAGTCTCAGCGACGTCCGGGAGTTGTTGATGGACAGGGAGGCCTGGCGTGCAGCGATTCATTTGGTCGCAGAGTCAGACACGACTGAGTGACTGATCTGATCTGATATAGGATCATTAAAGCTGTCACCCTACTTTGGCAGACTTACATTTCCCAAAGAAATAGTTGATCTCCATCAGGCTCTAAATTAGATTACTGATTATGTTTCAAGGTCCAACAACATATCTAACTGAATTTATCCGCTCAATTTATTGATATATTAAAGTTTGGAATTACATTGATTTCTGCTAATACTTGAATTTTAGTCTTTTATTCAGTGGGATCAACTGGGATATTGAACATTTTGAATTATTTGATGATTGCGTTTTAAAGAGTGTTCAATAAAAATACAAAAATAGCCAAAAAAAAAAAGAGACAGTGTTTGATGCCTATAATTTTCTGAAGTTAATATAAACATGTTTTCTCCCTTATTCTTTTTTATTTTTTTTTTCAGAAGAAACACAAAATTTGTCATTTGGTTTCCCAGACCTGACATATGGTAGAAAGTACACCTGTGGGAGAGTCCATTGTCACTGAATCATCAGAAGCTCCTGAACTCAGAGTCTTTCTCTTCCTGCTCTTCCTCCTCAAAGATGCTGCCACAGCTTTGGCCTGAGCATCACTGCACCAATTTAAGGCTATACCAGTGTATTCCACCATCCTAGTACAGCCTTTTAATTGTTTGATAAATTGCTTTGAGCAGGTTAAATAAGATTAGATAGCAAATATATAATACAATTTTACATATAATAACATACCATTTGCTGCCAAGTCGCTTCAGTCGTGTCTGACTCTGTGCGACCCCATAGACGGAAGCCCACCAGGTTCCCCCGTACCTGGGATTCTCCAGGCAAGAACACTGGAGTGGGTTGCCATTTCCTTCTCCAATGCAGGAAAGTGAAAAGTGAAAGTGAAGTCACTCAGTCGTGTCCGACTCTTAGCGACCCCATGAACTGGAGCCTACCAGGCTCCTCCGTCCATGGGATTTTCCAGGCAAAAGTACTGGGGTGGGGTGCCATTGCCTTCCCCGAACATACCATTTTGTGAGCCACAATATAATAATGAGCCACAATATAATAATATATTTCCCTGAGACATTCTTAATGTGTAGAAAAACATATGACATCACTTAATTTTGTGTTTAAACAATTTCTCAGTAGAACTGTAATTACGCAGGTAAATATTCACACTGGGAATTAGGTATCAGTGTGTGTTCCTGGGATCTGATGTGAAATCAGAAAAGTAGTCTCAAAAGCCTCAGAGAAATATAAAAGGTCTTGAATTATCCTAGGGAACAGCAGTCTTCCTGAGGGAAGCACAAATTTCTTCAACGAGCACAGAAGGCCATTCAAATGAGATTAATATAAAATATTGCAGTAGGTCAATTTTTCTCTTTTAAGTATCAAAATGGGCTTTTCCCATGAAAAGTGGACCACTGTTGACACAGTATAGAGAGAAGGTGAATGAAAAAGATAGTGATCTTACCTTAATCCCAGGGTATTAGAACTAGATGGGATTTTTAAGTTCATAGTCACTTATTCTACATGTAGAAACTGATAGCTTGATAATAAATATTCCCTGAGTAACACAAGTTTTAAATGATCAAGATACATCTAACAAAAACAATAGGAGCAAAAAAGCCCAAACATTTAACACATGATATTAAAACAATTCTCACTATATTGGATTCTGATTAAGAATCTAAATGTTCAGTTCAGTTCAGTTCAGTCACTCAGTCGTGTCCAACTCTTTGTGACCCCATGAATCACATCACGCCAGTCCTCCCTGTCCATCAACAATTCCCAGAGTACACTCAGACTCACATCCATCGAGTCAGTGATGCCATCCAGCCATCTCATCCTCTGTCATCCCCTTTTCCTCCTGCCCCCAATCCCTCTCAGCCTCAGAGTCTTTTCCAATGAGTCAACTCTTCGCATGAGGTGGCCAAAGTACTGGAAGTTCAGCTTTAGCATCATTCCTTCCAAAGAAATCCCAGGGCTGATCTCCTTCACAATGGACTGATTGGATCTCCTTGCAGTTCAAGGGACTCTCAAGAGTCTTCTCCAACACCACAGTTCAAAAGCATCAGTTCTTTGGCACTCAGCTTTCTTCACAGTCCAACGCTCACATCCATACATGACTACTGGAAAAACCATAGCCTTGAGTGGACAGAGCTTTGTTGGAAAAGTAATGTCTCTCCTTTTGAATATGCTATCTAGGTTGGTCATAACTTTCCTTCCAAGGAGTAAGCGTCTTTTAATTTCATGGCTGCAGTCACCATCTGCAGTGATCTTGGAGCCCAGAAAAATAAAATCTGACACTGTCCCCACTGTTTCCCCATCTATTTCCCATGCAGTGATGGGACCAGATGCCATGACCTTTGTTTTCTGAATGTTGAGCTTTAAGCCAACTTTTTCACTCTCCTCTTTCATTTCATCAAGAGGCTTTTTAGTTCCTCTTCACTTTCTGCCATAAAGGTGGTGTCATCTGCATATCTGAGGTTATTGATATTTCTCCCACCAATTTTGATTCCAGCTTGTGCTTCTCCCAGCCCAGGGTTTCTCATGATGTACTCTGCATATAAGTTAAATAAACATGGTGACAATATACAGCCTTGCCATACTCCTTTTCCTATTTGGAACCAGTCTGTTGTTCCACTTCCAGTTCTAACTGTTGCTTCCTGACGTGCATACAGATTTCTCAAGAGGCACGTCAGGTGGTCTGGTATTCCCATCTCTTTCAGAATTTTCCACAGTTTATTGTGATCCACACAGTCAAAGGCTTTGGCATAGTCAATAAAGCAGAAATAGATGTTTTTCTGGAACTCTCTTGCTTTTTAACACTGTTCTATTCACCTACAAGACCTTTTAGAACTAACACCCAAAAAAGATGTCCTTTTCATTATAGGGGACTGGAATGCAAAAGTAGGAAGTCAAGAAACACCTGGAGTAACAGGCAAATTTGGCCTTGTAACACGGAATGAAGCAGGGCAAAGACTAACAGAGTTTTGTCAAGAAAATGCACTGGTCA
Organism: Tragelaphus eurycerus; assembly: GCA_935064755.1. Lineage (NCBI taxonomy): Eukaryota > Metazoa > Chordata > Mammalia > Artiodactyla > Bovidae > Tragelaphus > Tragelaphus eurycerus. The sequence goes on along the minus strand of CAKXYN010000084.1, from coordinate 11,171,997 downwards.
TAGCAAATACCCTCTTCCAACAACACAAGAGAAGACTCTATACATGGACATCACCAGATGGTCAACACCGAAATCAGATCGATTATATTTTTTGCAGCCAAAGATGGAGAAGGTCTATACAATCAGCAAAAACAAAACCAGGAGCTGACTGTGCCTCAGACCATGAACTCCTTATTGCCAAATTCAGACTGAAATTGAAGAAAGTAGGGAAAACTACTAGACCATTCAGGTATGACCTAAATCAAATCCCTTATGATTATACAGTGGAAGTGAGAAATAGATTTAAGGGCCTAGATCTGATAGATAGAGTGCCTGATGAACTATGGAATGAGGTTCGTGACATTGTGCAGGAGACAGGGATCAAGACCATCCCCATGGAAAAGAAACGCAAAAAAGCAAAATGGCTGTTTGGGGAGGCCTTACAAATAGCTGTGAAAAGAAGAGAAGCGAAAAGCAAAGGAGAAAAGGAAAGATATAAACATCTGAATGCAGAGTTCCAAAGAAGAACAAGAAGAGATAAGAAAGCCTTCTTCAGTGATCAATGCAAAGAAATAGAGGAAAACAACAGAATGGGAAAGACTAGGGATCTCTTCAAGAAAATCAGAGATACCAAAGGAACATTTCATGCAAAGATGGGCACGATAAAGGACAGAAATGGTATGGACGTAACAGAAGCAGAAGATATTAAGAAGAGGTGGCAAGAATACACAGAAGAACTGTACAAAAAAGAGCTTCATGACCCAGATAATCATGATGGTGTGATCACTGACCTAGAGCCAGACATCCTGGAATGTGAAGTCAAGTGGGCCTTAGAAAGCATCAGTAGGAACAAAGCTAGTGGAGGTGATGGAATTCCAGTGGAGCTATTCCAAATCCTGAAAGATGATGCTGTGAAAGTGCTGCACTCAATATGCCAGCAAATTTGGAAAACTCAGCAGTGGCCACAAGATTGGAAAAGGTCAGTTTTCATCCCAATCCCAAAGAAAGGCAATGCCAAAGAATGCTCAAACTACCGCACAATTGCACTCATCTCACACGCTAGTAAAGTAATGCTCGAAATTCTCCAAGCCAGGCTTCAGCAATATGTGAACTGTGAACTTCCTGATGTGCAAGCTGGTTTTAGAAAAGGCAGAGGAACCAGAGATCAAATTGCTAACATCCGCTGGATCATGGAAAAAGCAAGAGAGTTCCAGAAAAACATCTATTTTTGCTTTATTGAGTATGCCAAAGCCTTTGACTGTGTAGATCACAATAAACTATGGAAAATTCTGAAAGAGATGGGAATACCAGACCACCTGATCTGCCTCTTGAGAAATCTGTATGCAGGTCAGGAAGCAACAGTTAGAACTGGTCATGGAACAACAGACTGGTTCCAAATAGGAAAAGGAGTACGTCAAGGCTGCATATTGTCACCATGTTTATTTAACTTATATACAGAATACATCATGAGAAATGCTGGACTGGAAGAAACACAAGTTGAAATCAAGATTCCTGGGAGAAATATCAATAACCTCAGATATGCAGATGATACCACTCTTATGGCAGAAAGTGAAGAGGGGCTAAAAAGCCTCTTGATGAAAGTGAAAGTGGAGAGTGAAAAGGTTGGCTTAAAGCTCAACATTCAGAAAACGAAGATCATGGCATCTGGTCCCATCACTACATGGGAAATAGATGGAGAAACAGTGGAAACAGTGTCAGACTTTATTTTTCTGGGCTCCAAAATCACTGCAGATGGTGACTGCAGCCATGAAATTAAAAGACGCTTACTCCTTGGAAGGAAAGTTATGACCAACCTAGATAGCATATTCAAAAGCAGAGACATTACTTTACCAACAAAGGTTCGCCTAGTCAAGGCTATGGTCTTTCCTGTGGTCATGTATGGATGTGAGAGCTGGACTGTGAAGAAGGCTGAGCGCCGAAGAATTGATGCTTTTGAACTGTGATGTTGGAGAAGACTCTTGAGAGTCCCTTGGACTGCAAGGAGATCCAACCAGTCCATTTTGAAGGAGATCAGCCCTGGGATTTCTTTGGAAGGAATGATGCTAAAGCTGAAACTCCAGTACTTTGGCCACCTCATGCGAAGAGTTGACTCATTGGAGAAGACTCTGTTGCTGGGAGGGATTGAGGGCAGGAGGAGAAGGGGACGACAGAGGATGAGATGGCTGGATGGCATCACTGACTTGATGGGCGTGAGTCTGAGTGACCTCCGGGAGCTGGTGATGGACAGGGAGGCCTGGCGTGTTGCGGTTCATGGGGTCGCAAAGAGTCGGACACGACTGAGTGACTGATCTGATCTGATCTGATTCACCTATTATTTCTTTTTAAAGCATGTGCATATCCATTAATGTTGACTCAATCTGTTTATTATATTATCCATCTTCTGTTACAGTATTGCATTGATGCCATCAATTATCAACACCCAAGTAACAGTACTGGAGTGGGGTTAGAAGAATATTTTTAAGGAAGTAGAAAAAAAAATTAAGCAGTGACTAGTATCAATAAAGATAAATTCCTGCAAGAATCGATACTTTTGCTAAGCTCTTCCAAAATCCTGTTTTCATGCTCACCTGCCAAGTACATAGAAACATAGTAGTTGGCTCCTAAGTGGTGTCTGTTTTGTATTTCTTGTATTATTTTCCCTTTCCTTTTGTTCTATTTAGCTTTTATATTTCTGTTTTCAATCTTGAAATTTTCTTTCAGACTTGAAGTGTGTAATAAACTTGAAATACTATTACACTTAATGTTCTCTATATAAATTGTTCTCTTCAGGTCCTGTACATCTGTGAATAGAAATACGAGCTTTGGCAATAAAACACCTCAGCAAAGAAGTGTTTGTTTCTCATGGGCAAAGCCTTAAGCTTTTTACACATTGTCCACGAAGATGAGTCTCCTTATTTGACATCTCCACCTACAGGGCAGGAGACTCCGAGTTGATCCCTGGTTCGGGAAGATCCCCTGGAGAAGAAAATGGCAACCCACTCCAGTACTTTTGCCTGGAGAATCCTATGGATGGAGGAGCCTGGTAGGCTATGGTCCATAGGATCTCAAAGAGTCAGACACCACTTCACTTTCACTTTCACCTTTGAATAGTCATTTTTCATTATTACAAAAGAAAGAATAGCTCAGAAAAGATATGCTGCTACTGCTACTGCTAAGTCGCCTCAGTCGTGTCCGACTCTGTGCAGCCCCATAGACAGCAGCCCACCAGGCTCCCCCATCCCTGGGATTTCCAGGCAAGAACACTGGAGTGGGTTGCCATTTCCTTCTCCAATGAACGAAAGTGAAAAGTGAAAGTGAAATCGCTCAGTTGTGTCCAACTCTTAATGACCCCATGGACTGCAGCCCACCAGGCTCCTCTGTCCATGGGATTTTTCAGGCAAAAGTACTGGAGTGGGGTGCCATTGCCTTCTCCACAGAAAAGATATAATTATATCTTTTTCTTGCCTTCAGAGAGAGATCAGAGATCAGTCGCTCAGTCGTGTCCAACTCTTTGCGACCCCATGAACCGCAGCACGCCAGGCCTCCCTGTCCATCACCAGCTCCCGGAGGTCACCCAGACTCACACCCATCGAGTCAGTGATGCCATCCAGCCATCTCATCCTCTGTCGTCCCCTTCTCCTCCTGCCCTCAATCCCTCCCAGCATCAGAGTCTTCTCCAATGAGTCAACTCTTCGCATGAGCAGAGAGTGGCAATTGCTCCACTCCTTAGTCAATAGACAATCTTGTCTCTATGTTTGCAGAACAAAGCAGATGGGCTATCATTCAAGGAGAGATAATATTTCCTAAGGAGGAAGCCATCTGTATTTTATAAAAGTGTAATTCCAATGAATTCACTAGCAGATCAGTTATGCTTTCCTTCTTTGCTTAACCCTTTGCTTGGAGGAAAAAGGAATCCCGGTTGATAATAAAATAATAAATATTAATTTCTCAAGAAGTTCAAACTTGTCTCCATAGCTTAATAATTTTAGCTTCCAAGGTGGCACAGTCGTAAAGCATCCACCTGTCAATGCAGGGGGCAGAAGAAATTTGAGTTTGATCCCTGGCTTGGGAAGATCCCCTGGACGAGGAAATGGCAACCCAAGCCAGCATTATTGCCTGGAAAATTCCATGGACAGAGGAGCTTCATGAGCAACAATCCATGGGGTTGCAAAGAGGTGGACACACTAAGCACACACACATCACACATTGAATATTCGCTGTGTGAAAAACACTACTGAAAATACACATATTAGCTCATTTAATTCTCATCATTACCCTGTAGACAAGTGTCACTATAATATGTAATTTACATATCATAAAATGAAACCATATAGTTGTTGAAATTTTGCTGAAGTCGTACAAATATGAGGTGGAAGAGCCAGACACACTGGCTTTATTGTCCATGCTTTCAACCACCACAGCACATCTTCTCTGATACTGTGTCAAAAGATGTAAACCTGTTGGAGCAGAAACTCTAAGTCAAGATTTATGCTAGCTTTAAGCTAATATACCTATATCCAATTCAGCACATTGAGTTTTGGGGAATAACTGTCTTAGTTATGCTAATCTTTTGAGTACCACTGTCTCTAACATTTCCATTTCTGGGGAGGTAGCATTTATTGAAGAGTGCCCAGTGATCCAGAATGTCCAAACTCTGGCCCTGACTCTTTGATTGCAGAGTTACGTACTCCTGGATTGTTAACTGGGTTGAAATCATCAGTTCCTTTTCAGTAGGGTGGTCAACATATTTTAAAGAGCTGTGAGAATTAAGTTAGATGAGAAAGCACTTTGAAAATTATAAGATGGCAATATATCCATGCCAGACTTTCACATTTAATCTGTCTCTTTCATCTCCTGCATTGGCAGACAGATTCTTTACTACTCCAGTGACCTGGGGAGCTATTAATTTAGCTAACAGAACAAATGTAGAAAAATAGACATTAAGTAATCCAGAATCCGCAATCATAATTATATGCATAGTTGATTTCCTATACCCAAAGAATAGCTTGGTAAATAGTTGCATTATGCCTATTAATTCTAAATGTACAAAAAATTTTAAAAGACATTCAGTTTTATTAAAAATTTGGAACAAATTGAGAAAAAACAGGAAGATAAGATTTTGGTAATGTGGTTAGATAATGATCTGAGATAGAGTATATAAAATGAAAATATATTCAAATCCAACATTATGCAAATGCTGAACTTGTAGGAGTTGTGTGTGATATAGGTTGTTAAGGAAGAAGATATATATATATATATACACATTATATATGACATAAAATGTATATATATATGTATGTCTATATATATACATATATATATACATTTTATGTCATATATAATGTGTATATATATATATATATATCTTGCATATATAATTCTTCCTTAAAAACCAACATAAAACACAACCCAAACAATTACAAAATTTGCATAATGTTGGATGTCTATATATAGATATATATATATATATGGGCTTCCCTGGTGGCTCAACTGATAAAGAATCCACCTATAATGCAGGAGATCTGGGTTCAATCCCTGGGTTGGGAAGATCCCCTGGAGAAGGGAAAGGCTACCCACTCCAGTACTCTGGCCTGGAGAAGTCCATGGATTGTATAGTCCATGGGGCCATAAAGAGTCGGACATGACTCAGCGACTTTCACTTTCACTATATATGTACATATGAATTTTATACTTATATAAAATGCACACATGTAAAAGATTTTGCTTATTTCATTCATTAAGATGCAATAAATGTTACAAAAGATAATTCAAAGAATCACAATATTATAAATCAGGAATTCACAAATAAACTGATAATAGATACAAAGCTTCCTTTCCACTACAGAGCAAATCAGTTGTCTCTGGGAAAAAAAATGTACCTGTCTATAAACAAGTATCATGTGTGTTTCTCTGGGCTATTTACAATTTACAGAGCTGTAGACTAGTGCAATGGCAAGAGAATGCAGACATCATTAAGAGAAGTGGGTAGGTGACCTTCTTTAAACATCTGTTATAATTTATCATTAAACACTGAAATATTCGTGAATACTATCATTATATTACCTGGATTAATTCAGTAATTATCCAAGCATGAAAATTTCTCTAGTTAGATTCCATAGCTTGGTTTATAATCTAAAAAATAAAAAATGGGTGTACTAACTACTATTAATATGTTGCCAACTTTAGAACAGTGAATCAATGAGATGCTAAGATATTTATCTGTAGAAGAAAACCCATTTAACATAGAATTTGATGAGACGGGCACTGTCATTCTCATACTAATGATGATGAAACTTAAACTTAGTGATTACTTGGCCTGCCTAAAGAATTGCAACTGCTGAGCAGTAGAGTTAGGATTCAGTTACTAATTCTGTTACTGATTCAGTAACTAATTCTGAATATTTTCTCTTTCTCTTTTACAAGCAACTCTTAGACGTTCCTTTGTTCCTCAGAGGCAAAGTGCTTCTTAATGTATGAGAGATAAAGTACTTTGACTCCTCTAACTAGGCAAGGTTTCAACTGAAATATAAATACTTTAATTTGTTGTGCAAGTAAAAAAAATACTGCAAAGTGGAACAGAAGTGAGTTTCTCAGAGTTTGCTCTATGCAATGTGATTAACCATGATCATTCACACTGGTGAAAGATGAGAGAGTAAATGAAAGTAAGAGGTTCAGAGGTTAGAGTTCACCCACTGGTTTGAAGCTGTGTCATTTAATGTGGAAAATGATAACTTTAAGGAGTAGAAGTGGTAAGTTATCAGTTCAACTGGAAATATGTACATTTTCAGTGCTTACTGTTCATATGCCTAGGGGTTACCAGGATGCCCAAGTGGATTTAGAATTAATGTTCTAATTACTTTAGCCATTTTCATATTTACTTTTTTTCTGACTCTTCAGGTTATTATAAACATCAGTACCCTGTCAAAATTCCAACCTCCAGGAACCCTGCAGAGAATGGAGGTGGAGAACAGCACTGTGAAGACACAGTTCTTTCTCTTGGGATTCAGTGACCACCCAGAACTGCAGAGTGCTCTTTTTGCTGTGTTTCTGTCATCTACTCTGTTACCCTGATGGGCAACCTTGGGATGATTTTATTAATCACAGCCAGTCCCTCTTTGAACACCCCCATGTACTTTTTTCTCTGCATCTTGTCTTTCATAGACGCCTGCTGCTCTTCAGTCATTGCCCCCAAGTTACTTGTGGACTTAGTTTCTGATAAGAAGACCATTTCTTACAATGGCTGTGCTGCACAGTTATATTTCTTCTGCTATTTGGTGGACACAGAATCTTTTCTCTTGACTGTCATGGCTTATGACCAGTACATAGCCATCTGTAAGCCCTGCATTACACCATTATTATGTCCAAGAGGATTTGCTGCCAGCTTGCAATTGGAGCGTTTTTAGGGGGCACCATGAGCTCAGTGATTCACACCACTAATACCTTTCACCTGTCTGTCTGCTCCAGTGAAATTAACCATTTCTTTTGTAACACCTCCCCTCTCTTCTCTCTGTCCTGCACTGACACTTACATCCATGACGTTGTACTGGTGGTCTTTGCTAGCTTAGTGGAAGCCCTCTGCCTTCTAATAGTTCTCCTCTCTTATATCCTCATCATAGCACCCATTCTTAAAACAGGTTCTGCTGAGGGAAGAAGAAAAGGATTCTTCACTTGTGCTTCTCATCTGACCGTGGTCTCTATCTACCATGGTACCCTCATCTTCATTTACTTGTGCCCTGGCACTGGCCATTCATTGGCTATTGATAAAGTGACCTCTGTGTTCTATACATTGATTATACCTATGTTAAATCCCTTAATTTACAGCCTTAGGAACAAATATGTAAGAAATGCCTTCAGGAAAATAATTATCAGAAAATTTCTTTCTTAAGAAAGCATAAAACTGAGGCTGCCAGCTTTTCTACCCTGTTTCTTTTTTATTTAATTTAAGTTTCTTTATTTTAATTGGAGGCTAATTACTTTACAATGTTTTATTGGTTCTGCCACACATCAACATGACTCTGCCATGGGCATACATGTGGTCCCTATCCTGAACCCCCTCCCACCTGCCTCCCCATACCATCCCTCAGTGTCATCCCATTGCACCAGCCCTGAGCATCCTGTATGGAACCTGGACTGGCGATTCGTTTCTTATATGATATTATACACATTTCAATGCCATTCCCCCAAATCTTCCCACCCTCTCCCTCTCCCACTGAGTCCAAAAGACTGTTCTATACATCTGTGTCTCTTTTGCTACCCTATTTCTTGACTTTTGTTCTTTTTTTTTTAGTTTAATTTTATTTTATTTAACTTTACAATATTGTATTGGTTTTGCCATATATCAAAATGAATATGCCACAGATGTACATGTGTTCCCTATCCTGAACCCTCCTCCCTCCTCCCTCCCCATACCATCCCTCTGGGTCGTCCCAGTGCACCAGACACAGGCATCTGGTATCAGGCATCGAACCTGGACTGGTGACTCAGTTCATATATGATATTATGCTTATTTCAGTGCCATTCTCACAAATCATCCCACCCTCTCCCTCTCCCAGACTCCAAAAGACTGTTCTATACATCAGTGTCTCTTTTGTTGTCTCATATACAGGGTTATTGTTACCATCTTTCTAAATTCCATATATATGTGTTAGTATACTGTATTGGTGTTTTTCTTTCTGGCTTATTTCACTCTGTATAATAGGCTCCAGTTTCATTCACTCATTATCAGAGAAATGCAAATCAAAACCACTATGAGTTACCATTTCATTCCAGTCAGAATGGCTACGATCCAAAAGTCTACAAGCAATAAATGCTGGAGAGGGTTCGGAGAAAAGGGAACCCTCTTACCCTCTTACACTGTTGGTGGGAATGCAAACTAGTGCAGCCACTATGGAGAACAGTATGGAGATTCCTCAAAAAACTGGAAATAGAACTGCCTTATGATCCAGCAATCCCACTGTTGGGCATACACACTGAGAAAACCAGAATTGAAAGAGACACGTGTACCCCAATGTTCATCGCAGCACTGTTTATAATAGCCAGGACATGGAAGCAGCCTAGACATCCATCAGCAGATGAATGGGTAAGAAATCTGTGGTACATATACACAATGGAGTATTACTCAGCCATTAAAAAGAATACATTTGACTTTTGTTCTTTAAATCTCTAAAGATTCTGAGTGCTGAAGCTCTAGGTCTTTGACCTAAGTTCCTATAACCCACCAGTACAATCTTCTGAATTTCCCATTATTTTCAATTGTGCCTAAATTGAGTGTAGGGAGCAGGCCTTAATGTTCTTAATCTTCTCTCCAAATTAAGGAAGAGTAGCAATAGGGTCTCTTTGCTGTTTTGCACAAAAGGTCTTCTTAACATCTCTTTCCTCTCTTCCTGAGAGGCCCTAGTGAGGTATCATGAGAAGAGCAACTGCTCTATCCATGTCAATTAAACTTACTTCCCTAAAGGCTCCATTTTTATTTTTAACAATAGGCTTAATAGACTTGCTCAGTCAGTGTTACTGTATCAGATTAGTTTTGTTTGTACCCTTTTTATGTACTTGCATCACCCTGTAAATAGTCCATCATAACACATAGAAGTAAGTAGTAAATGAGTAAATAAGAATAAATAAGAAACCTCCCTCCATGCCTAAATATTCCATAAAAGCATGACGCTTACTATCCTGTTCGCCATTTTTTCTATTATGCCACTTACAGTGTTTGACCTGAGAATTCAATTCAAAAATACTTATTGAACAACAAATGTATGAGTGTAGCCAGAACAACTAATATAAGATTGAACCTTTGTAGAATGATCAAAAATATTGCTCTTTTCTTTGATTTTATCCTACCATGTTCACTTTAGGTGAAATCTATTTGCATATGTTTTCTTTTGCCCTATACAGAAATGAGAGTTAGAGACAGGAATTATTTGTTGTAAAATTCTTCATTCTGCCTTAATTATGTCAGCAAACATCCCCTGATCCTCCAAAGAACACCAAAGAGGACTCCTATCTCCCCACTGGGTTCATAGCATTGCATTAGTTAATAATGAAAATAAGTAAGCAAATAAACTGAAAGGTCCCATAATATAGTTCATATCATAAACCATATATGTTAAATCATATATTAATACAAATATAGTTCCCTTTGAAGGGGAGGAACAAAGTATTAGTTATATTAGAATGCTATATATAGTGATTATGTTATCTATGAAAGTATGAAATAAATTAGAATAATATTCTAAACAAAATTTTGACAATGGTTATCACAATTGTATAGCGCTAAATTATTGTATGCTAGTTAATCCCTGAAATATTTTCCAAAAGCTTAATTAAATGCGTATTCTGTTCTGTCGGGGAAGGCGATGGCACCCCACCCCAGTCCCCGGCCCTTCTGCCTGTATTCAATTAGCAATTAATCCAGTTGTGCAAACAACACAATTTAAAGTTCTCAGAAGCATTCATTTTATCTTAGGTTGTGGCCATGAAAGGAACCTGGAGGCACTCTTTATAATTTTAGGAGGAGAGAGCAATTGCTTATACAGATTTTTATTTAGGTTAGGTCCTGTTCACTTATGTTCAATATCCCTTTGGTGCTGATGATTTTATAATCAAGATATCATTTGAAGGAAACAACATATTAAAAAACTTGGAATCTTCAGCAGATTATTTGAATTAGAATTCTAATATGAATTAGAAGTTTAGACAAACATATTTTATTGTTTCTTCAATATTTTCTCTCATGATTTCAAATTATTTATAGTTCATAGAATATAGCACATATCAGGAACTCTCAATCACTGTCTAAAGCTGTTGACAACACAATGAAATTTATTAAGAACATATGAAAGTATTTATATCTGCAAACATTAGGCTTCTCAGGTGGTGCTGAAATGTCTAGACAGTGTAAGACTTTGAAACCTCAATTCCTGTTTTGTTTTTTAATTTCAATTGTTTTCTTCTCAAGTAAGCATCTCCCTTTTTCCAATTTCCGGGCATTCAGAGGAATGCCTCCCTGGTCTGGTAAGTCATAGTACATTCAGACCCAGGACAATACAATCCTGAACTGCTGTTTAGTCTATCAAGGATAAAAGCTCCAGGTAGACAATTAGCTCCTAAATATATATATCTATCCCCTAAATAATGGCCTGGGGTCTTAAGAAAGTGTCAAGGAACAGTGTCACAATGTCTGAAAAACCTGAGAAACTTGGGGATCCAAGAAAGCCATAAAAATGACAAACTGGATGTTGTGAAGTTTAAACTAATTGGTCAAAAATGAGGCATATTAAAGTTACAAGTCAGCCAAAAATATACAGATCAATACTCATAAATATATAAAGCTGTTGTAATCCCCACCTTTTTGGGGCTCTTCTCTCCCTGTCAGTGTCTATGCTAAGGGCTTGGCATCTCTATCTTCTAAAATAAACTTTGCCTGTGTGAGTGTTGGCTAGTTTGTGGAGTTTATTCCTCAGGTCCAAGAACAGAACCTGGTTTCCTGTTTCAGCACCAGTGATAAGGAATCAGCCTGTCAATGCAGGACACGCAAGAGTTGTGAGTTCAATCCCTGGGTTGGGAAGGTTCCCTGGAATGTGGAATGGCACCCCACCCCAGTATTCTTGCCTGGAAAAGTCCATGGACAGAAGAGCCTATGGCTCATGGGGTTGCAAAGAGTTGGACATGTCTGATCATTATAATAATGAAGCCCATTCATATCATGTAAAATTAGCTTCACTGACCATTTTTCAAATATATATGTAATGAAAAAAAATCCCTTTTCTATTTTTACCTTTTCAAAGTTTTTACTTAATAGTGTTTACAGAGGATCAGGAAACTGGGTTGTTTTTGTTTGTTTGTTTGTTTTGGTTTTGATTTATGCTCCTTTTGAGAAAATGATGAAGATGGAAGAGAGTTTAAGGTAATAAGAAGATTTGAAGCTGAAGAAGACTTGAAGATTGAAGACCTGAGTTCAAATCTTTATACTACCTTTTACTTGTTAGACCTGTGACCTTAGCCAACTAACCCCTCATCAGGGACTACATTCTGGTACTGAAAGAAACGATGGTGTAGTTTATCACATGAGGTCACGAGATGGAGTCTGCAAGATTCATCTTTCACCTTATAGCCAGCTCACTGGGCTCGGACGATCCCCTGGAGAAGTGAATGCCAACCCACACCAGTACTCTTGCCTGGAGAATCCCATGGACAGAGGAGCCTGGAGGCTACAGTCCATGGGGTTGCAAAGAATCAGACACGACTGAAGTGACTTAGCATGCACACATGCCAGTCTTAGAGATTCTAGTTGTACATCTCAGCTGCAGCTCATATCTGGAGTTCTCTGCCCAGAACCCTAAGGACTAGCTTCTCCTGACCCTGCCTTCCCTCCTGCTAGAGCTTAGCAGAGATTTCTTCACAGTGACCTATGCTGGCCACACCATTTTCAATCTTGGCCAGATGCCTGAAAAGTACCTTAATGGTCTAATTTCCAGATGTCACAAGTCCCACCTCATTACTGATTTCTGTGGACAAAACTCTTCTTGTAAAGTTAGTTTCTTTACTGCCATGAGTGGAATTAGATTTATAATCCAGTACACATTTTTATTGTTAGAAGACTTTGCTCTCTAATTCATCCTCTCACACACTATTCAACTACCTTCGGGTTTATCACTGACTTTAGACTCTCCACCCACACTCTCTTTACTGGCCACTGCTCAGCAGTCAGTCAGACTATCATCTCACCATCCATCTGCTTTAGTTCCTATCTCTGGCCATCAGAGGATGCCCTTTATTAGAAATGTAAACTGCTTACCAATCAAGGTGAGAGGGTAACAGGCAGGAAGGCCAGGGGTCTCCAAACGGAGGAAATAGCCTGCAAATGTTAGACATTTTTATCTCTCTTAAGCGGCAGGAGGAAACAAACTAGTGATATTTTTTCCTTCTCTATACAAATTTAAAAGGAGGTTTCTCTTAAAATACTGTGTTGCCATAATTACACCTGGTTTCACCTGAAGTTATCTATTCTCAAACCTAGAGATAACCAATGCCTTTTTCTTATGGAAATGTTTGTCTTAAGCTATGCTAATGTACTATGCATTTACCCCAGACTCTGTCTTCAAGTCATTCCGCCTCTTGGCTCAGAACCTACTTGACAAACCAGTATGTTATACTCAGATATTGTTCCCCTAACCTATGTAAATGAAACAATTTGTATGGTGGTCTGCCCTTCTTCAAGATTCAAGTTAATCATTTTATGGCCCAGGATAAACAATTTGGTGCCATTATCCCAAAATGCGGGGGGGGAGGAGAGGGGGGGGGGGGGGGGGGGCACCGGGGGGGGGGGGGGGGAGGGGGGGGGGCCGGGGGGGGGGGGGGGGAGAGGGAGGGGGGGGGGGGGGGGGTGGGGGGGGGGAAAAAGGGGACACACGGAGGGACTGATCTGATCTGACATCTGATGGGTGAGGGGCCTGGTGTCATTCTGAATTTTAAGACATTGCTTTCTTTCATTAACAGACTGCTAGTGACTATATAACATCCAGCTGAAGACTATCAGAGGGGTACTCTTCTGCCCCCTTCTGATGCCTATGTCAGAAGCTTTCTCTATCTCCTTTATACTTTAATAGAACTTTATTACACAAAAGCTCTGAGCGATCAAGCCTCGACTCTGGCCCCGCATTGAGTTTTTCTCCTCTGGGGGCCAAGAATACAGGTGTCTTCATGTGATTCAACAACAACCTTTCAAAGGGATTTCAGACTGTATATATTTTTAAGAAAATATTTTACAAGCCAGACTTTGACAAAGTTGATATTTCCAGGCTGCATTATTTTTTTTTTTAAATCCACCATATTCACAATCTTTATTTTTTTATTTTTAAATATAAATTTATTTATTTTAATTGGAGGCTAATTACTTTACAATATTGTAGTGGTTTTGCCATACATTGACATGAATCTGCCACAGGTGTACATGTGCTTCCCATCCTGAATCCCCCTCCCACCTCCCTCCCAATCCCATCCCTCTGGGTCATCCCAGTGCACCAGCCCCGAGCACCCTATATCATGCATTGAACCTGGACTAGTGATTCATTTCACATATGATAGTATACATGTTGATTCTCCCAAATCATCCCACCCTCTCCTTCTCCCAAAAGACTTTTCTATGCACCTGTATCTCTTTTGCTGTCTTGCATATAGGGTCATTGTTACCATCTTTCTAAATTCCATATATATGCGTTATTATACTGTATTGATGTTTTTCTTTCTGGCTTCCTTCACTCTGTATAAAAGACTCTGGTTTCATCCACCTCATTAGAACTGATTCAAAGGTATTCTTTTTAATGGTTGAGTAACATTCCATTGTGTATATGTACCACAGTTTTCTTATCCATTCATCTGCTGATTGACATCTAGGTTGCTTCCATGTCCTGGCTACTATAAACAGAGAATTCCAGAGAAACATCTATTTCTGCTTTATTGACTATGCCAAAGCCTTTGACTGTGTGGATCACAATAAACTGTGGGAAATTCTGAAAGAGATGGGAATACCAGACCACCTGACCTGCCTCCTAAGAAATCTGTATGCAGGTCAGGAAGCAACAGTTAGAACTGGACATGGAACAACAGACTGGTTCCAAATAGGAAAAGGAGTATGGCAAGGCTATATATTGTCACCCTGCTTATTTAACTTATATGCAGAGTACATCATGAGAAACGCTGGGCTGGAAGAAACACAAGCTGGAATCAAGATTGTCGGAAGAAATATCAATAACCTCAGATATGCACATGACACCACCCTTATGGCAGAAAGTGAAGAGGAACTGAAAAGCCTCTTGATGAAAGTGAAAGTGGAGAGTGAATAAGTTGGCTTAAAGCTCAACATTCAGAAAACGAAGATCATGCCATCTGGTCCCATCACTACGTGGGAAATAGATGAGGAAACAGTGGAAACAGTGTCAGACTTTATTTTTCTGGGCTCCAAAATCACTGCAGATGGTGACTGCAGCCTTGAAATTAAAAGACGCTTGCTCCTTGGAAGGAAAGTTATGTCCAACCTAGATAGCATATTCAAAAGCAGAGACATCACTTTGCCAACAAAGGTCCGTCTACTCCAGGCTATGGTTTTTCCTGTGGTCATGTATGGATGTGAGAGTTGGACTGGGAAGAAGGCTGAGCACCAAAGAATTGATGCTTTTGAAGTGTGGTGTTGGAGAAGACTCTTGAGAGTCCCTTGGACTGCAAGGAGATCCAACCAGTCCATTCTGAAGGAGATCAGGCCTGGGATTTCTTTGGAAGGAATGATGCTAAAGCTGTAACTCCAGTACTTTGGCCACCTCATGTGAAGAGTTGACTCATTGGAAAAGACTCTGATGCTGGCAGGGATTGGGGGCAGGAGGAGAAGGGGATGACAGAGGATGAGATGGCTGGATGGCATCACTGACTCGATGGATGTGAGTCTGAGTGAACTCCAGGAGTTGGTGATGGACAGGGAGGCCTGGCGTGCTGCGATTCATGGGGTTGTGAAGAGTCGAACACAACTGAGCAACTGAACTGAACTGAACTGAACTGAGATGGACATTGGGGTACATGTATCTCTTTTAATTCTGGTTTCCTCAGTGTGTATGCCCACCAGTGGGATTGCTGGTCATATGGCAGTTATCTTTAAATACGCATGTGCATAATATGGTACCCTTCTGAAGAATGAGCCAAAAGCTGCAAGAGAAAGAAACAGTTGCTGTCTATTATGATCATATAATCTGAATTAAAAACAGTCAATATAAAAAGAATTTTTTTTTTTTTTTTTTACTGTGTCTCATGGCTTTTGGGATCTTAGTTTTGCAACCAAGGATTGAACCTGAACTCCCTGCAATGAAAAAGCAGAGCCTTAACCACTGGACAGCCAGGAAATTCTCACTAGTAAAATTATTTTTATTTCATAAAATTTTACTCATTATATGCACTGGGGAAGATAATGTGATAAAGAGGCAAGGGTTCCAATAAAAAAAAATAATGAATAAATTCAATAATAGGCCACCTTAACTGCCTCCTGAGAAATCTGTACGCAAGTTAAGAAGCAACAGTTAGAACCAGACATGGAACAACAGACTGGTTCTAAACAGGGAAAGGAATATGTCAAGGTTGTATATTGACACCCTGCTTATTTACCTTATATGCAGAGTACATCATGAGAAATACTGAGCTGGATGAAGCACACACTGGGATCAAGAGTGCTGGGAGAAATATCAATAACCTCAGATACGCAGATGATACCACCCTTATGGCAGAAAGTGAAGAACTAAAGAGCCTCTTGATGAAAGTGAAAGAGGAGAGTGAAAAAGTTGGCTTAAAACTCAACATTCAGAAAACTAAGATCATGGCATCTCGTCCCATCACTTCATGGCAATAGATGGAGAAATAGTGGAAACAGTGGCTGACTTTATTTTGGCAGGCTCCAAAATCACTGCAGATGATGACTGCAGCCCTGAAATTAAAAGATACTTGTTCCTTTGAAGAAAAGCTATGATCAGCCTAGACAGCATATTAAAAAATAGAGAAAATACTTTGCTAAGAAAACTGTGGTTTTTCCAGTAGTCAGGTATGGATGTGAGAGTTGGACAGTAAAGAAAACTGAGCTCTGAAGATTTGATGTTTTTGAACTGTAGTGTTGGAGAAGACTCTTGAGAGTCCCTTGGACTGCAAGGAGACCCAACCAGTCAATCCTAAACGAAATCAGTCCTGAATATTCTTTGAAAGGACTGATGCTGAAGCTGAAACGCCAATTCTTTGGACACCTGACATGAAGAACTGTCTCATTGGAAAAGACCTTGATGCTGGAAAAGATTAAAGGCAGGAAGAGATGGGGACGACAGAGGATGGAGATGGTTGGATGGCATCACCTACGCGATGGTCATGAGTTTGAGCAAGCTCCAGGAGTTGGTGATGGACAGCGAGGCCTGGCGTGTTGCAGTCCATGGGGTCACAAAGAGTCAGATAGGACTGAGCAAGTGAACTGAAGTGAAATTTTATACAGGGGTATAACTACAGACACAAGTGACATTATTATAAAATTTAGTGAGGTTTAGAATATGAGTTACAATCATAATTGAAATGGATGGCAGAAAAAAAAAAACTCATATAGGATTTAATATTTGAGAGGGGCTTCTTTATTTTCTCTTCTTTCTGTCTTTTTTTTTTTTTTTTTGAGAAAGCCTTTTTAGTGTGAGTACAATTTGTAGAAATAAGCTTCAATCTGCACGTGGTTGCTGTTGTTTAGTCACTAAGTCTTTTCTGACTCTTCTGTGGCCTCATAGGCTGTAGCCATGCTCCTCTGTCCATGCAATTTCACAGGTAAGAATACTGGAATAGGTTGCCATTTCCTCCTCCAAGGGATCTTTCTGACCCAGAGATCAAACCTGTGTCTCCTGCATTTGGCAAGTGGGTTCTTTATCACTGAGCCTCAGAGAAGCCTCTACCATCTGCACATACTACCATGGAAAGCAAATTAATTAACAAAGAATCTCAGTGAATTTCATTTATACATTTTCACAAAAGAGTGCTGCAATATATATCAAAAGCTTAACCAATATTGAGTAAAATAGTAATAATAAAATGAGAGATAAAGAGTAAGAATATGAAATATAGAATATTATATGAAGGGTAAACCTACTCCTGAGGAAAAAATATAAAAGTTCAAATTTATTTCATTCAGCCTATTTCCTATTGGTAGATATTTAGATTATTTTCAATATTTGTCCCTGATGCTGGGAAAGATTGTAGGTGGGAGGAGACGGGGACGACAGAGGATGAGATGGTTGGATGGCGTCACTGACTCAATGGACATGAGTTTGAGTGAGCTCCAGGAGTTGGTGATGGACAGGGAAGCCTGGCATGCTGCAGTCCATGGGGTTGCAAAGAGTAAGACACAACTAAACAAATGAACTGAATTGAACTGATTATAAGCTCTGATGCAATGAATACTTTGAAAGAGGTAAACTTTTGAAGGTTCAATTGCTAGAATTACTGGTTTAAATGATACTTGCATATTTAATTTTCAAATTCCAGGTGAGTTATATATTTCATTCAAATAATAGCAAATTATCTTCCATGAAGAAAGACTAATTTAAACTACCACCAATAATGAATGAGTGTGGAAAAAAAAAAAAAAAACTTAAAATGATAAAGAATTAGACATATGTAACAGGGCCTGGCTCTAACATTAGCCTCTGGCCCAATTTTGTGGTTGAGGCTTCATTGCCTGTAGAATTAGGGAACACACATATTAAACTGACTTTTCCATCAGTTAAAACTAAAGGTCAAGAAACAGTGTAGAAAAGTTGTCAGCCTCAGTTTCATCCTTTCTTAAGAAAGAAATTTCCTGCTAATCATTTTCCTAAAAGTGTTTTTCACATCTTTGTTCCTCAGACTGTAAATCAAGTGGTTCAGCATAAGTATAATGAATGCATAGAGCATAGAGGTCACTTTATCGATATCCAATGAATGGCGAGCACTAGGACGCAAATAAATGAAAATCAGGGTACCATCGTTGATAGAGACCACAATCAGATGGGATGCACAAGTGGAGAATCCTTTTCTTCTTCCGTCAGCAGATTCTGTTTTAAGAATGGGTGCTATGATAAGGATATAAGAGAGGAGAACTGTTGGAAGGCAGAGGGCTTCCACTAAACTAGCAAAGACCACCTGTACAATGTCATGGATGTAGGTGTCAGTGCAGGACAGAGAGAAGAGAGGGGAGGTGTCACAAAAGAAATGGTTAATTTCACTGGAGCAGAAAGACAGGTGAAAGGTATTAGTGGTGTGAATCCCTGAGCTCATGGTGCCCCCTAAAAACGTTCCAATTGCAAGCTGGCAGCAAATCCTCTTGGACATAATAACGGTGTAAAGCAGGGGTTACAGATGGCTATAGTACTGTTCATAAGCCATGACAGTCAAGAGAAAAGACTCTGTGTCCACCAAATAGCAGAAGAAATATAACTGTGCAGCACAGCCATTGTAAGAAATGGTCTTCTTATCAGCAACTAAGTCCACAAGTAACTTGGGGGCAATGACTGAAGAGCAGCAGGCGTCTATGAAAGACAAGATGCAGAGAAAAAAGTACATAGGGGTGTGCAAAGGGGGACTGGCTGTGATTAATAAAATCATCCCAAGGTTGCCCATCAGGGTAACAGAGTAGATGACAGAAACACAAGAAAAAGAGCACTCTTCAGTTCTGGGTGGTCACTGAATCCCAAGAGAAAGAACTGTGTCTTCACAGTGCTCTTCTCCACCTCCATTCTCTGCAGGGTTCCTGGAGGTTGGAATTTCAGCAGGGTACCAATGGGGATGTTGATAATAACCTGAAGAGGAGCTACAAAGGAAAATAATTAAAGTAGTTAGAATAGAAATTCTAAATCCACTTGGCACCACCATAACACTTGGGCATAAATAAAGTTTAGTATAAGCATAGCTTTTCAACTGAAATACTTTTTTTTTAATTAGTTAATTTTATTTATTTTTTTTTTTAATGTTTGGCAGAGACATGTAGCTTGTAGGACCTTAGTGCCCTATGAGCAATGGAACTCATCTACTTTACATTGAAAGCACAAAGTCCTAACCACTGGATGGCCAGGGAATTCCCTGAGATAGTTTATTTAATTGACTTGATTGTTTATACTTCTATTTCTTAAGCTATATATATATATATATATATTTATATATATTAAATATAATATATATATATATATATACATATATATATTAAATATATATATATATTAAATATATATATTAAATATATATATTAAATATAATATATATATTAAATATATATATTAAATATATATATATTTTTTTTTCCCCCCCCATTCGGTGAGACACCATCAAACCAGTGGGTGAACTCTAAATTTCTTACTTTCATCAACTCTTTCATCTGTCACCACCTTCAAGTGATTGAGATTAGTTATATTGATACATAGCCAACTGAGTAACTAGCCACTCTTTTCCTTTGTGGTATTTTTATTTACACAACAAATAGATACATTTCTATTTCAGTTGAAGCCTTATACATGTAGAGGACTAGAAGTTCTTTATTTCTCACCTTGAGCTGAGAATTTGCCTCTGAGGACTAAAGAAACTAGTTAAAGTTTCTTGAAATACACTGATGAAATAGAAGGAGGTAAGATTCAGAATTAGATATCAGATCAGAACTAAATCCCCCCCCCCCAGAACCGCAACACGCCAGGCCTAACTCTGTCCACTTACCAGTTATAAAGTCTTCAGCAGGCCAAGTAATCATAGAATTTCAGCTTCATCACCTATAAAATGAAGAGGACAGTGCCTTCCTCATCAAATCATATTAAGTTTCCTTCTAGGCTCAATATCCTCACCATGTTGTTCATTCACTGTGCTAAAGTTGGCAACACAGTAATTCTGTGGAATTCCGTATATCTACTTTATGTTATCTGAAATCCAAGCTATGAAATACAAATAGAGAAATCCAAATGCTTGCATATTTATTAAATTCATCTAGGCAAATGGAGGAGGAAATGGCAACCCACTCCAGTATTCTTGCCTGGAGAATCCCAGGGACGGTGGGGCCTGGTGGGCTGCCGTCTATGGGGTCGCACAGAGTCGGACATGACGGAAGCAACTTAGCAGCAGGCAATACAATAATATTCAGGAATATTGGATGGCCCCTTTGATTAAAATGATAAAAGATGCTATAAATGCTCACCTACCCACCTCTCTATGTTATCTCTGTACTTCCTTTTCATTGCTTCAGTCCACAGCTCTGTAAATTGCAGATAACCCTTACCAATGCAAGTGACACTTGTCTATGCTGCTGCTGCTGCTAAGTCGCTTCAGTCGTGTCCGACTCTGTGGGACCCCATAGATGGAAGCCCACCAGGCTCCCCCGTCCCTGGGATTCTCCAGGCAAGAACACTGGAGTGGGTTGCCATTTCCTTCCCCAATGCATGAAAGTGAAAAGTGAAAGTCAAGTCACTCAGCCGTGTCCGACTCTTAGCGACCCCATGGACTGGAGCCTACCAGGATCCTCCATCCATGGGATTTTCCAGGCAAAAGTACTGGGGTGGGGTGCCATTGCCTTCCCCTTTGTCTATAGACAAGCACATTTTGCCCAGGATAGAGATAATTGATTTCTCTCCCCACTGATGGTAAAAATCCAGCTTTACATCTATTTGGCAGTCTATTTGGGAATTCCTGATTTACAATATTGTGGTTCTTTGAATTATGTTGTGTACATTTCATAACATATTACATATTGAACAAAGTAAGTAAAACCCTTGATGCCTGTAATGCTATATACATTGTTATTGCTTTAATAAGTGTTTGATTCTTTAGGACTCCAGGGACTGCAGCATGCCAGGCCTCCCTGTACCTCACTGTTCCGGCCTCTAAAAGTTAAAGATAAGTTAAATATGTGTGCATATATGTTATATACACATATATAGTTTTTTTTAACAATTACATTATTCATGGCTCTTATAAACTCAGTATTTAAATAACTACAGATTTGAAAACATTTTCATTGTCATCTCATAGTCTCTGTCTCAGAACATAATCTAAGCACATTACTCAAATCTTAACCTCCTGTCCTATCTTTTGTTCCAAGTTCTTAACAAAACTAAATGTCTTATTAAAACTGTGTATACATTTAGAGTTAAGAAGCACAATGATCTGTGAAGCTATTTTGGGGGTACACAAAATGAACTACAAACACAATAATAATGGTAGATTCTGCATTGTTCAACACCTAATTTTCTGCATCTGTTCGTTTCTGCATCTGCATTGTTTCTGGGTAGATTAGGCAAAATCTGGGTAAATGTGTGTATCTGACATTAATACATTTGCATCTTATAATTTTCAAAGGAAACTTTCTCATCTAATTTAATTCTCACAGCTCTTTAAACAGTGCTGGTCAACTCTCAGTTTTATTGAGAAGGAACTGATGATTTCAGCCCAATGCAGTCCAGGACTGCATAGCTTTGCAATCAAAGAACAGATCCAGAGCTTGGACATTCTGTACACTGGACATTCTTCAATAAACACTACCTTCCCAGAAATGAAAATGTTAGAAATGGTGGAGCTTAGAAGATTACTGTAAATAATATATTTTTTCCCCCAAAACTCAATGTGCTCACCTGCCAGGGAAGTCCTTAGTCACTTTTTCTTTTTTCCTTTTATTTTAATTTCTTTAAGCTTTTTTATTTTGTATTGAGGTATATCTGATTAACAAACAATGTTGTGGTAGTTTTAGGTGAACAGAGAAGGACTCAGCCATACACATGCACGTGTCCATTCCCCCTCAAACTTGTATCCATCCAGGCAGCCACATGACATTGCACAGAGCTCCCTGTGCTGTACAGAAGGTCCTTGCTGATTGTCCATTTTTACTACAGCAGTGTGTGCATGCTCACTCCCAGGTCTCATTCTCCTCCCCCTACTCTTTTCCACTGGTAACCATAAGGTCATTCTCTGAGTCTGTAAGTCTCTTTCTGTTTTTATAAGTTCATTGTATCAACTCTTCTTAGGTTCTGCATATAAAGGCTGTCATATTATGTTTCTCCTTCTCTGTCTGAATTACTTCACTCAGTATGACACTCTCTAGGTCCATCCATGCTGCTGCCAATGGCACTATTTCATTATTTTTAATGGCTGAGTAAGTTATGACCAACCTAGATGGCATATTCAAAAGCAGAGACATTATTTTGCCAACAAAGGTTCTCCTAGTCAAGGCTATGGTCTTTCCTGTGGTCATGTATGGATGTGAGAGCTGGACTGTGAAGAAGGCTGAGCGCCGAAGAATTGATGCTTTTGAACTGTGGTGTTGGAGAAGACTCTTGAGAGTCCCTTGGACTGCAAGGAGATCCAACCAGTCCATTCTGAAGGAGATCAGCCCTGGGATTTCTTTGGAAGGAATGATGCTAAAGCTGAAACTCCAGTATTTTGGCCACCTCATGCAGAGTTGACTCATTGGAGAAGACTCTGATGCTGGGAGGGATTGGGGGCAGGAGGAGAAGGGGACAACAGAGGATGAGATGGCTGGATGGCATCACCGACTCGATGGATGTGAGTCTGAGTGACCTCCGGGAGTTGAATGGACAGGGAGGCCTGGCATGCTGCAGTTCATGGGGTGGCAAAGAGTCGGACACGACTGAGCGACTGATCTGATCTAATATCATTCAGAGAAGGCAGTGGCACTCCACTCCAGTACTCTTGCCTGGAAAATCCCATGGATGGAGAAGCCTGGAAGGCTGCAGTCCCTGGGGTCGCTGAGGGTCATACATGACTGAGCGACTTCACTTTCACTTTTCACTTTCGTGCATTGGAGAAGGAAATGGCAACCCACTCCAGTATTCCTGCCTGGAGAATCCCAGGGACGGGGGAGCCTGATGGGCTGCCATCTATGGGGTCGCACAGAGTCAGACACGACTGAAGTGACTTAGTAGTAGTAGTAGTAATATTATTTTTTAAAACATTTTTTTCCTTCTCCCTTAAAGTCAGCCCTCTTATCTGCCTGAATCCTTTTGCATGTGTATTGACAGTTGTTGGTATCAATATATTACCATAAGATAGGACAAATAATATAATACAAAAATCAGTTCAGCTGTAACTGATATATAGCTCCATCCATTCTTAAATAATATATAATAAGCACAGTCTTTAATTCTGATTCCTAGTCAGAGTCCAGTAATGGTGAGGTTTGTTTTAAGGTTTGCTGTTGTTGTTTAGTTGCAAAGTCTTGTCCTGCTCTTTTGTGACCCCATGGACTGTAGCCCACCAGGGTTCTCTGTCCTTGCAGTATCCCAGGCAAGAATACTGGAATGGGTTGCCATTTCCTTCTCCAGGGGATCTTCCTGATGCAGAGATCAAACCCATGTCTCCTGCATTGGCAGGCAGATTCTTTAACACTATCATGTGTCAAACATTAGGTTTTTGTTTCTGCTGTTGTTTTTGTTAGATATACTTTCAGAATTTGAAACCTGTATTACCCTAAGTATGTTTATCCTCAAAACATCAGTTTCTATGTGTAAAATAGGATCACACACTCTGATATCCAAATCCCAATGGGAAAACTTACCTGAACAATTAGAATTTTACTGAGGAGTTGAGTACACACAAAGGAAATTATGTAATGTGTTTTTCTATATCTTAAGAACATCTCGAGTAAAAATATATTATGACTTTCAAAATGGTAGATTGTTATAAATAAAATTGGAGGATGATAGTTGCTATCTGATTTGACTTGTTCAAAGCAATTTATCAATTAATAGAAGTTCTATGTGACAGGACAGTGGTGAAGTGAAATGAAGCCAAATATATCCATACATGAATTGAGAGTTAGAAGGTCTTTAACATTGTTAACTAAAAAATAATATAGTCACAACCTGAAAGTAGACATTTCACTTGATGGGAATGTTAAGGAGTTTGAGACCAGGAGGCAGCATCTCAGTAGCCATGAGAAAACCACTCAAGGAGGCAGGAGAGGGAGTCAGGCTATACACAAGTTTGCAACAAAGGGGACAGAGAATCAGAATATCAGAGATTATTGTGAGGTAGAGAAAATCAGATATCAAGTTAAGGAGTTTATTTTTCTTCTACATATGGAAAGATGCAAGCTTCTGGGCTCACTGAATTCATTCCTTTCATATGCTCTTCAGCTCAGTTCAGTTCAGTCACTCAGTCCTGTCCAGACCCCATGTTCTGCAGCACACCAGGCTTCCCTGTCCATCACCAGCTCCCAGAGCTTGCTATCTGGGGCCAAATTCTGTCTCCTGATTGTTTGCATCCTTAATTCCTCGCTCAAGTTAAGGCGTGGCCAATGTGCCAGATGGCTGCTGCTTGCATTCCCTGAGCTCTCAGCAAATACCTGTGCGGGTGGCAGCATCTGCTGGCTCTCAGTTTGGGGAGCCCTCATTCACACTTGGAGGCCAGAAATCATTGATGGCTGTGACATTTCTTGTTTATGGATATGACAGCAGACATTTAATTTCACCACATGAGAAAGTCAACAATGAATGAAATTGACTCCAATATGTGTTGTCTGTGCCTCACATTCAAGTGGAATTTTGGCCATCCAAGGTCAGAATTGACCTGATAATCCTAACTCAGTACAAACATCTACTCTCTGTATTTGTGCCAGCTGGTGTTCTGAATACAAAACAGATAGGGAGGATAAATGGAACTCCATATGAAGAATTTGGCAAACAGAGAATACTGAATGAGACAAAACAGGAAAAAAAAATAGGAAATTGATCTGAGATTGAAAATTTCATGGCGTGATCGAGGGATTGAAATGAGATTTAGAGCAATGTTGCCCCTGTGTGTGTGTGTGTGTTGGGGGTGGGGTGGGGGGCTTCCTTGGTGGCTCAGTGATAAAGAGTCTGCTTGCCAATACAGGAGCCACAGGAGACAAGGGTTCGATCTTTGGGTTGGAAAGATCCTCTGGAGGAGGAAATGGCAACCCACTCCAGGATCCTTGCCTGGATGATCCAATGAACAGAGGAGCCTTGTGGGTTACAGTCCATGGGATCATGAAGAATAGGACACAACTGAGTGAGCACACACACACAGTAAAATGAAGCACAATAAAATTATAAACAAATGAGAAATTCACGCTAACTCCTATAATTTGCAGGTAAGAGGGTGGCCAGATTATTTTGTGAAACCACGTGAAGAAATACAGAAGAATCTTTCTGTGTTTGCTTTACAGACAAGTCGGAGGAGCATTCAGTGTGCCCCCTTTACTCCAGATGGGGTAGAGAGGAGCCTCCTACAGTGGATGGTGCACTGTCTATAAAGCCAGCCCTCAGCTCACCCATGGCAGTGGAAACTACACCACAGAGAGGGTTCTGTCTATGCAAATCAGTGATGACATAGGCCTTAGCAAATGCGGGCTTCCAATGCGGAAGAAGAAAATGACAGCCTGAGGGTGATGAGAAACAGATGCTTTGTCTTAAACAGCAAAAAATGGTGTTGGGAATGCAAGTGTGTGCTAAATTAATTTTTTTTCCTGCATTGGCAGGCAGATTCTTTACCTTCTTAGTCACCAGTATATATAATTATATATATAAATATGGGCTTAGCAGGAGACACTGGTTTAATCCCTGGGTCAGAAAGATCCCCTGAAGAAGGGAATGGCAGCCCACTCCAGTATACTTGCCTGTGAAATTCCATGGACAAAGAAGCATAGCTATGGTCCATGGGGTAACAAAAAAGTCACATGTGACTTAGTGATTAAATAACAACAAACATATGCAAAAAAAGTGATATGAATCATTTTTCTGTACACCTGTAACTAATACAACTTTGTCAATCAGCTATATTTTAATTTAAAAAAATAGATTTCCAAGAATCCAAAATTGTGTTTCATTTTTACAGCTGCATTAATTGCTAATTGGATACCATGAGAACAGAACTTTATAATTTTGTTTAGAATATTATCCCAATTTATTTCAAGTAGAGAGATGGCATAAATCATTACACATGGCATGCTAATATAACTACTGCTTCTTTCTCTCCAGCCCATCCTCTAAAAGGGGAATATATTTTTATTAATAGCTCTTCTTTTACAACTTAAATTATATCAACAGGGCATTCAGTTTCTTTTTTCCTTTTCATTTTTTTCAATTTTAACTAGTGTAATGCTATGAACCCACTGGGGAGATGAAACTGTCCACTGAAAAAAAAATGCACAAACTAAAAGTTGAGAGTTATATTTTATTTGGCAGACATCCTGAGGACTTCAAGCCTGGGACACAGCATCTCAGATAAATGCTAAGAAACTGTTCTGCAGAGGCAAGTTCTGAAGAGGCAAGGGGGAGCCAGGAGAAATAGGAGGTTTTGGAACAAAAGATCAGATAATCAGAACACCAAAAGATTATTGTTAATAAAAGAAAACCAGATAAACTAAAGAATTTAGCACTTTTTCTGTGTATGGGAAGATGCAACAGTTTGGGCTCTCTGACACTGTTCCTTTGATATGCACCTTAGCTATCTTGAGACTCCCTTGGACAGCAAGGAGATCCAACCAGTCCATCCTAAAGGAAATCAAGCCTGAATATCCATTGGAAGGACTGATACTGAAGCTGAAGCTCCAATACTTTGGCTACCTGATGGAAAGAACTGACTCATTGGAAAAGCCCCTGATGCTGGGAAAGATTCAAGGCAGGAGGAGAAGGGGTTGACAGAGGATGAGATGGTTGGAATGGCATCACCGACTCATGATGAGCTTGAGTAATCTCCAGGAGTTGGTGATGGACAGGGAGGCCTGGTGTCCTGCAGTCCATGAGGTGGCAAAGAGTTGGACATGACTAAGCGACTGAACTGAACTGAACTGAACTTAGCTTTCTGGGGCCAGCCGACCTTAAGAAAGCCTATTCTGTGCTTTCTCATCCTGAGTTCCCTCAGGGTGTACTGACCAGGCAGCTGTATTAAGACAGCTTCAGGACAACAACCTCCTTTGTTTACTGATGTGGCAGGCAATAGTTTTCATTAACAAAGTCCTCTCCAGTGGTTTCTGGAAAATCAGGGGATGTTTGGTGATAATAACTGAAGGAGAATGAAGAGAAACTGAGCAGATTTTTTACATCAAATAATTGTCCCAGATTCTCATTTTTGCAAAAGATAACAGTGCAGATGGATTTCACCTAAAGTGAACAGACTAGAATGAAATTAAGGAAATGATTGTTAGTTTTTTGATAAATTTACAAAGGTTCAATTTTTTAATTGGTTTTTCAGGCTAATTCATTCATCTATTCAATAAATATTTTTGAACTGCATCCTGAGGCTAAGCATTGTACATGGTAGACAACAGTGAACTAGACAGGAAGAACCAAACTTTTATGGAATATTTAGTCAAGATAGAGACATTTCTCATTCAGTCTTACTTACAAATTATTTGCTTCTAAGTGTTATGATGGAGCTTTGTTAGGGTGAAACAAATACATGAAAAGGATATAAACAAACATATTTTGACCCACTAACACTCTCATCTGATGCAGCAAGTTTATTAAAACTATTGTTAAAATAAATAAATAAATAAATAGGAGCCTTTAGGAAGGTAAGTCAAATTAACCTGGGTGGGGGTGGCTCTCTGCATGACATCTCACCGAGACTTCTCCAAGAAAAGAAAAAAGAGGTGTAAAAAAATCCCTCGCTGCATAACAGAAGAGTGATCCTATAACTACTCTTTCTTAGTTTGGAGAGTTTAGTGTAATGACTGTTCCCTAAACTGATGTAGGTGAAAGTGTAAGTAGTGGAAAATATTCAGAAACTGTACTAGTAAGACTACAAGAATCTATATCCAAGTTCCTGCACTGCTTCTCCTTAGAACCTTTAAATATTTTAGGATGAAAGTACTGTATCACTCAGAGCATAATTTAGTGCTGATTGCTTTTTTTAGGGCACCTTTTACATCCTTATTCCTTAAGCTATAGATCAGTGGGTTTAACATGGGGATGACAACTGTGTAAAAGATAGATGCCATTTTGTCTGTGTCCATGGAGTAACTGGAGCTGGGTCTGAAATACATGAACAGGAGTGTGCCATGAAATATAGTCACAGCGGTTAAGTGGGAGGCACATGTAGAGAAAGCTTTGCGTTTCCCCTCAGCCGAGTTCATCCTAAGGATGGTTGTTATGATGTAGCTGTAGGAGAGGAGGACAGTGATAATGCTGGTCCCCACAACACAACTACTGGATATGAACAGCATTATCTCATTGATGGATGTATCTGAGGAAGAGAGGGCTAGCAAGGCCGGAAAGTCACAGAAAAAGTGATTGATGACATTGGAACTGCAAAATGATAATCGAAATGTACAACAGGTGTGGATTGCTGAATCTACCAAACCTTCCAGGTAGACAACAGATATTAGCTGGGAACAGAGTCTTCTGGACATGGAAACTGTATAAAGAAGTGGATTGCAAATGGCCATATAACGGTCATAAGCCATGACAGCCAACATGAGACATTCCACATCTGCAAAGGCTCCAAAAAAGTACATCTGGATGGCACATACATCATACGGAATTCTTTTTCGCTCAGATAGGAAATCAGCCAGCATCTTGGGAGAGATAGTAGAAGAATAGCAGATGTCACAGAAGGACAGATTGCTCAGGAAATAATACATGGGTGTGTGCAGTCTGGGGTCCATCTTGATCAGCAGGACCATCCCAACATTGGCAACCACAGTTATACCATAAACCAGCAGGAAGAACAGGAAGAGACCTTGCTGCACATCTTGTCTACCAGAAAGTCCTAAGAATATAAACTCAGTAAACACAGTGCAGTTCTCAGCAGTCATTCCTTACACATGAAAATTCCTAGTTATGAAAAAGGAAATGGAAGTGGAGGATTAATATCATCTTACTGTCTAATGGCTAAATTGCTATTTGTTTCTACATTTCAGTAATTAGAAAAAGATAAATAATGCTAAGGTGCCTTGAAGTTAAATTGACCCTTTGGGAAATATTTCCAATTTGATATAACTGATAAAATGATAATAATAATGATACATTTGTAAACCACTGTAGTGTTTGCAGCACAAATTCATCTAAGCTAAATCAGGCTATTTCCACATCAATTTGTATAGCATTTATGACCATTTTTGCTACTTCAATCTAATATTAAGAAATTTATGTCGTCAGATTAAAGGCAAGATTCTCACAATTAGTTGGTCCAGATAACCCTAGTCTTCTGACAAGATCCCTGCTTTGTTTTGTTTCAATGATGTACGGATGTTGTCACACCCTGTAATAAAGAAATATAGTTAATGAGTGATGTAGATAATGAATATATTGCTTTGCAATGTCTTCATCTTCCATGAGTGTGGAGCAGGAAGAGCTATGGCATAACAAGAACTCTTTTCCCCATTAAACTCTCAGGTCTGTTCAACTTTAGTATATGAGAGATAGACAGTTTGTGAACACCCACTGGAGCAGAAAGGTGCTGGCTTCTGGATAAGAGGGTGGAAGGGTGCCTATGTATGAAATGTTAGAGTGGAGAGGCAATTATATTCCAGGGCTGATACTCTTGCCTCTGAGAGCTGCTGCTACATAGGGAGGATGATGAAGAACGTCTGAGACCCAATTGTAGAGATGTCGATGGCACAGATGACAGAGAGGCAAGAAGGACAGTGTGGTTTACCGTGTGGATCCTTCTGACCAAGTCTACTCTTCTCAACATGATACATTTAACACAAAGTCAGTTATGTAAGACACATGATACAAATACTCATATGTTCACAGTCCCAGAATCTCAGAGACAATCATGCATGAACTGTTTTCCCCATCCCAGTCTGTAAAAATTTTAATAGTTTCATTCTTTAATTTGATCCATATTTCTCTTGAATATCTCTTGATTTAGGAGTCACTTGTCTTAGGGAGGCCAATTGAATTTTATGTCCCCTTGTTATACTTTACCCAAACCAACTGTGTGATACACAATGTCATACCCGTACTCTTACATTCTGTGAGAATGTAAGAAAAGTGGAGTTGAATGTAGGGCTTCCCAGGTGACTCAGTGATATAGAATCTGCCTGCCAGTGCAGGAGATGCAAAAGACATTAATTTGATCCCTGGGTCAAGCAGATCCCCTGGAGGAGGAAATGGCAACTCATTCAAGTATTCTTGCCTGGGAAATCCCATGGACAGAGGAGCCTGGCAGGCTACAGTCCATGGGACTGCAAAAGAGCTGGACTATGTATATTTATCTGTGTATATCTGAAGAATTGATAGTTTCAAATTGTGCTGCTGGAGAAGGCTCTTGAGAGTCCTTTGGACTGCAATGAGGTCAAACCAATTAACCCTAAAGGAAATCAACCTTGAATACTTGCTGGAAGGGCTGAAGCTGAAGCTCCAATACTTTGGCCATCTGATGCAAAGAGCCAACTCATTGGAAAAAAAACCAACTCATTGGAAAAGACCCTGATGATGGGAAAGATTTAGGAAAAAAAGGGAAAGGTGCAGCTGAAGATGAAATGGTTAGATAGCATCACCAACACAATTTGGTGCAAATGAATTTGAGCAAACTCAAGGAGAGAATGAAGGGCTGGGAAGCCTGGTGTGCTACAGTCCATGGGGTTGCAGAGTCAGACATAACTTAGCAACTGAGCAACAATGACAAATACATTGATTTGAAATAAACAGATTGGAAAAAGTAAGTAAAATGAAATTTTGTGTATGTTTTATATCTTCCTGTGTTTATATAACATGCTTCCTTTCAAAAAAGGATTAAAAACCTAGGGAAATCTCAAACATATATCAGAGAAACAAGAAAGATATCAGTACCTGTCCCAGAACTCCTGACTTGTTTGTTGCATGAAGTTCTGTCTGCCAGAGGATTCAGCATTGTCTCCTGCCTGACCTAGATTATATAACCATCTTTGTGTCTGGTCCCTGGGTGGTGAACGCTTGGTCTCTCAGGAATAAGTAACAGACATCATGATGTAGTTTATCATCCAACATTTCATACAAGTAAGTTGACTATGAATGGAATACAGATACAGTTAAAAGATACGAATCAACAAGCATCCTTTATATCCAGTTCACAAATCCCTATACAGGCACTTTATTTTCATTTGATAAATTACAAAACAAATGCACAACAATTCACCCTTAGATAATTACACAGACACACAGGCATCCCATTAAACACATCCAGAAAGTGAAGACATTTTAAAAATAGCAAAAATCTGAACATATTTATACTACCTATGGACAACTGGAGAAGGAAATGGCACCCCACTCCAGTAATCTTGTCAGGAAAATCCCATGGACGGAGGAGCCTAGTAGGCTGCAGTCCATGGGGTTGCTAGAGTCAGACACGACTGAGCGACTTCACTTTCACTTTTCACTTTCATGCATTGGAGAAGGAAATGGCAACCCACTCCAGTGTTCTTGCCTGGAGAATCCCAGGGACAGGGGAGCCTGGTGGGCTGCTGTCTATGGGGCCACACAGAGACAGACAAGACTGAAGTGACTTAGCAGCGGCAGCATAGATAACTAGATTTTGTTTTCTACACCACTTGGCTATTAATTTTTAAATAAAAATGATATTACAATGAATTATGTAATGAATTATAAATATACATATATATATATAACATACCACTTAGTGTATATTTAATTATTAATACTAGAAACCCTGTGATGTAAGAAAAATATATATAGTTTATCATCTTTCTGCATTTTAATATTGTGTGGTTCACAGCAAACTGTGGAAAATTCTTAAAGAGATGGGAATACCAGACTGCATTACCTGCCTCCAAGGAAACTTGTATGCATCTCAAGAAACAACAGCTAGAACCAAACATTGAGCAACAGGCTAGTTCAAAATTGGGAAAGGAGCTATGTCAAGGCTATATATTATCACTCTGCTTATTAAACTTATATACAGAGTACATCATGTGAAATGCTGGGCTGGATGAAGTACAAGCTGGAATCAAGATTGCTGGGAGAAACATAAACAACCTCAAATATTCAGATGACACCTCCCTTATGGCAGAAAGTGAAGAGGAACTAAAGGTCTTTTTGATGAAGGTGAAAGAGCAAAGGGAAAAAGCTGGTTTACAACTCAACGTTCAAAACACTAAGATCATGGCATACAGTCCCATAATTTCATGGCAAATAGATGGGGAAACAATGGAAACAGTGACAGACTTTATTTTCTTGGGCTCCAAAATCACTGCAGATGGTGACTGCAGCCATGAAATTAAAAGATGATTTCTCCTTGGGAAAAAAGACATAACCAGCCTAGGCAGAATATTAAAAAGCAGAGACACCACTTTGCTGACAAACGTCAGTATAGACAAAGCTATGGTTTTCCCAGTAGTTATGTATGGATGTGAGAGTTGGACCTTGATGAAAGCTGAGCACCAAAGAATTGATGCTTTTGAACTGTGGTGTTTGAGAAGAGTCTCTAGAGTCTTTTGGACTGCAAGGAAATCAACCAGTCCATCCTAAAGGAAATCAGTCCTGAATATTCATTGGAAGGACTAATGATGAGGCTGAAGCTCCAATATTTTGGCCACTTGATGGGAAGAGATGACTCATTGGAAATGACCCTGATGCTGGGAAAGATTGAAGGCAGGAGGAGAAGGGGACAACAGAGGATGAGATGGTTGGATGGCATCACCGATTCGATGGACATCAGTTTGAGGAAACATCAGGAGATGGTGAAGGACAGGGAAGCCTGGCATGCTGCCCTCCATGGGGTCGCAAAGAATTAGACATGACTTAGCAACTGCACAACAATTGCTACTGCTGCTGCTAAGTCGCTTCAGTTGTGTCTGACTCTGTGCGACCCCATGGATGGAAGCCCACCAGGCTCCCCTGTCCCTGGGATTCTCCAGGCAAGAACACTGGAGTGGGTTGCCATTTTCTTCTCCAATGCATGAAAGTGAAAAGTGAAAGTGAAGTCGTTCAGTCATGTCTGACTCTTAGCGATCCCATGGACTACAGCCTACCAGGCTCCTCCATCCATGGGATTTTCCAGGCAAGAGTACTGGAGTGGGGGTGCCATTGCCTTCTCCGACAACAACAACAGAGTTTATCAAAGTCAGATATTTCTTAAAATAAATTCCATGTGGGAACTTCCCTGGGAGTCCAGTGGTTAAGACTCTGCATTTCTAACACAGAGGGTGAGGGTTCCAGTTGGCACCCTGGGTGTGGGTTAAGATCCTACATACCACATGGCAGGCCAATAAATAAATAAATAGAATTAAAATCGTAAAAATAAATAAATAAATTCTATAAATGATGTTTAGGAGCAAGGAGTATTAAAATGACTTAAAGCTTGCAATTTTTGCTTTTTCACCTATAGTCATTTTATTATCTAATTTTCACATGTTATTATAGATTTGACATATTATCACGTATGTCCTGACCTAATAGCCTCATAATATGAAACAGAAATTGAAGCCCAGAGGGAATAATATTCTGCTATTCTGTAGACATTGTTTCTTTTCTTCCATAGAAATACCTCAAAAAATAGATTCCTGAATACAGCACAATGAAACAAATGTGTCTTAAAAATATAACTAAGTAGTCTCTCAGATGTTATGGCTTGTTTATGTTAAAGTGACACTTGAAAACTCACAAAACAATGACATATGGCTCCTAGATTCTGAGAGGACTGATGGATCATACAAGTCCCATTTCTAAACCAAGGAGGGATCCAGCAGTTACCGAGAGCAGAGGGGGGCAACTAGGAAGCGCTGTCACACTGGGAGGGCGTCTGTTTTAGTTACATCACATGGACTCGAACATAATCAATGTCGGGGTGAAGAGAAAGTGATGTGGGGGACCACTTCGTTGCAGTTTCAGGAAGGAATAGGAAGTAAAGAAAGTGGTGTCCCTTGACATTGTACAACCTGAAAGTTTTGAGGAGGTGATCTCTGCATTATCCATCTATTGTAGTGTTTTATCACACGTGTGAGTCATTGCTGCATACTTTTGAGCACAGGTTGCTATTTGTTCTTTAGACAGCTATAGGTGATAAATATTCTTCCCAAATGTACTATAATGATGTATATTACCTCTACTACTTCGGGCTTAATGCAGTTAAATTGTCACAGATGTGTAAATGCAAAATGTGGGCAACAAGAAAAGATGTGCAAGGCATGTACCAGTTTATGCATTCCAGTAATTCAGTAAGTTTCATATTTCTTCTGAGCTCTAACTTGGAATAAATACAAAATAAATGATTTTCAGTTATTTTTGTTTATGTCTTCATATTGTTTACTGTTATAGTATTTCCCCTTGGTATCTATAAAGCTAGAATATCCTTCAGACAAAGTTCAATTAAATTAACTATTTTCAGAAAAGAGATTTCTGTTACAATTATTAATGCTTTTCCTTAATGTATTTCTCTTCTTTATGTGATGGCCTCAATATGAAAATACCAAATGTACTTCTGTGGCAGATATTGACAAGAAAAATCTCAAAAACCCTATGTAATTGCTAAAAGTATTTCAGCATGTATGTATAAGACGATGATATATTTGTGGTCGTTAAGAATTTATTTCCATTCTCTATTTCTCTGGTGTGTATTTGGAGGCAGTGAAGTCAATCATCGTCACCATAACCTAATTTCTTTCCAGATGTATTTTTCTCAGATGCTTCTCTTTCTCTAAGAATACCATATTTCCTCAGCCTACCCTCTCTTTAGACAGAACCCCATCTTATCTTCCCAAACCTGACTGCCGAGGCCATCCAGGCCATGAGGACTAATTCTCCCTAAATCTGTAACATGGATAGCAATATGCTATTGACAATTGAATAACTGAAATTGCTTCCCCAAAAGTTTGGGTGTTAATAGAGAATAACTTTTTGAATCATGAAGGCATGGAGGGAGAGACTGAAGGTAGAATGTAAAATGCAAGACTTTGGAGACAAACAATTGAGATAAAAAATCTGTGTCTAAACAAACTTGCTTGATGCCAATGATGCCCCTAAACATAATACTGCATAGCTAACTATCTACTTAAAATTTAAAAATAAAATTTAGATTTAGTAAATATTCATATGGTTTTCTATAAAGTATGTCATTTCACACCTCCACTATGACTTTTCAGTGTGAGTCATCTGGGTTTTCTACATTTTGTGTTAGCCGCTCAGACGTGTCTGACTCTTTTTGATTCTATGGATTGTAGCCCACCAGGATCCTCTGTCCATGGAATTCTCCAGGCAAGGATACTGGAGTGGCGTGCCACTCCCTTCTCCAGGGCATCTTCCAAACCCAGGGAATGAACCCGGGTCTATTGAAGGCAGATTCTTTATCATCTGAGTCACCAGGGAAGACCTTCCACATGATCAGTTCAGTTCTGTTCAGTGGCTCAGTCATGTACAACTCTTTGTGACCCCATGAATTGCAACATGCCAGGCCTCCCTGTACATCACCAACTCCTGGAGTCCACTCGAACTCACATCCATTGAGTTGGTAATGCCATCCAACCACCTCATCCTCTGTCATCCCCTTCTCTTCCTGCCCTCAATCCCTCCCAGCACCAGAGTCTTTTCCAATGAGTTAACTCTTCGCATGAGGTGGCCAAAGAACTGGAGTTTCAGCTTTAGTATCATTCCTTCCAAAGAACACCCAGGACTGATCTGCTTTAGAATGGACTGGTTGGATCTCCTTGGAGTCCAAGGGACTCTCAAGAGTCTTCTGTAACACCACAGTTCAAAAGTATCAATTCTTCAGTGCTCAGCTTTCTTTACAGTCCAACTCTCACATCCATACACAACTACTGGAAAAACCATAGCCTTGACTAGATGGACCTTTGTTGGCAAAGTAATGTCTCTGCTTTTGAATATGCTATCTAGGTTGGTCATAACTTTCCTTCCAACCAGTAAGTGTCTTTTCATTTCATGGCTGCAATCACCACCTGCAGTGATTTTGGAGCCCCCAAAAATAAAGTTTCACACTGTTTTCCCATCTATTTCTCATGAAGTGATGGGATTGGATGCCATGATCTTCGTTTTCTGAATATTGAGCTTTAAGCCAACTTTTTCACTCTCCTCTTTCACTTTCATCTTTCACTTTCATTTTTAGTTCCTCTTCACTTTCTGCCATAAGGGTGGTGTCATCTGCATATCTGAGATTATTGATAATTCTCCCAGCAATCTTGATTCCAACTAGTGCTTCTTCCAGCCCAGTATTTTTCATGATGTACTCTGCATATAGGTTAAATAAGCAGGGTGACGATATACAGCCTTGACATACTCCTTTTCCTATTTGGAACCAGTCTGTTGTTCCATGTACAGTTCTACCTGTTGCTTCCTGACCTGCATATAGGTTTCTCAAGAGGCAGATCAGGTGGTCTGGTATTCCCATCTCTTTCAGAATTTTCCACAGTTTATTGTGATCTACACAGTCAAAGGCTTTGGAATAGTCAATAAAGCAGAAATAGATGTTTTTCTGGAACTCTCTTGCTTTTTTGATGATGGCAATTTGATCTCTGGTTCCTCTACCTTTTCTAAAACCAGGTTGAACATCTGGAAGTTCACAGTTCACGTATTGCTGAAGTCTGGCTTGGAGAATTTTGAGCATTACTTTACTAGCGTGTGAAATGAGAGCAATTGTGCGATAGTTTGAGCATTCTTTGGCATTGCCTTTCTTTGGGATTGGAATGAAAACTGACCTTTTCCAATCTTGTGGCCACTGCTGAGTTTCCCAAATGTGCTGGCATATGGAGTGCAGCACTTTCACAGCATCATCTTTCAGGATTTGAAATAGCTCAACTGGAATTCCATCACCTCCATTAGCTTTGTTCATAGTGATGCTTTCTAAGGTCCACTTGATTTCACATTCCAAGATGTCTGGCTCTAGATGAGTGATCACACCATTGTGATTATCTTGGTCATGAAGATCTTTTTTTTTTTGACAACACTTATTGTCTGCCTTTTCAATCCTGTCCATTGTGCAGAGTATCTGATTCCCTGATGACACAAAAAGCTGGAAGTCAACTTATATGAATATCCCTTTTAATGAAACGTCTCTTAAAGTCAAAATTCTGCATAGGTCAGTTAATTGGGCTTGATTGATGGGATTGGGCCTCCTGTAACCCACTGGACTGGAGATGTAATTTTTTCCATCCATTGGTATATATGTCTGTGTATGTCTGTGTGTGTGTGTGTGTGTGTGTGTGTGTGTGTGTGTGTGTGTGTGTGTGTGTATATATATATATATATATATAGAGAGAGAGAGAGAGAGAGAGAGAGAGAAAGAGAGAGAGAGAGAGAGCCTCGTCTCTCTCTTATACTTTTTAAATCATCCCAAATAGAAATTATTGATAGAGGCATATCGACATAGATATAGCATGTGGTAGCTGGAATGTTCAATAGTGATTATTGCATTCATAACTCTCTTTTGACGAGTGGAAATGAGGCCCATGGAGGAAGTGATTTGTTGAAGGTGACAGTTACTTTAAGTTGAGTGTTCATACAGACACAATGTTGTTGAAACTGCTTCTCCGGTTCATAGCTTATTTCTAGAGAGGTTTCCAAGCTAAGCTAAATGTGCTGTCTCTGAAGAAAGAGCCACACACTTATCAAATAAATGAGAGCTGTTACAGTTTTGATTCAACAAACTCTGCTAACCAACCTTTTACTAGTATAAGCTCATGGGTTCTGTCATTCTGTATGTGACCTAACTACCATCCCTGGTTATGCTTATTTGTGGGGATATCAATTGCAGAGTAGAAAGAAGAAACTGAGAGAAAAGAATTGACCTAAGTTGCAATCTCATTACATACGGTTCCTGGAGGAGGCCATGCTGTGGGAGTCAGAGACGGTAAATTAAGCCTAAAATTGTTGGGATAATACCTTGATAAGAGGCTGACAAATGACTTGGAGAGGAAATAGGACTGGAAAATATAAAGAAAGTATTAAACTCAAAGTTGAGGTTGAGTAGTCAGGGAGAGGATAAACTAGCAAGAGAGAAGAAAGCCTTCAGTAATGAAAATGTATGCTGCATTATAAATTACACAAGAGTTGCATTTATTGCAGTGGAAACTATTTTTAATACTAGTCTTTTCAGAGGAAAGGATAAGTTAGAAGGTTGGAATCAACATAAACACACTACTATGTATAATGTAGATAATCAACAAGGTCTTAGTCTATAGTATAGGGAACTCAATACTCCATAATAACCTATATGGGATAATAATCTGAAAAAGAACAGATACATGGACTTGTATTACAAGTCACTTTGCTGTACGACTGAAACTAAGACAAAATTGTTAATCAACTCTAACCCAATATAAAATAGAAATTAAAAAGTAGAATTTTGCCAATACAGATCATTGTGAAGGTAAGGTGTGGGCAATGCTGGCTTTCAGTGGAGAAGAATGGAATGGTAGCCTGAAGGTGATGATCATCAAGTGTTTTGTCCAAAATATGAAACAGGAAATGCCCTAAGTGCATGAGTTCATCACAAAAGATAGACATTGTTTCCTTTGCTGCTAAATGTGCCATTTCAACCATGGCCCTTGGGACAGGACCAAAGAATTACATAAGAAAAGTATTCTGGGATTTATTAGCCAAATCATTTCTTGGCAAGGTGCAACCAGGGAATTACCAAGGAATTAGGGTGGTTTCGGGCATTTGGACTGATTTGGGAATCGCATGTCCAACATAGATCACTGTGAAGTAAACTCTGCTCAGCTCGTACAATGAATGCAGGGTCTGGAAAAACCAGTCCTAAGGGCAAAGAACTCCAAACATGATAAGATGATGGGATGTGTAGTGAGATCTGAAACACTGGATGACCTGCCTCTGAAGGGGATAAAGATGGATCCTGAAGATGCCACTCTTGACCTGGTGCTGTGAATGATGCCATCTCTCTTCAGGGCTAGTCCCTGAGGGAGTTATGAAGCTTTATATGATTGTGCAACCTTATGTAAAACAGATAGTGAGTGTGAGCCTGCTGTACATCACAGGGAGCTCAACACGGTGCCCTGCGGTGACCTAGAGGGGTGCGGTGCCAGAGCGCAGGGTGAGAGGGAGGGGATATATGCACACACGTGGGTGATTTGTTTAATGCACTGCAGAGCTAACACAACATTATAAAGCAACTGTACCCCACTTAAAAAAAAAAATCCAGGTTGAATACTCACCTCTCTCACGTCTTAATCATAATGCTAAAACAAAAATAAACAGAATCAAAGGCAAAAAATCCTGGTTTCCTTATCATATGTAAAGGCATTAATACAGTGACATTAGATAAATAGTTAAAGGAACAAAGTATAAAGTCTATCTTTTTTTCCTTAAATGTGCAGTGGGTAGATGGTAAAGAATCCATCTGCAGTGAAGGAGACTAGGGTTCAATCCCTGGTTAGAAAGATCTCCTGAAGAAGGAAATCCAGTATTTTTGCCTGGAGAATTACATGGACAGAAGAACCTCTTGGGGTATAGTCCATGGGCTCAGCAAAAGTCAGACACTACTGAGTGACTAAGCACCTCAGCACCTTATATGGCCAGGGAATCCAATTTTACATAACACAAATAAGCTTATTTTTAATAGGCATGACTATCTTTAATAGGTTTTTAACAAAGTACATTGAATGTGGAAGGGGTTTAGACAATAATTAAGAAGTATTGATATATAAAATATACTGAGAAAAAAATCCATTATATGAGGTTATAAAACAAAATAGGTGGGTCATGGAGAAAGCAAGGGAATTTCCAAAAAAACATCTCCTTCTGCTTCACTGGCTGTGCTACAGTCTTTGACTGTGTGGATCACAAAAATCTGTGGAAAAATCTTAGAAGTGACGGTGTTTTGCCAAAAGTTTTCACTTCCATCTCAGATTCAAAGGATTTGTTAACAAAGTAAGCCGCTCGTTATACACAAATAAACAATGCAGATATTTATTAGAGAATTATCTCGCTTACTTTCAAGATACTAACATTAAAAGAAAATAGAAATAGAAAGAGCAGAGAATACATCACCAAATTGGGTTCTGACCAACATCCAGACTTACACAGGGCTGGGAAGTCCCATTACATGGCATGTCTGGAGTCCCAGCTGGGAAAAGGTCCTAGGCAGCACCTCCGCTCTGCTCTGGGTGAGACTTCAAAGACTGTCCATCTGGTTTCGATTTATAATCCCAGAACAGACTCAAATGGATACATTCATCAATCTGGGACCAAATTGCAAGCCTGGTTTCAAGATAATGCTGCTGGCTTTGCCATGGAAAACTTGGAATGTGGTGAAGCCTGGGGCTTGGTTGGCCAAGCCCCCTCCAGGGGGAATCTCAGGATTCCTCCTCCATCTTATCTATGGGGCTGCAAGTCTTGGACTCGCAGCAGTCACTCCCGGTCACTTCCAGTCAGGGCAGTGCCCAGGTAGGTTAGAAGCAAGGTCAGAGGCCTGCTCTGCTTTGTCTCTGAAGCCTAAACAAGACTATTTGTTTACTTTCTTTAACAGATGGGAGTACCAGATTACTTTACTTGTCTCCTGAAAAAACCGCATGTGAGTCAAGAAGCAACAGTTAGAACCAGACAGAACAAATGACTGGTTCAAAATTGGGAAAGGGGTATGACAAGGCTGTATATTGTCATTCTGTTTATTTAACTTATATGCAGAATACACCATAAGAAATGCTGGGCTGGATGAATCACAGCTGGAATCAAAATTGCCTGGAGAAATATCAACAACCTTAGACATGCAGATGATACCACTCTGATGGCAGAAAGTGAAGAGGAACTAAAGAGCTTCTTAATGAAGGTGAAAGAGGAGAGTGAAAAAGCTGGCTTACAACTCAACATTCAAAACACTAAGATCATGGCCTCTGGTCCCAGCATTTCATGGCAAATTTTGTTGTTCACTCACTAAGTCATGTCTAATTCTTTGCAGCCCCATAGAATACAGCACACCAGGCTTCCCTGCCCTTCATCATCTCCCAGAGTTTTCTCAAACTCATGTCTATTGAGTTGGCAATGCCATCCAGCTATTTCATTCTCTGTTGTACTCTTTTCCTCCTGCCTTCAGTTGTTCCCAAATTCAAGGTCTTTTCCAAACATTTGGCTCTTTGGATCAGGTAACCAACATATTGGAGCTTCAGCTTCAGCATCAGTATTTCCAATGAATATACAGGGTTGATTTCTTTTAAGATTGACTAGTTTGATCTCCTTGCTGTTCAAGGAACTCTCAAGACTCTTCTCCAGCACCACAGTTCGAAAACATCAATTCTTTGGACTTAGCCTTCTTTATGATACAATTCTTACCTCTGTACATGACGACTGGAAAAGCCATATTTTGACTACAAAATGCTATATTTTGACTACAAAGACCTTTGTCAGAAAAGTAATGTCACTGCTTTTTAAGACTCTATGCTTGTCATAGCTTTCCTTCCAAAGGGCTGCTGCTGCTGCTGCTCAGTCGCTTCAGTCATGTCCGACTCTGTGCGACCCCATAGACGGCAGCCCACCAGGCTCCTCCGTCCCTGGGACTCTCCAGGCAAGAACACTGGAGTAGGTTGCCATTTCCTTCTCCAATGCATGAAAGTGAAAAGTGAAAGTGAAGTCGCTCAGTCGTGTCTGACTGCAACCCCATGGAATGCAGCCTACCAGGTTCCTCCGTCCATGGGATTTTCCAGGCAAGAGTACTGGAGTGGGCTGCCATTGCCTTCTCT
Source organism: Tragelaphus eurycerus (assembly GCA_935064755.1). Classification (NCBI taxonomy): domain Eukaryota; kingdom Metazoa; phylum Chordata; class Mammalia; order Artiodactyla; family Bovidae; genus Tragelaphus; species Tragelaphus eurycerus. The sequence continues at coordinate 11,129,885 of CAKXYN010000084.1, read as the reverse complement.
GTTCCAAGAGGCAACCATCTTTTAATTTCATGGCAGCAGTCACCATCCACAGTGGTTTGGGGACCCAATAAAATAAAGTCTGTCAGTTTCCATTTTTTCCCCATCTATTTGCCATGAAGTGATGGGACCAGATGCCATGATCTTAGTTTTTTGAATGTTGAGTTTTCAGCTATTTTTTTCACTCTCTTCTTTCACCTTCATCAAGAGGATCTTTAGTTCCTCATCACTTTCTGCCATTAAGGTGATATCATCTGCATCTTTGAGGTTGTTGGTATTTTTACCAGCAATTTTGATTTCAGGTTATGATTTATCCAGCCCAGCATTTCATATGATGTACTCTGCATATAAGTTAAATAAGTGGAGTGACAATATACAGCCTTGACATACTCCTTTCCCAATTTTGAACCAATCCATTGCTCTACATCTGGCTCTAACTGTTGCTGCTTGACCTGTATACAAATTTCTCAGGAGGCAGGTAAGGTGGTCTGCTATTTCCATCTCTTTAAGAACTGTCCACAGTTTGTTGTGATCCACACAGTCAAAGGCTTTAGTGTAGTCATTTAAGCAGATGTTTTTCTGAAATTCTCTTGCTTTTCCTGTCATGAAATAGGTGTTGGGAATTTAATTTCTGGTTTCTCTTCATTTTCTAAATCCAGCTTGTACATCTGAACACTCTGTTCATGTACTGTTGAAACCCAGGTGAAAAACTTTTAACATCACCTTGCTAGCATGTGAAATGAGTGCAGTTGTGTAGCAATTTGAACATTCTTTGGCATTGCCCTTCTTTGGGATTGGAATGTAAACTGATGTTCATGACATATAGAAGGGGATAAAGTGGAAGCAACGAAGGATTTTATTTTCCAGGGCTCCAAAATCACTGGGGACAGTGACTGCAGCCATGAAATCAAGAGATGCTTTTCCTTTGGAAGGAAAGTGATGACAAACCTGGACAGAGTATTAAAAAGCAGAGACATTATTTTGTTGACAAAGACCTGTGTGGTCAAAGCTATGGGTTTTCCAGTTGTCATGTATGGATGTGAGAGTTGGACCATAAAGAAGGCTGAGTGACGAAGAATTGATGCTTTTGAATTGTGGTGCTGGAGAAGACTCTTGAGAGTCCCTTGGACCGCAAGGAGATCAAAAGAGCCAATACTAAAGGAAATCAATTCTGAACATTCATTGGAAGGACTGATGCTGAAGCTGAGGCTCTAAAACTTTGCCAACTTGATACAAAGAACTGACTCATTGTAAAAACACTGATTCTGGGAAAGACTGTAAGCAGGGGGGAAAGGGGATGACAGAGGATGAGATGGTTAGACAGTGTCATTCACTAAATAGACATGGATTTGAGCAAACTCTGAGAAACAGTGGAGGACAGAGGAACCTGGTGTGCTGTAGTTCTTGGGGCCCCAAAGAGTCAGAATCAATTTAGTCACTGAACAACAGGGACAACAAATAAAATATGTTTCTTCTTCTTTAAACTTTGTGTAATAAGTCATTGATGACAAATAACTTGCTGAAATTTTCATTTTAATATGGTGTTTCAGTCTTATGATATTTGAGGTACATAACATACAACACATCATGGACACTGAAGGGATGTATAATGTTAGGGAAGAGGATCTAAGGAAAAACTTGTAGATTCCATTATTGTGTATCCAAACTCTGAAAAGTGTGTTTACAGGATTCTTATTGACAGCAACATAAGGTAGACATTCCTGATGGCTTGACATAGTGCTATTTTTTTTTAATAAATGTATAAATAAGCTGTTAACTTAAATAAATTACTGGAATAAATGATAGAATTACCTAATATTCAGCTCGTTATGATGACTACTACTAAAATTCTGTTTAGAATAAACTTCCAGTATATGTCACAGATACACAGAGAGCCAATATCGATTATTGCAAATCTAATCAATTCTAAACATTTCTTGTGTTTGTTTCTTATCTTTCTGTATACCAATACTTAAGATGATAACAGTCTCTTTCATTTAAAAGATAGCAATTGGGCTTTTTTTTTTTTTTTTAATATTAACTGAGATAATGGCTCACTGGTAAAGAATCAGCCTAATAATGCCAAGGAGGCAGGTTTAATCCCTTGGTCGGGAAGATCCCCTGGAGAAGGAAATGGCAACCCACTCCAATATTCTTGCCCAGGAAATCCCATGGACAGAGGAGCCTGGCAGTCTACAATATAGTCAGACACAACTTTCTGATGAAAAAGGACAGATCAGATCAGTCGCTCAGTCGTGTCCAACTCTTTGCGACACCATGAACTGCAGCACTCCAGGCCTCCCTGTCCATCACCAACTCCCGGAGGTCACTCAGACTCACATCCATTGAGTCAGTGATGCCATCCCGCCATCTCATCCTCTGTCGTTCCCTTCTCCTCCTGCCCTCAATCCCTCCCAGCATCAGAGTCTTCTCCAATGAGTCAACTCTTCGCATGAGGGGCCCAAAATACTGGAGTTTCAGCTTTAGCATCATTCCTTCCAAAGAAATTCCAGGATTGATCTCCTTCAGAATGGACTGGTTGGATCTTCTTGCAGTCCAAGGGACTCTCAAGAGTCTTCTCCAACACCACAGTTCAAAAGCATCAATTCTTCGGCGCTCAGCCTTCTTCACAGTCCAGCTCTCACATCCATACATGACCACAGGAAACACCATAGCTTTGACTAGGCGAACCTTTGTTGGCAAAGTAATATCTCTGCTTTTGAATATGCTATCTAGGTTGGTCATAACTTTCCTTCCAAGGAGTAAGCGTCTTTTAATTTCATGGCTGCAGTCACCATCTGCAGTGATTTTGGAGCCCAGAAAAATAAAGTCTGACACTGTTTCCACTGTTTCTCCATCTATTTCCCATGTAGTGATGGGACCAGATGCCATGATCTTCGTTTTCTGAATGTTGACCTTTAAGCCAACCTTTTCACTCTCCACTTTCACTTTCATCAAGAGGCTTTTTAGTTCCTCTTCACTTTCTGCCATAAGGGTGGTGTCATCTGCATATCTGAGGTTATTGATATTTCTCCCAGCAATCTTGATGCCAACTTGTGTTTCTTCCAGTCCAGCATTTCTCATGATGTACTCTGCATATAAGTTAAATAAACAGGGTGACAATATACAGCCTTGATGTACTCCTTTTCCTATTTGGAACCAGTCTGTTGTTCCATGACCAGTTCTAACTGTTGCTTCCTGACCTGCATACAGATTTCTCAAGAGGCAGATCAGGTGGTCTGGTATTCCCATCTCTTTCAGAATTTTCCACAGTTTATTGTGATATACACAGTCAAAGGCTTTGGCATAGTCAATAAAGCAGAAATAGATGTTTTTTGGAAACTCTCTTGCTTTTTTGATGATCCAGCGGATGTTGGCAATTTGATCTCTGGTTCCTCTGCCTTTTCTAAAACCAGCTTCAACATCAGGAAGTTCACGATTCACATATTGCTGAAGCCTGGCTTGGAGAATTTTGAGCATTACTTTATTAGTGTGAAAAAGGACAACAAAAGGCTAATGCTAGGAACGCCTCAATAGGTAGAGTTGTCGTTTCCAGTGACCTTTAAAGAAGACCCAGGTTCTTCATCCCCAACTTCCAATCATGAGTTTCTATACATCTGTGAAGAGCACCGTATCTGTTCTCTGCAATAGTGGCAAGATAGAACATCCACAGGATGATAACCAGTCTCTAAAGTGTAATAGCAATCTAGTACATATGATTCTAAGATTACTTGGTGATATTATTGGGGCAGAATTATAAGGAATAGACTATGCATGAAGTTCTGTCAATCCCTGTGATCCTTGTCTCTGTTACTCATTCAACTGAGTCTGGAGGCATGAAACAGAGACATATTTCTTTTACAGTGAATACACATGTGTGCTAAGTTGCTTCAGTTGTATCTGACTCTTTATGACCCCATGGACTAAAGCCCACCAGGCTTGACTGTCCACGGGATTCTCCAGGCAAAAATACTAGAATGGGTTGCCATGCCCACCTCCAGGGGATCTTCCTCACTAAGGGATCAAGCCCACATCTCTTATTTCTCCTGCATTGGCAAGTAACAGGTTCCTTATCATCTGGAAGGCACAGTAAATATACTAGTATAAAGTGAAATAAAGGGAGAGGTTCTTGCTATTATATTTGGTAAATTTACAAGGACTCCTTTGCTTAATAATGCAAGGGGTCCTCATTCATTTTTTCAATAAGTGTTTTTGAATGGCATTCTGAAGCCCAGCAATATAAATATCAAAATAGATAATGGGTGAACAAGAAAGGAAAGGAACTTGCATCTATCGAGGTTTGAATTACAACACATGTTTTTATGTTTATTCTTATTTATTTATGAATTTATTTGTATATGAAAGTATTTATTCACTGCCTCTACAATTTTACATGCTATGATGATACAGTTATAGAGAGATACAAGTACATAAACAGCGTACAAAAAATTTATTTGACTCACTAATATTCCCTTATTTCTGAGCAACTTTATTAAACCTAATGTTTAAAAAATGTACTGGAACCATAGAATGGTAAGTTGGATTGACATAGGTGGAGGGATAGCTTGGTGAATGCTATCTCACAGGAGGCTTACCCAGGAAAGAGGTATAAAAAAGACCCTCTCTGCAAAACAGAATATTGCTCCCCTTTCTTAGTCTGGAGACAAATTAAGATGACCAATGACTACTTTCAACACTCAATTTAGGCACAAAGGTAACTAATGAGTAATATCCAGAAGACTGTAATGATGAGACTACAAGAATCTATCAGTACCTGAACTTCAGCTCTCAAGATCTTTACATATGTAGTTTTGGTTGAAAACATTGTATCACTCAGAACACAATTTAGTATTGATTACTTTTTTATGGTATTTTCACATCCTTATTCCTTAAGCTGTAGATGAATGGGTTTAACATGGGGATGACCACTGTGTAAAAGACAGAGGCCGTTTTGTCTGTGTCCATGGAGTAACTGGAGCTAGGTCTGAAATACATGAGCAGGAGTGTGCCATGAAATATAGTCACAGCAGTTAAATGGGAGGCACATGTAGAGAAAGCTTTGCATCTCCCCTCGGCTGAGTTCATCCTAAGGATGGTTGTTATGATGTAGCTGTAGGAGAGGAGGACGGTGATAATGTCGGTCTCCATAACACAACTACTGGATCTAAACAGCATTATCTCATTGATGGATGTATCTGAGGAGGAGAGGGCTAGCAAGGCCAGGAAGTCACAGAAAAAATGATTGATGACATTGGAACTGCAAAATGATAATCAAAATGTACAACAGGTGTGGATTGCTGAATCTACCAAACCTTCCAGGTAGACAACAGATGGGAACAGAGTCTTCTGGACATGGAAACTGTATAAAGAAGTGAATTGCAAATGGCTACATAACGGTCATAAGCCATGACAGCCAACATGAGACATTCCACATCTGCCAAGGTCCCCCAGAAATACATCTGCATAGCATACAAGTCAAATGGAATCCTTTTATGTTCAGATAGGAAATCAGCCAGGATCTTAGGAAAGACAGCAGAGTAGTATCAGACATCACAGAAGGACGGATTGCTCAGGAAATGATACATGGATGTGTGCAGTCTTGGGTCCACCTTGATTGGCAGGATCATTCCAACACTGGCAACCACAGTTATGCCATAAACCAGCAGGAAGAGCGTGAAGAGCCCCTGCTGCACGTGCCTTCTGTCTAAAAGTCCTAAGAGTGTGAAGTCAGTAGCCACACTGCAGTTCTCAGCAGTCATCACTCTGATCTGTTGGGAGATTCCTGGTTGTGAAAGAGGAAATGGAAATGGAGGGTAAATATATCAATTTACTATTGTTATAGTTAAACCCCTGGTCCTTTTGTAGATTTCAGTAATTAGGAAAAGACACAGACCTTCCTAGGACTGCATGAGGCCAACAGACTCTGAGAAATATTCTCCAATTTTATATGAACAAACAAAAAACTGTTGACAGCAATACATTTGCAAAGCACTGTATATTTTTGCAGCGCCCTTTCATCCAAACTAAATCAGACTGTTTCCAATCCAACTAGTGTAGTATTTATGACCATGTTTGTGGCTTTCCTGATGGCTGAAATAGTAAAGAATTTGCCTACAATACAGGAGATGTGGGTTTGATCCCTGGGTCGGGAAGATACCCTGGAGAAGGGAATGGCTATCCACTCCAATATTCTTGCCTGGAGAATTCCATGAACAGAGGATCCCAGTGGGCTCTGAAGTCTATGGGGTTACAGAGTCAGGCACAACTGAGTGACTAACACTTTGTTCTTTCTGTCTAATACTAAGAAAATGATGTGCTCTGAGTGAAGAAAGAGTCTCACAGGTGGTTCACATAACTTGTCTTTTGACAAGATTGCTGGGTTTTTTGGTCTGTTTTGCTTTTCAATGATATAGAAATGTTGTTATACCCTGTGTTAGAGAAGAGTAGTAAGTAAGAAGCACAGGTGATGAATATATTGCTTTCTTATTCCCCATCTGGAGAGGGCAGAACTATAGCCAGTTTCTGAATATAAGAAGTCCTCACTTCCCCACTAACCTCTCAAGTCCCTCCAAACCTCAGCATAGGAGGGATAGATGGTTCATGATTCAGGACCCGTTGGGACAGAGAGGGTGGTGATTTTTGGATAAGAGAGTGCAAGGGTCTCTATGAAAATGCTGAAATGCACAGAGAGTAACATGCCAGCACTGACCATTCTTCTGTTTGGAAGTTTCAGTTATACCGGGGAGATGATGAAGAACATTTGAGATCCAGTTGCAGAGATGCTGGTAGCAAGGGTCATAGAGGCAAGGAAGAAGGCTTAGTTTGCTGCGTGAGTCCTTTCTGCCCTAACCTACTCTCTTCCACACTTTGTATTCTGCCATAATGGTTTCATAAGACACATAAAATAAATAATCTCATGGTCACACTTCTGTAACCTCAGAGACATTCACATCTGCGCTGTGGCCTCACTCCAATTCCCTAAACATTTCAATATTGTTTTATTATTTTATTTTAGCCAGATTTATCTTCAGTATCTCTGAGTTCTGCCTTTCTTTGGTTTAAGAATTACTTGTCTTTTGAAGGACAATGGAATTCTGTGTCCCACTGTTTTATTTTACTCAAACCAATTATGTGATATATAATGTCATCAGTTAGTCAATTCAGTCACTCAGTTGGGTCTGACTCTTTGTGACCTAATGGACTGCAGCACACCAGGCTTCCCTGTTCATCACCAACTCCCAGAGCTTGCTCAAACTCATGTCCATCGAGTCTGAGATGACATCCAACCATCTCATCCTCTGTCATTCCCTTCTCCTCCACTTGTCCTCTTATGGTCTCGGAGAGAATTTAAAAAAACAGGAATTGAATGTCGATGAAGGATAGAGAAGAGCATTGGAACCGTGGTCTAGTGATCACTGTGCAGGTTTTCAATCCTAGGACTTAACTCGTATATCTGCTTAGAAAGATAATTAAGCAAAAATACTTTCCTTTACAATTTAAAACATTTATAAAAATATAATATGCATGTTATACATAATGCATAACATAACAGGTACATTTTTAAAATCGTAAAAAGCATCTGACCATTTCTATAATGCATGTTTGCTCCTTTTATATTCTCAATTTATATGTATTTAAAATAAACAAGTTGTACAACTAACTAAAATAAAAATGTGTGTACTATCTCATACGTTCTTTTGTTTACATAAAATACCTTCTTTCAAAAAAGCATTAAAAAATAAGGAAATCTCAAATATAAATCAAAGAAACAGCAAAGATATCAGTGCTGTCCCAGAACTCCTGACTTGTTCGTTGCATGCAGTTCTGTCTGCAGGAGGGTTCAGCATTGCCTCCTGCCTGACCCAGGTTATGGGTGGTGAACCCTTGGTCTCTCAGAAATAAGTAACAGATATGATGTAATTTATCATCTGGTATTTCATACACGTAAGCTGATTGCACATGGAATATAGACTTTTAGAATAGTTTGCCTTTGGTTCCCCTCTACCTTAATGCCCAATATTATACTTATTCAGAAACAGTGAATGCCTCTGATCTGCAAGCATTCCTAATTTCCAGTTCACCAATACTTATGTAGCCATTTTGTTATCATTCTATACATTAGAAAACAAATGCATACCCATTCCCCCTCACACACTTACACAGACACACAAACACAAACACTCTCCATCAAACACATTCGTGAAACAAAGATTTTATAAAAACAGCAAAAATCTCAACATATTTACATTCCATAGGGACAGCTAGATGTTTTCTACACTATTTGGCTTTTAGTTTTTAAATAAAAACGATGTTAGGATTATGTGTGTATACAGGGAAGCCTGACATGCTTAAATTCATGGGATCACAAAGAGTTGGACACAGTGACTGACCAACAGCAAGGCTTTTTATGTTATGTCATAATTACAGTCTGTTAGAAATAATTTCAATAATTATTTAATTGACATTGGCCACTTCCATTATATGGCAAGATTCATTAGTATAAAAGCAGATGGAGTCATGATGAAATAAAGCCCACATAGAGTGCAACAGAAACTTAGAAAACACTAACTTTCAGAAAAAAAAAAAAAATTAACACATATAAAGACTGAAGAAACACAAATTTGACAAATGAAGACTCTGAAAATTTTCCATAAATAAGGAACATTAAGGAGAAGTTTAAGATATAAAATGAAACCTGTGGCATTTAGGAAATCATACATATTGCTAGGACTGGAAGATAGTATAAATACAAGTGGAATCAAACAACATTAGTCACACCAATTTTGATATTCATAAATTATTGTGTAACATTGGGAGGAAAATGTATACAAATATATTTTCAATGGAACCGTTTTTTATTTGTACATTTCATCAGAGCCTCTTTCATATCTTTGTTCTGTAGGCTGTAAATCAGAGGATTTAACATGGGAATCACAAGGGTATAAAACAAGGAGGTCATTTTGTCTTCATCTAGAGAGTAGGAAGCACTTGGCCTGAAATACATGAAGAGCAGAGTTCCCTGGAAAATTGCCACAGCAGTTAGGTGGGAGGTGCAGGTAGAGAAAGCCTTGAACCTCCCCTCAGCAGAGTGGATCTTTATCACTGCTAGGATGATGTAACAGTAAGACACAAAAAGACCTGAGAGGGTGATCAATTCAATGAAGCCAAAAATGATAAATATCACTAATTCATTGACCTATGTATCTGAGCAAGATAGCAAGAGGAGAGGAGGGACATCACAGAGAAGATGGTTAATTTCGTTTGACCCACAGAAACATAAGTGGAAAGTTAATATTGTATTTATCGAAGCATCCATAATTGCCATCATATAAACCCCAGCCATCAGCAGGGAGCACACCTTGCCAGACATCTTGACTGTATAAAGCAAGGGGTTGCTAATAGCCATGTACCGATCGTAGGCCATGACTGCCAACAGTAGACACTCAGAATCTGCAAAGGTACAGAAGATCAGGAATTGTAGAGCACAGCCATAGAAGGGAATGGATTTGTTCTTGATAAGGAAGCCTACCAGCATCCTGGATCCAATGGCTGTAGAATAGCAGAGGTCACTGAAGGAGAGGTGGCTGAGGAAAAAGTACATGGGTGTGTGCAGCTGGGGGTCTGTTCTAACTAAAACGATCATCCCAAGATTTGCAACAAGAATAATGAGATAAACAACCAGAAACGTGGTAAATAGAGTCACTTTGATTACAGGGCTAGTACTAATTTCCAAGAGAAGGAATTCTTTCAAGGAAGTGCAATTTTCCCCATCCATTCTTCTTTATTCTTCTTGTAAAAATGCTCCAGAAATGACTGAGACAATGACAGATCAATGTTTTCACTCTTTTTGAGACAAAATATTATCTGTAAATCAGATAAAATTAATTCCAGTACATTTTATTCTGAGAAAATAGCCCATACAAATTTCCCCACTATTTGATTTTAGAAGGTTAAGTGTGGGATAGGAGTTTTGAGAAAGTCTGACCCTAAATTTGGATGTCATCTATGATGTATGTGACTAGTAGGAACCTTCACTGCTTTATCTCAGCAGTCAGTTCTTTACTGAAAGCTCATTGCATGTCAAACATAATATGAAAGTAACACCTTAATTAAAGACCAGGTTGGAGAAGGCAATGGCACCCCACTCCAGTACTCTTGCCTGGAAAATCCCATGGACGGGGGAGCCTGGTGGGCTGCAGTCCATGGGGTTGCTAAGAGTCGGACATGACTGAGCGACCTCGCTTTCACTTTTCACTTTCATGCACTGGAGAAGGAAATGGCAACCCACTCCAGTGTTCTTGCCTGGAGAATCCCAGGGACAGGGGAGCCTGGTGGGCTTCCATCCATGGGGTCGCACAGAGTCAGACACAACTGAAGCGACTTAGCAGCAGCAGTAGCAATTGTTGTGCAGTTGCTAAGTCATGTCTAATTCTTTGCACACCTATACATACTCAGGAGAAGGCAATGGCACCCCACTCCAGTACTCTTGCCTGGAAAATTCCATGGACGGAGGAGCCTGGTAGGCTGCAGTCCATGGGGTCGCTAAGAGTTGGACACCACTGAGTGACTTCACTTTGACTTTTCACTTTCATGCATTGGAGAAGGAAATGGCAGCCCACTCCAGTGTTCTTGCCTGAAGAATCCCAGGGATGGGGGAGCCTGGTGGGCTGCCGTCTATGAGGTCGCACAGAGTCGGATACGACTGAAGCGACTTAGCAGCAGCAGTAGCAGGAGTATTCAACTTTATATTTTACAGATACCTATCAAACTAAGAATACAAGTGATTACACTTCTTGAGTACTTAAGAATCATGATGTGTTTATTTGTTTGTTTGCTTGTTCAATTGCTAAGACGCGTCTGGCTCTTTCATCTCAATATTGAAGCCTACCAGGCTCCTCTGTCAATGGGATTTACCAGGTAAGGACATTGGAGTGGGTTGCCATTTCCTTCTTCAGGGCATCTTCCCAAATCAGGGATCAAACCCCCATCTCCTGAATTGCAGGCAGATTCCTTACCACTGACCCACCTGGGGAGCCCAGTTTGTTTATTACTGTGTATTAAATAATGACAGAATGAACTTATGTCTGCTTTTGAAAGAATGAACAAGATGGTTACTGTCTCTGCTCTACTTTTTAATGTAGATATTGAGCATTAGATATATTTTAGTAAAATTGTCTCTAGAAATATTTTACTGCTTTGACACATTATTATTACTTATGTGCAGAAGCAGTCTGGTGCCAAAAGACATGTCTCTTGACCAGATAAAGAAAAGTTCTAGAAACAAGAAACTTTAGCTAATGCATTTTCATCCCTTTAGATTTTAACCTGGCTTGTTCATTAAAAATAGATGGGACAAAAGTAACAAACATATATTTGATATAAGCTTCTATTTGTGTGTATGTTTATATGTATGTGCACGTGTGTGCTTGTGTGTGCATAAACTCTCTTGATATATGAGAATTGGAGTATGAATGATGAACTGATTTTGCTTTAGACTTGAGTAAATATGGTATGTGGTTTTTATGGAGTGAATTTGCACAGATTATTAATAGTATTAGTATTGTAATAAGTCATTATGCACAGTGGCAAAGAATTTGCCTGCAATGTAGGAAACATGGGTTCAGTCTGGAGCTCAGGAAGATGCCCTGGAAGAGGAAATAGCAACCTACTCTAGTATTCTTGCCAGGAAAATCCCATGGACGGAGGAGACTGCTGGGCTATTGTCCTTGCAGTCACAAAGAGTCAGACATGACTGAGTAATTGAGCACACACAACATGAACAATATGATACTTTTTACTGTTAAAATATTCAAAAAAAATCTTAAATCTTAGTTATACCTTTTCACAGTGCTTAAAAAAATCCAGCTTTCCCCCTTAATTTTGTTTAAGATATACATATGCGAAAATTGTTTGCTAATCAAAATAAATCTGATTTGTCCTGCTTTAATAAGAAATACAATGGGGGACAGATATACACCCATGGCTGACTCATGTCAGTGTATGGCAAAACCATCACAATATTGTAAAGTAATTAGCCTCCAATTAAAATAAACAAATTAATTTTAAAAATAAATACAATGTTTTTTCCATTAGATTACAGATTATTAACCAAAGGAAATAAGTAAATAAAGTGTTCATTTACAAGTCTCCAAATATTTAATTTCTTAGTTTTTGAAATTTAAGGCTCTTATTCTTCATTCTTCAAATTTAGCAACTCAGAAACCTACCTGCAATGAGCAAGTTCTCCTGAGCTTGCCTCTGGCCGGTGAATAATATAGACAGATCACATTTAATTTTTACTTAGTGACAGTTGGGAGTTAAATCTCTAAGGCATTTGCCCTCACTCTTCTGTGTTATGCAAGCATGTGATTAATTAAACTTCTAGTTTTCTATTTTCCCCCATGAATAGAAAAGGCCAAACTTTGATTCTTCACACTTGAAGCAAATTGATCATATCAGGAAGGTTAAATGATTTTTCAGTATGATTTATTGTGACCCCGAGTCTACGTCATCTTCCTCCAGTCAAATCAGACATATAATTAAATTGAAATGGACTCTCCAGTTAATTATTTTATCTTTTATTATTTTTATTGAAATTAATAGATTTATTAAATATATTTATTATTTATTAATTTGTTTACTGTTAATTATTTTTAATGTTTCTTTACTGCTGAAACAATTCCTTCATCTTCCTAACTTGGAATATAACATGGTATGTTACTTTTTTTAAAAAAAAAAAAAAGTTTTTTTTTTTTTTTTAAATACGTTTTTTTCCTCATTAACTGTTGTGATTTCATTTCTGAAGTCGCATGTTATCCAACAAGATTTCAATTATTTGTATAATTTCACACATATAAAATCATTTATTTTTTTTCTCTAAATGGATTCTGCAGGAAGAAAAAAAAGTGAATTTCTAGATCCAGTTCTAAACTAATTTGATTCATCAGGACACCATTGAAATCCTCAGTTGCTTAGTGTCTTTAATGATCTTACACCAGAGGTTTATCTTCAGTTTATAATTATGATGGTATTAAAGAGTTATCATAAGAGTTATCATGTTTCATCTTATAGTTTCCACTATGTTTAGCGAAGCAAAACCAAAATATTTTTATAAATAAAAATGTTGATGAAGTGATATGCATTTAAGTTCCCTTAACAATCACTGTATTAGTCTCTACATCAAAGGGTGATACGACAATAGCTGTTCAGGGACATATGTGGTACTCCATATATAGCTGAAGATAGGGCAGATTTCTGTATATGACTTTTATTCTGCAGCCTTATTGAATTTATTGATGGGTCCTAATAGTTTTCTTTCTTGCCAATGTCTTTAGGATTTTCCACTTACTATATCATGAATCTTCAAGTTACGGTGTGTGTGTGTGTGTGTGTGTGTGCGCACACACACACACACACACACACACACGCTCAGTCGTGTCTGACTCTTTGTGACCCCATGGACTGTAGCCCAGCAGGTTCCTCTGTCCATGGGATTCTCCAGGCAAGAACACTGGAGTGGGCTGCCATTTCCTTCTCCAGGTCAGGTAATGATAGTTTTATTAAAACTGTCTCCTTTTCAATTTTGATTTCTTTTATTTTTTCCCTTGTCTTCTTGCTGTAAGTAACTGGGATTTTCAGTACTATACTGAATAAAATTGATGAGAATGAGCATCCTTGTCTTGTGCCTGATCTTAGATAAAATGCTGTCAGCTTTTCATTGTTGAGTTTGATGTTGATTATAGGCTTGTCATATATATCCTTTATTGTTTTTTGAGCTATGCTCTCTTTATATCAACTTCAACATCATATATTGAATTTTGTCATTAGCTTTATTTGCATGTATTAAGATGAGCATATGAGATTTTTTTTTATTTTTTAACTTGTTAATGTGATGAATCACACTGATCAATTTGAAAATTGAATCATCCTTATGATGACTGCTTTGAAATTTTATCAGATAGTTGCTTATCACCAGTTAGGTTAGTTATTCTTCTGAGGTTTTATTTTGTCCTTTTGTTTGGAATTTATTTCTCTGCTTCCTCACTTTATATGAAGCGAAGTGAAGTGAGGTGAAAGTCACTCAATTATGTCTGACTCTTTGCAACCCGATGGATACACAGTCCATGGGATTCTCTAAGCCAGAATACTGGAGTGGGTAGCCTTTCCCTTCTCCAGAGTATCTTCCCAACCCAGGGATTGAACCCAGATCTCTCACATTGCATGTGGATTCTTTACCAGCTGAGCCACCAGGGAAGCCCAAGAATACTGGAGTGGATAGCCTATCCCTTCTCCAGGGGATCTTTCTGACCCAGGAGTTGAACCAGGGTCTCCTGAATTGCAGGCAGCTTCTTTACCAGCTGAGCTATGTATATGTATTAGGTAAGTCAGTTACGTTTCCTATCTTTCCACCACATAGGGTTCCCTGTATGTGAGCTGTGTGAGCCTTTGTGTTGGGATGGAGCCAGCTACTGTGGGAGTACTCCTAGGCGAATTGCCCTCTGGCCAGTTTGGCTAAAAGGTTCTGCCTGATACAGTGGCTCCTGGCCCACTGTTGGGCAGGCTTAGGTCCTGAGGTGACTGGCTACAGGCATGGAGGGGCTAGGACAGTTCCAGGCCTGCTAGTGGACAGGCCTGGGGTCCCTGTGGCTGGTCAGGGGCTTGGAGAGGTTGGGGTTCATTTCAGCCCATCGCTGGGAGAGTTTTGGTCCCTGGGCATCTAGCTGCAGCACCTGGGGCTTCTGGGTTTGATGGCAACTATCTAGTGGACGAGTAAGCACTTTGCACTAACAGAGCAGAGTGAGGACTAGGCAATGCTGGTTGTCATGATTGTCCTAGTGCCCAAATGAGATCTCAGAAGTGGCTGCTGCCAGCATCTGTGTTTCCACAGGAGTTCCACTTGGCTGCTGCCTCTACAAGAGGCTCTCCAAGATCAGCAAATGGATCTGATCTGGGTACCCTTAAAATTAAGGCCTTTACATTCACACTCAGAATGCATGAGATCATGTGCGGACCCTTTAAGAATTGAGTCTGTTTCCTGCAGCCATCCAGCTCTCTCATAGGCACACCTTTCCAGCTTTCAAAGCCACACCTTCTGGGCTTGTTTTGCAGTGAAGGGGCCCTGGTCGAGGCAGTCCAATAGGAGCTCAGTGCCTTCACTCCTTTGGGGAGAGACTCTGCAGTTGTCTCCATCCCTCCATTTGTGAGCTGCCCGCCTGGGGTGTGGGTCTGACCATGCCATGTCTCCATCCCTCCTCCCCATTTCATAGTGGTCCTTCTCTGTATCTTTAGGTGTGGAAATCTTTTTTCCAGTCTTCAGGTGTTATCGTAAATAGTTTCTCTGTAAATAAATATCAACAGTGCTTTTATATCATCATATAATTTTCTATGACATATGTCAATCCCCACCTCCACTAACACACTATCATTGTGAATCCTCTGGTTATTAAACATCAATACCAGTGATGTCTTTCACTTTAATTTTAGCTACTGTGTATTTTTTTTCTTCATGACTAATATATTTCATTACCCATTTAAAAAATGCAAAATGAAATAATGATTTAATGGGTCCAGCTTGATGGCATTAGGACTCCTGAAACACATGCTAACTATCTTATGATTGCCACTTTCATCCAAGGTCTAACTGGCCTAGAGATATCACATTTTCTATTGTAACAAATATGCTTAAAGAGAAAAAAACACACACACCAATAGAATTGGCTATTGCCTTGATAGGTTCATACCAATGTAGGTACAGAATGTGGTAGCAGGAATAGATAAGAAAGATTATTCTGTCTACACCCATCTTTTAGTAGAGTAGACACTATATCCCAAAGAGAAAAGGTGTTTTGTTGTAGGTCACATTGCTAGTGAGCTGAAATACAAATTCAGACCCAATTCTGTTATTGTTTTTTCAGTTCATAGAATGCTGAAGAAGATGATTTCAAACTGGGTTAAATTTGCTGCCTCTTAAGATCAAGCCACGCACTTATTGATGTAGTGAGTATTAATACACCCAGAAGAATTATCACACATACACAGGCACAGATATACACACTATATTTTCACACTTTAAAAATGTCAGACAGAACATTGAGTGTTTACTGCTTGATAATTTTCTTAAAATTAAACACAAACAGAACCAGCAAATCCTATTAAAGCAGTCTTTAAAGAAAAGAGTTTTAAAGAGATTAAGGGATGTCTCTTTATTTTAAACATATATGTGAAAGATAGTCATTAATTTTATGCAACACAGAAAGGTTTAATTTTTATAGACATGAATATGTTTAGTATGTTTTTATTAAAATAAATTGAATGTGGAAGGACTTGGACTGTAATTAATTTCCTGATATGTGAAATATTCTATGAACAGCAAATATATTATCTGGAATATAAAATAAAATATTTTAGAGTAATATATACTTTTGTGTTAAAACTCAATTCAATCAGTAATTTAAAGCAAATAATCTGCTGATAATTATGTTTTAATGTGTTGCTTTATTTTTATGATATTTTAAAGTACATAATATTCAGCACTTTTATGCCTAATGAGATATATATAATTAGAAAAGAAATTAAATTGAAAACCTTGTCTAACTCATTATCCCATCCTCTTGGAATCAGAAAAGAGTGATTCCATGTTCATTTTTGATGATGTAAAATAAAATAAGTGGTCATGACAACCTGATATAATGTTACGTGTTTCATAAATGGATTAACTGCTCATTTATTACTGTGAGAACAACCTGAAGTACTTAATTTAGTGTTACAAAGTGAGGATTACTTAGCATCTATCTACTTGGCAATCACCACTATTTAAATTGTTAAGAGTACAGTTCCTGTTTATTTCATGAATACAGAGAGAGAATACAAGTACTTACAAATGGAGTACTAATGCAAATACTACTTTTTTCCCCATTGAACACAAATTTTTTAATAACCATTCCTTTACAACTGCAACTGTATTAACCAGGTGTTTTTTTTTTTTTTTGCCTAATTTTAAGAAGAATAATGCTATGAGCACATGAAAAGAGATGGAGTCTTCTTTTCTAGTGAGCTTTAGAGAAGGTCCTGGTACATTGACCCTAACTCCCATTCATGTAGTTACTATAAAATTGTTCCCACTGATGTAATCAGGGCAGAATGACGAAGAATAGAAGATTGAGAAATTCTCTACATCCAATGACCCCTGCCTCTGATATATATTTAATCTATGCCAAAAGATAGAAGCATAAGTAAATTTTGTCAAAAATAGATATTCTGGAATAAACTATTAAAATAGATGTTTTTTAATTTCAAAAATTAGCAAAACTCATTTTTGTATCAATGAAACTTTGAGTTAAGGTAGGAGGTTTTTCTTTTCTTTCTCTCTTTATTTATTTTTACTACTTACGTACTACTAAGTGTCATGATGGAACATGTGTTACTATTACACAAGAAAGGCAAAAACAAACCTTTTAACCCACTAACTCTCACTTTTTAGCAAGAAAGCTTATTAATCCCATTGTTTTAAAAAATATTGGAATATTTGGACCACAAGTTGAATTGGTGTGGGAAGAAGGATTGCTCTGCCCATGATATCTCTCTGAAGCATACACATGAACAGAGAAGAGCTATAATATATCTTTTCTAAAAAACAGCAAAGTGAACCCATTACTATTCATCCTTAGTTTAGAGAGACAATGAAGATAAATAATTTCTGACCCCCACATTCATTTTAGGCATAAAGATAAGTGATGGAAAATATCTAGTTGTATTGATGAGATTACCAGACTCAGTCAGAGTACCTGAACATTAGCTATCAAAATCTTTAAATAAATCATTTTGGGTAAAAATGTAATTTAGTGACAATTTCTCTTTTCAGTCCAGTTTTCACATCCTTGTTTCTTAAACTGTAGATCAGTGGATTTAACACTGGGATGAAAACTGTGTGGAAGACAGAGGCCATTTTGTCTGTGTCCATAGAGTAACTGGAGCTGGGTCTGAGATACATGAGCAGGAGCGTGCCATGAAATATAGCCACAGTGGTTAACTGGGAGGCACATGTAGAGAAGGCGTTGCATCTCCCCTTGGCTGAGTTCATTCTAAGGATGGTTGTTATGATGTAGCTGTAGGAGACGAAGACAATGATGATACTGCAACCCAGAACACAGCTGCTATAAGGGAACACCACAGTCTCATTGATGGTTGTATCTGAGTAAAAGAGGACTAATAAGGGTGGGAAGTTACAGAAAAAAATGATTGATGAAATTGGAATTGCAGAATGACAACTGAATTGTGCAACAAGTAGAAACTGCTGGATAGATCAAAGGTTCTAAGTACACAAAAACTACGAGCTGGGTACAGAATCTCCTGGACATGACAATTGCATAAAGAAGTGGATTACAAATGGCTACATAATGATCATAAGTCATGATAGTCAACATGAGACATTCCACATCTGCAAAGGTCCCAAACCAATACATCTGAACAGCACACAAATTGAATGAAATCTTCTTTAGCTCAGATGAGAAATCAGCCAGCATATTGGGATACAGTGGAGGAGCAGCGAACATCACAGGAGTACACATTGCTCAGGAAATAAGACATGGATGTGTGGAGTCTAGGGTCCACCTTGATCAGCAGGACCATCCCTACATTGGCAACCACAGCTATGCCGTAAACCAGCAGGAAGAGAATGAAGAGCGCCTGCTGCACATCCCATCTGCCAGAAAGTCCTAACAGCACCAAGTCTGGAAACACAGTTCAGTTCTCTGAAGCCATCACTCACATCTGGGAATCCCTGGTTATGAAAGAGGAGATGGAAGTGGAGGATAACATCATCTTACTATCTTAGTATTTTAGTTGCTGGTCCTTTCTGTATGTGAGGCAAACTGACTCCCTGAAAATTTATCTATTTTAGTATAAATCAATAATAATAATAATGATATCACTTATATTTGTGTAACACTGTACTATTTGTGGCATTCTTTCATCTAAATTATTTCCATGTCAGCCTTATTAGTGTGCATGCCAATTTTTGTTACTTTTACTTATATTAAGAAATTGATGTCCTCAGATTTGAGGCAGTAATTCTTAAATTAATTGGTCCAGATAACCCACATATTCTGACAAGATTGTTGCTCTTATCAGTATTGCAGAAATATTGTTTTATCCTGAAATAGAGAAGAATAGTTAATGAGCAGTGTAAATAATGGATGTGTCCCTTTTGTTATTTCTCATCATGCACAAGTATGGAACAGGCAGAGCTATTCCATTTTCCTAGATATAACATGCTCTTGTATCCCCATAGGTCTTTTTTTTTCTTTTTTTTCCTGTATCCAGTGTACATTCTTACCGTTGCTGTCGTTTAGTTGCTAAGTCATGTCTGACTCTTTTGTGATCCCATGGACCAGGCTTCCCTGTCCATGGGATTTTCCAGGTAAGAATACTGGAGTGGGTTGCCATCTCCTTCTCAAGGGATCTTCCCTATTCAGGCATTGAACCTCAGTCTCTTGCATTTGCAGGCAGATCCTTTACCACTGAACCTCCGGGCAAGTCCAGTATCCACTAACAAGTATCAGTTAACCAGAGCAGGGAGGGAACTGAAGAAGGTGGAGGTGTCTCCATAAGTTACATGCTGGACAGCACTCCCCTAACATTGAGCTGTTGCTCAGGGGACATTATGAAGAATGTTTGGGACTTAACATGGAGCTCCTGGTAAGACAGGTGACACTGAGGCAAGAAAGGCAGTAGGTTTCCTGCATGAATCGTTTGCCGTAATGAACTAGAATCTACATAATCTACTCACCAATAGATCAGATATGTAAGATGTTTGGTAAAATTGCTCCTTTGTCCTCAGTCCCACATATGCAGAAATATTCACATATTAATCATGTCTCCATCTCAATCCCCCAGAAACTGCAATATTTGTTTATTATTTTCTTTGATTCCTATTCTTCAGTATTTCTGAAATCTGCCTGTCCCTGGTTTAAAGCAGTTGATGTTTCTTGAATTCCCTGCCCCAGTCTTACATTCTACACAATAAATTATGTTATATCACATCAGATCAGATCAGTCGCTCAGTCGTGTCCGACTCTTTGCGACCCCATGAACTGCAGCACGCCAGGCCTCCCTGTCCATCACCAGCTCCCGGAGGTTACTCAGACTCACATTCATCGAGTCAGTGATGCCATCCAGCCATCTCATCCTCTGTCGTCCCCTTCTCCTCCTGCCCTCAATCCCTCCCAGCATCAGAGTCTTCTCCAATGAGTCAACTCTTAGCATGAGGTGGCCAAAATACTGGAGTTTCAGCTTTAGCATCATTCCTTCCAAAGAAATTCCAGGATTGATCTCCTTCAGAATGGACTGGTTGGATCTTCTTGCAGTCCAAGGGACTCTCAAGAGTCTTCTCCAACACCACAGTTCAAAAGCATCAATTTTTCAGCGCTCAGCCTTCTTCACAGTCCAGCTCTCACATCCATACATGACCACAGGAAAGACCATAGCCTTGACTAGGAGAACCTTTGTTGGTAAAGTAATGTCTCTGCTGTTGAATATGCTATCTAGGTTGGTCAGAACTGTACAAAAAAGAGCTTCACGACCCAGATAATCATGATGGTGTGATCACTGACCTAGAGCCAGACATCTTGGAATGTGAAGTCAAGTGGGCCTTAGAAAGCATCACTACCAACAAAGCTAGTGGAGGTGATGGAATTCCAGTGGAGCTATTCCAAATACTGAAAGATGATGCTGTGAAAGTGCTGCACTCAATATGCCAGCAAATTTGGAAAACTCAGCATTGGGCACAAGATTGGAAAAGGTCAGTTTTCATCCCAATCACAAAGAAAGGCAATGCCAAAGAATGCTCAAACTACTGAACAATTATGTTATATACAATGTAACAGATATTCTCCTCTGTTCTTTCAGAATATTCAAAGAATGGAGTTGCATGTGTATGCTCTGTTGATATAAGAAAATTGGGATGTGGTCTGACTTTTATTCTTTCTAGGCTTAAGTATTTGGAGAAGGCAAAGGCAACCCACTCCAGTACTCTTGTCTGGAAAATCCCATGGACGGAGGAACCTGATAGACTGCAGTCCATGGGGTCGCTAAGAGTTGGACATGACTGAGCGACTTCATTTTCACTTTTCATTTTCATGCATTGGAGAAGGAAATGGCAACCCACTCCAGTGTTCTTGCCTGGAGAATCTCAGGGACGGGGTAGCCTAGTGGGCTGTTGTATATGGGGTCACACAGAGTCGGACACGACTAAAGTGACTTAGCAGCAGCAGCAGCAGGCTTAAGTATTATGGTGGATTTCCCAGGTGATTCAGAGGTAAAGAAACTTGGGTGGGAAAGATCCCTTGGAGAAGGAAATGGCAACCCACTCCAGTATTTTTGCCAGGAAAATTCCATGGACAGAGGAGCCTGGTGGGCTACAACCCATGGGGTGGAAAAGAGTTGGACATGACTTAGAGACTAAATAACAATAAAGAATTATAGCATTTGGATATCATAAATATTGTGTTACGGACTTGGACTTATACATATTGGTAGTTGTAATATGTTATCTCTACTATTATTTTAAAAAGACAAGAGCAAGTTTACCTGTACAATGATATTATTTGCAACAGTGAAAAATGGTTTCCATATCGACCTTGATTCAGTTCAGTTCAGTTCAGTCACTCAGACGTGTCCAACTCTTTGCAACCCCATGAACTGCAGCACACCAGGCCTCCCTCTCCATCACCAACTCCCAGAGTCCACTCAAACCCATGTGCATCGAGTCAGTGATGCCATCCAACCATCTCTTCCTCTGTCATCCCCTTCTCCTCCTGTCCTCAATCTTTCCCCGCATCAGGATCTTTTCAATGAGTCAGCTCTTCACATCAGGTGGCCCAAGTATTGGAGTTTCAGCTTCAACAAGAGTCTTTCCAATGAATACTCAGAACTGATCTCCTTTAGGATGGACTTGTTGGAACTCCTTGCAGTCCAAGGGACTCTCAAGAGTCTTGTCCAACACCACAGTTCAAAAGCATCAATTCTTCGGTGCTCAGCTTTCCTTATAGTCCAACTCTCACATCCATACATGACTACTGGAAGAACCATAGCTTTGACTAAATGGAACTTTGTTGGCAAAGTAATGTCTCTATTTTTAATATGCTGTCTAGGTTGGTCATAACTTTCCTTCCAAGGAATAAGGTTCTTAATTTCATGGCTGCAATCACCATCTGCAGTGATTTTGGAGCCCAGAAAAATAAACACTTGATTAAAACAGAGATCATTCTGTTGTTTTTGAGATTGCATCCAAGTACTGCATTTTGGACTCTTTTGTTGACCATGATGGCCACTCCATTTCTTCTGAGGGATTCCTGCCCACAGTAGTACATATAATGGTCCTCTGAGTTAAATTCACCCATTCCAGTCCATTTTAGTTCGCTAATTCCTAGAATGTCAACATTCACTCTTGCCATCTCTTGTTTGACCACTTCCAATTTGCCTTGATTCATGGAATTGACATTCCAGGTTCCTATGCAATATTGCTCTTTACAGCATCAGACTTTGCTTCTATCACCAGACACATCTACAGCTGGGTATTCTTTCCGCTTTGGTTCCATCCCTTCATTCTTTCTGGAGTTATTTCTCCACTAATCTCCAGTAGCATATTGGGCCCCTACTGACGTGGGGAGTTTCTCTTTCAGTATCCTATCATTTCGCCTTTTCATACTGTTCATGGGGTTCTCAAGGCAAGAATGCTGAAGTGGTTTGCCATTCCCTTCTCCAGCGGACCACACCCTGTCATATCTCTCCACCATGACCCGCCCATCCTGGGTTGCCCCACGGGCATGGCTTAATTTCATTGAGTTAGACAAGGCTATGGTCCTGGTGTGATTAGATTGACTAGATTTCTGTGAGTATGGTTTCAGTGTATTTGCCCTCTGATGCCCTCTTGCAAGACCTACCGTCTTACTTGAGTTTCTCTTGCCTTGGGCGTGGGGTATCTCTTCCCGGTTGCTCCAGCAAAGCACAGCCATCGCACCTTACCTTGGATGAGGGGTCTCTCCTCACCGCCGCCCTTCCTGACCTCGGTCGTGAGGTAGCTCCTCTAGGGCCGTGCTTAGTGCGCCAGTCCTCACTGCTGTCCTTCCTCGGTCATTGGGTAGCTCCTCTCGGGCATTTCCAAGGCAAACCATTCAATGTCACAGTAATCAAAGTCTATGCCCCAACCAGTAACGCTGAAGAAGCTGAAATTGAACCTTTCTATGAAGACTTACAAGACCTTTTAGAATTAACACCCAAAAAAGATGTCCTTTTCATTATAGGGGACTGGAATGCAAAAGTAGGAAGTCAAGAAACACCTGGAGTAACAGGCAAATTTGGCCTTGGAATACGGAATGAAGCAGGGCAAAGACTAACAGAGTTTTGCCAAGAAAATGCACTGGTCATAGCAAATACCCTCTTCCAACAACACAAGAGAAGACTCTATACATGGACATCACCAGATGGTCAACACCGAAATCAGATCGATTATATTCTTTGCAGCCAAAGATGGAGAAGCTCTACACAATCAGCAAAAACAAGACCAGGAGCTGACTGTGGCTCGGACCACAAACTCCTTATTGCCAAATTCAGACTGAAATTGAAGAAAGTAGGGAAAACCACTAGACCATTCAGGTATGACCTAAATCAAATCTCTTATGATTATACAGTGTAAGTGAGAAATAGATTTAAGGGCCTAGATCTGATAGATAGAGTGCCTGATGAGCTATGGAATGAGGTTCGTGACATTGTACAGGAGACATGGATCAAGACCATCCCCAAGGAAAAGAAATGAAAAAAGCAAAATGGCTCTCTGGGGAGGCCTTGCAAATAGCTGCAAAAAGAAGAGAAGCGAAAAGCAAAGGAGAAAAGGAAGGATATAAACTTCTGAATGCGGAGTTTCAAAGAATAGCAAGAAGAGATAAGAAAGCCTTTTCAGTGATCAATGCAAAGAAATAGAGGAAAACAACAGAATGGGAAAGACTAGGGATCTATTCAAGCAAATCAGAGATACCAAAGGAACATTTCATGCAAAATGGGCTCGATAAAGGATAGAAATGGTATGGACCTAACGGAAGCAGAAGATATTAAGAAGAGGTGGCAAGAATACACAGAAGAACTGTACAAAAAAGAGCTTCATGACCCAGATAATCATGATGGTGTGATCACTGACCTAGAGCCAGACATCCTGGAATGTGAAGTCAACTGGGCCTTAGAAAGCATCACTACCAACAAAGCTAGTGGAGGTGATGGAATTCCAGTGGAGCTATTCCAAATCCTGAAAGATGATGGTATGAAAGTGCTGCACTCAATATGCCAGCAAATTGGGAAAACTCAGCAGTGGCCACAAGATTGGAAAAGGTCAGTTTTCATCCCAATCCCAAAGAAAGGCAATGCCAAAGAATAGTCAAACTGCAGCACAATTGCACTCTTCTCACACGCTAGTAAAGTAATGCTCAAAATTCTCCAAGCCAGGCTTCAGCAATATGTGAACCATGAACTTCCTGATGTTCAAGCTGGATTTAGAAAAGGCAGAGGAACCAGAGATCAAATTGCCAAAATCCGCTGGATCATCAAAAAAGCAAGAGAGTTCCCGAAAAACATCTATTTCTGCTTTATTGACTATGCCAAAGCCTTTGACTGTGTAGATCACAATAAACTGTGGAAAATTCTGAGAGAGATGGGAATACCAGACCACCTGATCTGCCTCTTGAGAAATCTGTATGCAGGTCAGGAAGCAACAGTTAGAACTGGTCATGGAACAACAGACTGGTTCCAAATAGGAAAAGGAGTACGTCAAGGCTGTATATTGTCACCATGTTTATTTAACTTATATGCAGAGTACATCATGAGAAATGCTGGACTGGAAGAAACACAAGCTGGAATCAAGATTGCTGGGAGAAATATCAATAACCTCAGATATGCAGATGACACCACCCTTATGGCAGAAAGTGAAGAGGAACTAAAAGTCTCTTGATGAAAGTGAAAGTGGAGAGTGAAAAGTTTGGCTTAAAGCTCAACATTCAGAAAACGAAGATCATGGCATCTGGTCCCATCACTACATGGGAAATAGATGGAGAAACAGTGGAAACAGTGTCAGACTTTATTTTTCTGGGCTCCAAAATCACTGCAGATGGTGACTGCAGCCATGAAATTAAAAGACGCTTACTCCTTGGAAGGAAAGTTATGACCAACCTAGATAGCATATTCAAAAGCAGAGACATCAGTTTGTCAACAAAGGTTCGCCTAGTCAAGGCTATGGTCTTTCCTGTGGTCGTGTAAGGATGTGAGAGCTGGACTGTGAAGAAGGCTGAGCTCCGAAGAGTTGATGCTTTTGAACTGTGGTGTTGGAGAAGACTCTTGAGAGTCCCTTGGATTGCAAGGAGATCCAACCGGTCTATTCTGAAGGAGATCAGCCCTGGGATTTCTTTGGAAGGAATGATGCTAAAGCTGAAACTCCAGTATTTTGGCCACCTCATGCAAAAAATTGACTCATTGGAGAAGACTCTGATGCTGGCAGGGATTTTGGGCAGGAGAAGAAGAGGACGACAGATGATGAGATGCCTGGATGGCATCACTGACTCGATGGATGTGAGTCTGAGTCACCTCAGAGAGCTGGTGATGGATAGGGAGGCCTGGCGTCCTGCAGTTCGTGGGGTTGCAAATAGTCGGACACGACTGATCGACTGATTTGATCTGATCTGAAAATAGAAAAAAACTAAAATATTTAATATTCTTCTACAAATTATAAATAAGATTTTTCAAAATCACACAGGTTTAACAAGTAAGTATCTTTGTTTAGTTATTACATTACAGTGTTTATATACTGAGCAAACAAGTATAAAATGACTCATTAGAAAATTTTCAGTACTTCTTCACTTTTCTACAAATGCAAATCTCTCTGCCAGTTTCTGTATTCTTTAAATTTATCCATTTAGAAACCTACCTGCAATGAACAAGTCTTCAGTCTTTTCACTCTGGTACATATACGATAGGCAGGTTGCTTTTTATTTCTGTCTGGAGACTGTTGGGACTTAAGTCTCTGAAGCTTCAACTTTTATATTTTTGTGTTATAAGAACATGGTTAATTAGAGCTCTAGTTCTGTATTTTCCCCTGTGGATGCACAACAGCTTTAGCAAGGGTTGAGCTTTTAACACTTCCTTCTTTTCACAAAATTGATCACTGTCAGAAATTTATCAGAATTTATTTTAGTACTATGCTTTATGGATACAAAAATCTACATTTTCTCCCCATGAAAAGAGATGCTTAATGAAATTAAAATAGATTTTTTCACTAACGATTTTCATCTCTTTCTCATTGCTGATCCAGTTTCTTCCATTTTTAAAGATTGCCTTCATTTCTCATTTCAAGATATGACAATCTTACATATTGCTTTATTCATTAGTCATGGTCTGAGACCTTTTCTTCAAAGACATGCCAGTCACCCTTATTTCAATAATTGTGTGTGTGTGTGTGTGTGGCTTCAGAATAATTTTCCTTTATTCTAAGTTATGGCTAGCCTAATAGTTAAATGAACAAATGATAGAGTAATAGGAGAAAAACAAATTTACTTTTCTACATATGGAAGTCTCCTAAAAATGATGAGATTCAAAATGACCAAAGCAGAAAGCTTTTATTCATTTTAGGCAAGAAAGTGGTAATTTGTGAGGGACTGATGAGACAAAGGTGTTTAGGCTTAAGACAGTAATTAGTAAGCATCTGGTCCCACCAGTTCATGACAAATAGATGGGGCAAAAATGGAAACAGTGGCAGAGTTTATTTTCTTGGGCTCCAAAATCAGTGTGGACAGTGACTAAAGTATGAAATTAAAATATGCTTGCTTCTTGGAAGAAAAGCTATGACAAACCTAGAAAGTGAAAGAAAAGTGAAGCCACTCAGTCATTACTGACTCTGTGTGACCCCATGGACTGTAGCCAATCAGGTTCTTCTGTCCATGGGATTTTCCAGGCAAGAGTACTAGAGTGGGCTGCCATTTCCTTCTTCAGAGGATCTTCCCAACCCAGGAATCAAACCCAGGTTTCCCTCACAGTAGACAGATGGTCCAGACAGCATGTTAAAAAACAGAGACTTCATTTTGTCAACAAAGGTCTGTACAGTCAAAGCTGTGGTTTTTCCAGGAGCCACATATGGATGTGACAGTTGGACTATAAAGAAGGTTGAGTACCTAGAAATGTGGTTCTGAAGAAGACTCTTGAGAGTTTCTTGGATAGCAAGGAGATTAAACCAGTCAATCCTAAAGGAAATCAACCTTGAATATTCACTGGAAGGATTGATGTCAAAGCTAAAGCTTCAATACTTTGGCCACCTGACGTGAAGAGCCAACTCACTATAAAAAAGCCTGATGCTGGGAAAGATTAAGGGCAGGAGAAGCTGGTGACAGAGGATGAGATGGTTGGATGGCATCACCGAATCTATGGACATGAGTTTGAACAAACTCAGGGAGATGATGAAGGACAGGGTTGCCTGGTGTGCTTCAGTCCATGAGGTCGCAAGGAATTGGACAGGACTGAGAGACTGAACAACAGCAGCAACAAGCAATCAATAAAGAAGTAACAAGGTTTCGTCATGCAGCCTTCTTGGCCCATAAATTCCGTTTCTTGTGACATAATTGCCTTCTACCCTCTGGTACAGGGAGGGGAACTTTCACATGAGAGATTTATTTCCTGCTTTCAGGGATACAAAGGAGAATCAGAGTGTCCTTTTCCCACTGCTCTTTCTTAAGTAACTTTAATTCAAAAGTATTAATTAAAAATATTAATTAAATTTAATTTTAATTAATTAAAAGTATTAATATACCAAAGCAGCATATTTTGGGGGGATATAGTCTGTTCTCCTTCAATGGCATAATATCTATCACACATAGTTCACTCTTAATTGAATTTCCTATTCTGTTTATATACAGATAAATCTCATTTAATCATGCTTCATTTTATTGTTTTGTGGTTAGTTGTATTTTTTTTTTTTTTTAACAAGCTGAAGGTTTCTGGTCACTCTGCATCAACCAAGTCTGTCAGCACATGTTTTCCAACAGAATTTATTCACTTCATATCTCCATGTCACATATTGATAATTCTCACAATTTTTGAACTGTCTCATCATTAATCTATTTGTTCTGTTGATCAGTGATCAGTGATTTTTGACATTACTATTACAGCTCATTGAAAACGCAGATGATGATTAGCATTCCTTCTTTTTTACAAAGCGATCAAATACTTTTAAATTATGGTATTTGCTTTTTTATTTTAGACATAAGGCAACTGAACATTTAATAGACTATGATATTATGTGAATGTACCTTTAACATACACTGGGAAACCAAGCATTTCTTTTGACTGTCTTTACTGTGATATTCACTTTACTGTGTTAGGCTGGAACTCAACCCACAGTATCTCCAAGGTCTGTAGGTGTACATTCCTATAATCCATAAGATTTCCATAAGTAATTGCTCCATGAATGTGTGTTTTTAAATATTTTCTTGTTGCTGTGTTGGTGAATGTTCTTAATCTTTAGTGATATAAGGCTGGTAGATGTTCAACAACAACTAACAATAAACAGCATTTGAAAGTTTTTTCTACTAATACACTTCATATGAACAAAGATAATATTTTATTAAAAACATGTGTTGGGATACTTCTATCAAAAAAAAAAAAAAAGCTATTGTCCATTTGTTTCTAAAATATCCTTTGTGTGTTACTCATAGGAACAGAGAGAATGATGGTTACCAGGAGATGGGGATGGGGGATTGTACACAATTGCATTGTGAGAGAAATTAGTTCTTTATCTCATGTACAGCATTGGGATTAAAGTTACAATACTGTATTATATATTTTAAAGTTACTAGGATACTAGATCATAATGATCCTTCAACAAAAATAAACAATAATTATATGACTGATGCAGGTGTTAGCTAAAGGTATAATGGTAATCCTGTATAATAGGCTGCAGTTCCAGAGTGAAGTAAGCCAGAAAGAAAAACACAAATACAGTATCCTAACGCATATATATGGAATTTAGAAAGATGGTAACAATAACCCTATTTTCGAGAAAGCAAAAGAGACACTGATGTATAGAACAGACTTTTGGACTCTGGGAACGAGAGAGGGCAGGATGATTTGGGAGTATAGCATTGAAATGTGTATAATATCATATTTGAAACGAGTCACCAGACCAGGTACAATGCCTGATAATGGATGCCTGGGGCTGGTGCACTGGGACAACCAAGAGGGATGGTATGGGGAGGGAGGGGGGAGGAGGGTTCAGGATGGGGAGCACGTGTATTCTTGTGGCGGATCCATCTCGATGTATGGCAAAAGCAATACAATATTGTAAAGTTAAGCAAAATAAAATTTAATAAAAAAAATGGTAATCCTGTTCTAATACATAGTTTACAAATAAATACTGTACTACACAATTTCATGAAGCAAAGGAAATAACTAAAATATTGTCCCTGAAGTTGTGCAGCATAGCAGCCTTAGGAGATATGCTCTTTATTTTTTTGTGTTCCACGTGATAATTTATAATATATGAATCATTTCAGGATGCTGACAAGCATAAATTCTATGTATTAATTAAATTCATCTCCTGAATGTAACATAAAATCTTCTTACTGTGAGTTTTGCTTATCACAATTAACTTATTTCTTTACCACAGAAAAGGTAAATGCAAAATTTTGTGTATGGAAAGTAATTTATGAAGATAAATATAAGCCAGTATATGTTTACAAATGCTCCAGGGAATTTTTCCCTCTGAAACCTCACTGAGAACTCGATAGAGACCTAGTTTTATTTTTAGGGTCCTATAAACCTAGAACCCACTGCAGACTAAAATCATTAAAATAAAATATTCTTGATATGTGATAAAGAGTACCTGAATGATATATTAATTGTTATCCTTATTGGAAATATTAAAGTGATGATGTCTATATAAATATACTTAACTTAAATTACAGGAGATATTGCTGAGGCCAAGCACAAGCAAAGTAATTATAATAATTTGCTACATATTAAACTGAAGGTGTTTGTGTCACTCAAGAGCTTCACCTCCATTATCTATTTACATATTTGAAGGTTGGAGTTTGTCCTTGTTCATTTCATTATGATTCTTTTGCAAAATCACTTTTTCCATCAGGCACTTCTCTATTTCCCAGGATATAAAATCTCTTAGGCTCTCAGTCCATTGAAATAGGATTTAAATTTAGCTTCCTAAACATGGCCGTCTCTGCAGACCATTTAGTATAACTTCCTGCCATTATGAGGGAATGAGCTATTGTGGCTACATTATTATTAAAAATTGGATAATTAGCTTAACAAAGGGGTTTACATTTAATTGAAGTTGACTTTCTCACATTACAGAAGAAAATCACTTAGTTAAAATTTAATACATCAGAGACAAGCAGTTGAGAAAGAAATTTCTACATGATTCCCTTGTGCCACTATGCCTATATTTGTAATACTCTATAGGCAACAGTTTATTTATTAATATAAACACTTGCCTTTAGAAAATAATTGTGTGCCACTGAATCATGGGCCAATGTGTGTAAGTTCAGTGTACCAAGGAGGGTACCAAGAAGGGTCCCAAGGAGTACAAGATTCATTTCATCTTTTTGTTGCTGGGAAAAGTATTAGAAGTACACATGGGTTAAAAAAAGGGGTTAAGTAAGACATTTTTGCATTACTGAATAATCTATGAAGGTTGCACTATTTATTTCACAAAAATATACTGCACTATTATGGATATAAAGAATTTCTAGGGATACAAATTTATAATAATAATACCAAAGTTTCTAGTAATGGCAAACAGACTTTACTTTTGGAAAATGTTTTTGATGTGCAATGAACAAATCAATTCAGTCACTCAGTCGTGTCCGACTCTTTGCGACTCCATGGACTACAGCATCCTAGTCCATCATCAATTCCTGGAGCTTGCTTAACTCATGCTATATAGAGAACACTTAAATAATAACTATATAGATAGACATTTTTTCCAAAATGTTACCTGTATAGCTAAGTAAGACTAAGAAGTAACAATTTCTACAATTAACAAAGCCTTCTATAAACTTCCTCCTAAATGGCTAATCTCTTACCTCCAAAGAGTAGATACTTTCTTGATTTTTACTGTGACAGATCAGTTTTCTACTTTTTTGAACCAGACATAATTAGATGACTATAGCGTGCACTATTTTGTTCAATTACATGCAATCCATCCCTGCTGTTGCATGCTGTTTCAGTACATTCATTTTCATTGAAATATCTTAATTCTTTGTGCATATGCATCATTTATTTATCTGTTTTAATGTTGATGAACAATCATATTTGCCACCAGTTGGTAAGGGAGTATACTATGAAAAGCATATGAATTAAATATATAAAAAGTGAGGAAAATGGTTAGAATTGGAATTAGATCATGCAAGACAAAATATTCTGATGCTAGCTTTCCCTTTCTATGAAAAATCAAGCCAGAAATCTCTTACAAGTCCTTAGCTCAAGCCTCTATTTGAATCACAAATTCTGTGGGTTGTTCACATTAAATGACTATTTATCCTCCACATTCTATTTAGGGCCAGGGACCTCACACATTGTACAAGCCAATCATTTTAAGACACCTTTTATTGAGATTAAAATTCTTCATTTAATATGCAACATTTTATTTTCTTCAGCTCACTCATTAGCCTTGATACTGCTACTGCTACTGCTGCTAAGTCACTTCAGTCATGTCCGACTCTGTGTGACCCCATAGACAGCAGCTCACCAGGCTCCTCTGTAGATTTGCTCATAAGAGCTAAATGCAGATGAAATCTGATTTTAGACACATTAGCATTTTTTATAGGAGAGTAATGTGCTAATTGACTAGACGAAACTTTGTCGGCAAAGTAATGTCTTTGCTTTTGAATATGCTATCTAGGTTGGTCATAACTTTCCTTCCAAGGAGTAAACGTCTTTTAATTTCCTGGCTGCAGTCACCATCTGCAGTGAGTTTGGAGCCCAGAAAAATAAAGTCTGACACTGTTTCTACTGTTTCTCCATCTATTTCCCATGTAGAGATGGGACCAGATGCCATGATCTTCGTTTTCTGAATGTTGAGCTTTAAGCCAACCTTTTCACTCTCCACTTTCACTTTCATCAAGAGGCTTTTTAGTTCCTCTTCACTCTCAGCCATAAGGGTGGTGTCATCTGCATATCTGAGGTTATTGATGTTTCTCCCAGCAATCTTGATTCCAACTTGTGTTTCTTCCAGTCCAGCATTTCTCATGATGTATTCTGCATATAAGTTAAACAAACATGGTGACAATATACAGCCTTGACGTACTCCTTTTCCTATTTGGAACCAGTCTGTTGTTCCATGACCAGTTCTAACTGTTGCTTCCTGACCTGCATACAGATGCCGACAAAGGTTCGTCTAGTCAAGGCT
This sequence comes from Tragelaphus eurycerus, assembly GCA_935064755.1. NCBI lineage: Eukaryota > Metazoa > Chordata > Mammalia > Artiodactyla > Bovidae > Tragelaphus > Tragelaphus eurycerus. The sequence continues at coordinate 11,097,442 of CAKXYN010000084.1, read as the reverse complement.
ATGGTCTTTCCTGTGGTCATGTATGGATGTGAGAGCTGGACTGTGAAGAAGGCTGAGCACAGAAGAATTCATGCTTTTGAACTGTGGTGCTGGAGAAGACTTTTGAAAGTCCCTTGGACTGCAAGGAGATCCAACCAGTACATTCTGAAGGAGATCAGCCCTTGGGATTTCTTTGGAAGGAATGATGCTAAAGCTGAAACTCCAGTATTTTGGCCACCTCGTGTGAAGAGTTGACTCATTGGAAACGACCCTGATGCTGGGAGGGATTGGGGGCAGGAGGAGAAGGGGACGCCAGAGGATGAGATGGCTGGATGGCATCACTGACTCGATGAATATGAGTCTGAGTGACCTCTGAGAGTTGGTGATGGACAGGGAGGCCTGGCGTGCTGCAGTTCATGGGGTCGCAAAGAGTCAGACACGACTGAGCGACTGATCTGATCTGATCTGATCTGAATGTGCTAATTGTATAATCTTTATACTTCTGAGATTGACACCCATCTTTGTGTCAGGCTTCATTCTGACTCAATCTCACTTCTGCCATGCTGCTGTTCAATATAGTATCTAGAAGGTAGATAAACATTTCAGGAGAAGGAAATGGCAACTCCTTCAGTACTCTTGCCTGGAAAATCCCATGGACAGAGGAGCCTGGTAGGCTACAGTCCATGGGGTCGTGAAGAGTGAGACACAACTGAGTGACTTCACTTTCACATTTCACTTTCATGCATTGGAGAAGGAAATGGCATCCCACTCCAGAATTTTTGCCTGGAGAATCCCAGGGATGGAGGAGCGTAGTGGGCTGCCGTCTATGGGGTCACACAGAGTCGGACATGACTGAAGTGACTTAGCAACAGCAGCAGCAGCAGCAGCAGCAGATAAACATTTCAAAAAGTAATAACATTCAAAAGGAATGAGAAAATATAAATAAAAGAAATAACCCCTCATTTTTCTATACCTCAACACATCCCCCTACCTGTCTCAGAATCCTAGAAAAGCTATTATTCTGAAGTCTCATTCTCCTACTTGGGCTTTAGCAAAATCAATACAATATTGTAAAGTAAAATAAACAAATAAATAAAACTTAAAAAATAGTAAATAAAATGTTTGCACTCAAAGGCATCTTACGAAGGCACTTGGATAGACTTAGTTACCGAATTATTTTTGGCTTATTTTATTGTAGCAAACATTCAAGAATGCACTTGATTCTTACAGGGTCCTTCAAATGAATGCTTATGTCTCTGTTTACTAAATAAGCCACTTTCAGCGATTCAATCACCAGCAAACTATAGTAGAGCTATGTAAAGTTTTCAAATATCTTCTAACCAGAGAAGAGTTCTTTGGTTTAATTATTAAAAAAAATAAAAATAAAAAATAAAAACATCATCTGTATGTCTTTACATCCAGTAACTTTCCATTACTTTTAGTATTCACAACCAGTTTATGTACTTAGATATAAGGTATGTGTATTTGTGTGTGAATTTATACTCAGTCGGGTCTGACTCTTTGTGACCCCCTAGGCTGTAGCCTGCCAGTTCCTCTGTCCATGGAATTATCCAGGTAGGAATACTGGAGTGGGTTCCCTTTCCCTTCTCCAGGGGATCTTCCTGACTCAGGGATCAAACCTGCACTTCCTGTATCTCCTGCATTGGCAGGTATATTCTTCACAACTGTGCCATCTGGGAAGCAGATATAAAGTACCAAACATGTCTTTAAGGCACATGCATTTAAAGCTATCAGTAAACACAAATAGATTATACTAACACATATATATGGAATTTAGAAAGATGATAACAATAACCCTGTATACGAGACAGCAAAAGAGACATTGATGTATAGAACAGTTTTTTGGACTCTGGGAGAGGGAAAGGGTGGGATGATTTGGGAGAATAGCATTGAAATATGTATAATATCATATTTGAAACGAAAAAAAAAAGCTCTCAGTATTTTTTTTTTGCTTTATTATGAATAATTTTTCAATAAAATTAACTTCTTTCTTTCTCCTTTTCTCTCTCTCTCATTCATTCATTTACCCACTTGCTATATATCTCCTGGATAACAGTCCTTAAAATCAGGATGTTCATAATCCTACATTGAAGGAAATGATTTAGAAAACAGATACAACAATGATCTGAAGCACAGGCTGGTGTGCGAATCAAGCTCAGAGCTTGCAGGAGAGACAGAAAATCCCTGGAGGAGGTAACTGGGTTGTAAACTGCAGCACTCCAACCTGGACACACTGAGTTTCCCTAAATGACACGGTCTTGTCCACCTCACAGTCACTCTAACTGTCCAACCATCTGCACAAAATGCTTTCTCTGCTGACTTGCATCTCTCAGTTACTTCCTACTTATCTCTTAGATACCAAACTAGGTGTGTTCGTTTTCAGGAAGCAATTTTTAACTTTATGCACTACATTTGAACAATGTGCTTTGGGTTTATGTTGTCCAGTCTTTTTACATTATGGTGCAAATATAGTTAATTATAAATAATGTGAATAATTATCTAATTAACACCTACCACTTCCTTTAGAAAAGATTAATTTGTGTAAAAACTGCTAGATTTACCATTAAATTCAGAGGAAACAAAAACTTGGCAAACTAACAGTTCAGAACTTTTCCACAAATAGGGAGTCTTAAATATAAGTTCAAGACATAAAATTGAAGCATAGAGTATATAGGAAATAACACATTTTGGAATGACTTGAACATAATTTAAAAATACTTATTGATTAAACCAAATGAATCAAAACAATTTTGACTTAAATCATAGTGTAAGAGAGGGAGAAAAACATACCTACAGCCTTACAATGGAACCACTTTCTATTTTTAAGTTTCTTCCGAGCCTCTTTCACATCCCTGTTTCTTGAGCTATAAATCAGGGGGTTTAATATGGGAATCACAAGGGTATAAAACAAGGAGGTCATATTGTCTTCGTCAAGAGAGTAGGATGAACTTGCCTGGAAATACAGGAAGAGTAGAGTTCCCTGGGAAATTGCCACAGCAGTTAGGTGGGAGGTGCAGGTAGAGAAGGCCTTGAACCTCCCTTCAGCAGAGTGGATCTTTATCACTGGTAGGATAATGTAACAGTAAAACAGAAAAAGACCTGAAAGCATAATCAGTTCAATGAAGCCAAAAATGATAAATATCACTAACTCATTGACCTGTGTATGTGAGCAAGATAGAGAAAGTAGAGGAGGAACATCACAGAAGAAATGATTAATCTCATTTGACTCACAGAAACGCACATGGAATATTAATATTGTATTAATTAAAGCATCTGCAATGCTGATCATGTAAATCCCAACCACAAGCAGGGAGCACACCATGCTGGACCGCATAGAGCAAGGGGGTGCTGACGGCCTTGTACCGGTCATAGGCCATCACTGCCAGCAGGAGACATTCAGAATCTACAAAGGTACAGGAGATCAATGACTGCAGAGCACAGCCATAAAAGGGGATTGATTTGTTCTTGGCAAGGAGGTCTATCAACATCTTGGGTCCAATTGCTGTGGAACAGCAGAGGTCACCGAAGGAGAGGTGACAGAGGAAAAGGTACGTCGGCATGTGAAGTTGGGAGCCCATTTTTATTAAAATGATCATCCCAAGATTTGCAACAAGAATAATAAGATAAACAACCAGAAATGTGGTAAGTGTCACTTTGATTCTAGGGTCATTACTAATTTCCAAGAGAATAAATTAATTCAAGGAAGAGCAATTTTCTCCATCATTTCTTCTTTATTCTAAAATGCTCCAGAACTCATTAAAAAAAAAAAAGAAGAAAGAAAAGAAAAAAGAGTGAGATCAAAGGTTTAACTTTTCTTGGCATTTGGAAAAAAGATTTATTACAGTGGATTATATTTTTTATACCCTTTATCTTCATAACGTAGCTTAGAAATGTCTCATTGTGTGTTCTTGACAAAAGTTGAAGTGTCTAGGATAGGATTTTGACAGTTTGATCCTCAATTTGGATGTCATCTGTGAGGTATGTGAATTGTGTGAAACTTCATTGCTTTATCTCACCAATCAATCATGAGATTAGAGATCACTACAGGTTAATATGATATGAAAACAACACCCTAATTAAAGAGACAAAACTGGAATATACAACCGTGTATTTATAAGATAAATATCCAGTTGAGCATAAAAGTGGTTATACTTCTTGAGTTATTTAAGAATCATATGCCAGAAACCAACACAACATTGTAAAGCAAATATCTTCCAATGAAAAATAAAACTTAAAAAGGAATCATAATTTGCTGAAGATTGTGTATTAAACTCACACAATGAGCATATCTTGGAATTTAAAATGAACAATATGATATTACTATTCTCCATATAGTGTTCATATTTTTGAGACATTAGATATTTCATAAGGTTTTATCTAGATATATTCCACATTATTTTAATTATATTCAGGAGTAGTGTGGGGTCAAAAGATATGTCTCTTGATCAGCCAAACACATTCTAACAACAAGTGGGATCAACACAGCCTTTTAGATTTTAGCCTCATTTATTCCAGGCAGCTGCTAAGGTAGGAGATGTCTGAGACAGGGATTCCGTACCTGGGTTGTGAAGATCCCCTATAGGAGGGCATGCCCATCCACTTCAGTCTTCTTGCTTGAGGATCCCATGGCTAGAGGAGCCTGGATGCTACAGTCCATAGGATCACAAAGAGTTGGATACAACTTGAAGCAACTCAGCATGAACACACATCCATTAAAAATAGAGATGGAAAAAAGAGCAATACACATATCTTTGATATATTGCCTTCTATTTGTGTGTATGTGTGTGTGGACGTATTTTTGTTTTCCTGTTCATATATGAAAACTGGAATATGAGTGATAGTCTGATTTTGTTTTAAACAAGTAAATATAATATGTGGTTTATACCAGGCTGAATTTATACAAATTTGTATTTGTATTGGGATATATCAGTGGTGACTGGTGAAATATTGAAAAAAGTCTTAAGTATACATATACCATTTCACAGTGGCAAAAACATGATTATCTTCTTAATTTTTATTATTAACAAAATTAATATAACTTTTACTTATCTAATCAAAATTAATCCTTTTTCCCTTGCTTTAAAAGAAACATTATTTTTTTGCAAAGAGATTGCAGACTATGACTAATTTATCTACACTTTTCTATATAATTTATTCTTTATTTTTTCAGATATAAAGTATTTTCTTTTTCACTCTTATAGTTGGTTACTTAGAAACCTACCTGTGATCAGCAAGTCTTTTGGTGTTTGCTCCTGGTAACTGAACAACATATGCAAATCACATTTAATTTTTCATAGTGACATTTGGGAGTATATCTCTAAAGTTTTTACCTTCATGCTTTTGTGTTATACAAACATGTGATTAATTAAATTTCTAGTTCTGCATTTTCCCCTGCGATTGATTCAACCATTTCAGTGATGGCCAAACTTTAGTTCTTTGCACTTGCTTCAAATTGATCAATATTAGAAAGATAAAATGATTTTAATAGTAAGATTCACTGTTACTCTAAGTCTACACCATCTTCCACTTAAATTAGACATCTAATAAAAGTGAAACAAACTTTCTATTTATTTTATGTTGTCACTCATCCTGTTAATTTTTAAATTAATACATTAATTAAAATGATTATTTTACTTATTATTATTTATTCTTAATTATTTTTGATTTTGTGTGTTTATTTCTGTGTCAAACCAAAAGCTAATTTCCAAGACTCATGTCAAGTTTACCCCCTGTATTTTATTTAGAAGTTTTATGGTTTCCATTCTTATGTTCAAGTGTTTAACTCATTTTGAGTTGATTTTTGTGTATGGAACAAAGAGTACAGGTGGCACTAGTGGTAAAGAACCTGCTTGCCAACTTTGGAGACATAAGAGATCCCAGTGGGATCCCTGGGTAGGGAAGATCCCCTGGAGAAAGAAATGACAGCCCCCTCCAGTATTGTTGCCAGGAGAATGCCATGGACAGAGGAGCCTGTCAGGTTACAGCCCATGCTGTTGAACTATGTGTCTGTTTTATTCCAATACCATACTCTTTTGATTGCTATGTCTTCATAATATAGTTTGAAATCAGGAAATGTGATGCCTCCAGGTTTGTTTTGCTTTCTCAAGATTGCTTGAATATTAAGCATCCTTTGTGGTTCCATGTCTCTAGAAGAATTTTTGTGTGTGTGTGAAATACTGATAGGGTTTATATTGAATATGTAGCTTGCTTTGAGTGATACAGGTATTCTAGCAATAATAGTTATTCTGATGCATGAGAATGGAATCAGATCAGATCAGATCAGTCGCTCAGTCGTGTCCGACTCTTTGCGACCCCATGAACCGCAGCACGCCAGGCCTCCCTGTCCATCACCAGCTCCCGGAGGTCACCCAGACTCACACCCATCAAGTCAGTGATGCCATCCAGCCATCTCATCCTCTGTAGTCCCCTTCTCCTCCTGCCCTCAATCCCTCCCAGCATCAGAGTCTTCTCCAATGAGTCAACTCTTCGCATGAGGTGGCCAAAATACTGGAGTTTCAGATTTAGCATCATTCCTTCCAAAGTAATTCCAGGATTGATCTCCTTCAGAATGGACTGGTTGGATCTTCTTGCAGTCCAAGGGACTCTCAAGAGTCTTCTCCAACACCACAGTTCAAAAGCATCAATTCTTCGGTGCTCAACCTTCTTCACAGTCCAGCTCTCACATCCATACATGACCACAGGAAAGACCATAGCCTTGACTAGGCGAACCTTTGTTGGTAAAGTAATGTCTCTGCTTTTGAATATGCTATCTAGGTTGGTCATAACTTTCCTTCCAAGGAGTAAACGTCTTTTAATTTCATGGCTGCAGTCACCATCTCTTTCCATTTATTTGTGTCTTCTTCAGTTTCTTTCAGCAGTATGATGTTCCTGTATTTCATCAAGGCAATTTCAGTGTATAGTGCATTCACCTCTTGGTTAAGTTTATTTTAATTATTTTATATGAGTTGTTTTTCTTACTTTCTCTTTCTGATAAATAATTTTTAAGTGTATAGAAATGCAACTGTTTTTGTATTTATTTTATACCTGAAATTTACTGAATTTATTTATTGGTGTTGTTTATGGTGAAAATTTTAATATTTTCTATATATTATATGATGCTACCTGCAAAGAGACTATTTCACTTCTTTTTCTACCTGGATACCCTTTATTTCTTTTCTTTCCTATTTGTTCTGGCTAGGACTTTCAAGAAAATGTTATATACAATTTTCAATGGTTGGAATTCTTGTCTGGTTCCTCATCTTTGAAGGAAAGATTTTACCTTCTCACTGTTTAATATGATATAAACTGAGTTTGTCATATATGTCCTGTATTTTTACTGAGACACATTCCCTCTCTAATTGGTTTGCTGAGAATTTTATCATGAAAAAATTTTGAATTTTGTCATTTGTTTCCTGCATTTATTGAGATGATTATATTATTTTTTCTTGTGTTTGTTAATGTGTATATCACATTAATTGACTTGCACATGTTGAACAGTCCTTGCATGCTTAGAATAAATAACACTTGCTCATAGTATATGATCTTATTAATACAGTTTTGATTATTTTTTTTTTATATTTTGTTAGAGATTTTTGCATTCATGTTCCTCAGGAATATTGACTCTTGATTTTCATTCTTTGTGTGTTTTGTCTGGTATTGAGTCAAGATAATGCTGGGCTCATAAAATGAGTTTGGAGGTACTGCCTATGCTTCTATTTTTTTTTTTTTTTTGGAAAGTATAAAAAAATATTAACTCTTTAAATGTTAGAAATCACCAATGAAGTCATATGGTTCTGAACTTATCTTTGGGGGAAGCTTTGGATAACTGTTTAAATCTCCTTACTAGCAATTGGTTTATTCAGATTTTCTATTTTTTCATCATTCAGGTTTGTAGATTGTTATGCTCTAGGAAATTAACAATTTCTTCTAAGTCATTTGATTTCTTTGGGGGGGGGGGAGAGAATGTGTATTGTTCATAGTAGCTTCTTATGACCCTTGGTTTTTGCGCAATATCAAGGGTCATATCCCTGCTGCCATTTATAGTATTAGTTATATGAGATTCTCCCTTATCCTTGGTAAATTTAGCTATATTTTTTCCTCCATTTTGTTTATACACAGAAGAACTGTATGAAAAAGATCTTCAGGACCCAGATAATCACGATGATGTGATCACTAACCTAGAGCCAGACATCCTGGAATGTGAAGTCAAGTGGGCCTTAGGATGCATCACTACAAACAAAGCTAGTGAAGGTGATGGAATTCCAGTTGAGCTATTTCAAATCTGAAAGATGATGCTGTGAAAGTGTTGCACTCAATATGCCAGCAAATTTGGAAAACTCAGCAGTGGCCATGAGAAAGAAAAAGGTAAGTTTCATTCCAATCCCTGAGAAAGGCAATGCCAAAGACTGCTCAAACTACTGCACAATTGCACTTAACTCACACGCTAGTAAAGTAATGCCCATAATTATCCAAGCCAGGTTTCAGCAATACATGAACCGTAAACTTGCAGATGTTCAAGCTGGTTTTAGAAAAGGCATAGGAACCAGAGATTGAATTGCCAACATCCACTGGATCATCAAAAAAACAAGAGAGTTCCAGAAAAACCTCTATTTCTGCTTTATTGACTATACCAAAGCCTTTGACTGTGTGGATCACAATAAACTGTGGAAAATTCTGAAAGAGATGGGAATACCAGACCACCTGACCTGACTCTTGAGAAACCTGCATGCAGGTCAGGAAGAAACAGTTAGAACTGGACATGGAAGAACAGACTGGTTCCAAATAGGAAAAGGAGTTCCTCAAGACTGTATATTGTCACCCTGTTTATTTAACTTATACGCACAGTACATCATGAGAAATGGTGGGCTGGATGAAACACAAGCTGGAATCAAGATTGCTGGTAGAAATATCAATAACCTCAGATATGCAGATGACACCGCCCTTAGGGCAGAAAGTGAAGAGGAACTAAAGAGCCTCTTGATGAAAGTGAAAGAAGAGAGTGAAAAAGTTGGCTTAAAGCTCAACATTCAGAAAACTAAGATCATGTCATCCGGTCCCATCACTTCATGGCAAATAGATGGGGAAAGAGTGGAAACCATGGCTGACTTACTTTTCTGGGCTCCAAAATCACTGCAGATGGTGATTGCAGCCATGAAATTAAATGATGCTTACTCCTTGGAAGGAAAGTTATGACCAACCTAGACAGCATATTAAAAAGTAGAGACATTACTTTGCCAACAAAGGTCCGTCTAGTCAAGGCTATGGTTTTTCCAGTAGTCGTGTATGGATATGAGAGTTGGACTATAAAGAAAGCTGAGCACCGAAGAATTGATGCTTTTTAACTGTGGTGTTGGAGAAGATTCTCTAGAGTCCCAGACTGCAAGGAGGTCCAACAAGTCCATCCTAAAGGAGATCAGTCCTGGGTGTTCATTGGAAGGACTGATGCTAAAGGACTGAAATTCCAATACTTTGGCCACCTGATGCGAAGAGCTGACTCATTTAAAAAGACCCTGATGCTGGGAAAGATTGAGAGCAGGAAGAGAAGGGGACGGCAGAGGATGAGATGGTTGGATGGCATCACCGACTCAAAGGACATGGGTTTGGGTAGGCTCTGTGTGTTGGTGTTCGACAGGGAGACCTAGTGTGCTGCCACTCATCGGGTGGCAAAGAGTTGGACACGACTGAGTGACTGAACTGAACCGAACTGAAGTGAAAAGTGCAGCTTTTATATTGATTGCCTTTTTTAATTTCATTTGTTTTACCTTTGATCTTTATTATTTCTTTTCTTTTACTAACTTTGGACAGCATGTTTTGCTTTCTTAATTCCTTGGGGTATAAAAGGTAGCTATAACTTTTTCTTTTTTTGTTTTTTTCCTTAATGTGAGCATTTTTTTTTAAACTTTCCTCTTTAAACTGTGTTTGTTGTAGCTTGTTATTGTCCTCCAATTTTTGGAATGACATTTTTCTATTTCTATTTGTCTCAGATATTTTTAAAAATTATTTTTTAATTTCTTTTCTGAACTGGTTTTTAGGGATATGTTTAATCTCCATACATTTGCAAATTTTTAAACTTATTTCTCTAATTGAATTCTAATTTTATACTGTTGTGGCTGGAAAAATGTTTGATATGATTTCAATTTTCTGTGACATTCTTGAATGAACATCTTTCTGTCAGAGTCAGATGATCTGAAGACGTGTCAACCCTTAAAGGGTTAGTCACTCAGTTATGTCAGACTCTTTGTGACCTCATGGACTGTAACCCAGCAGGATCCTCTCCACAGAATTCTCCAGGCAAGAATGCTGAAGTGGGTAGTCATTCCCTTCTCCAGGGGATCTTCCTGACCCAGGGATTGAACCCAAGTCTCCCATATTCCAGGAAGATTCTTTACCATATATCTAGGATAGTTATAAAAGCTGAGGTGTATCTATGTGTAGAAATTCCTTCCAGGGAGATACTGGTAAATTGGGGTGAGAGGCCCACAGAGGATTGAATAAGTCAATTTTAATTTTATAATTCCATTTATAGGACTTAAAATATTCTTGCCTTTATTTCACATCTGCTGCTGCTGCTGCTGCTGCTAAGTCGCTTCAGTAGTGTCTGACTCTATGTGACCCCATAGACGATAGCCCACCAGGCTCCCCCATCCCTGGGATTCTCCAGGCAAGAACACTGGAGTGGGTTGTCATTTCCTTCTCCAATGCATGAAAGTGAAAAGTGAAAGCTGCTAAATCTCATAATAACAGTCAGTATGTAGATAAAATGTATTTTTAGATGCTCTGATACAGGGCAATCAAAAGGAGAGAGATTACCTGGCCAGATTACATATTCTCTAAATTAGCAACAATCCACCAACACTTCATTTTTCTTGGACAGTATATCTCAAAAAATGATTTCTACTATGTTTCTGCTCATAAATAAGAGTTCTAAAATATTGTGTGTAAATTGAAGAAACATAGTACAGGTGAAAACCCTTGAAGTCTTTTAATTCTGTGCAAGAGGTCAGTTTCTCACAAATGACCCCTGTGGAAGCCAGAGAATCTTCTTGGGCTTTAATTTCATTCTGAAAAGATTTTGCACAAAGACACTTTACAATCACAGCTAAAAAATTTAAGAAACAGTGATTTTTAACTTCTGCAACTGTAATAAATAAGTACATGAATTTTACATGCTTATTCAAATATATCTGTACTGTTTAGACATGCTGATTCAGAGCTTTAGCATCAGATTCTAGAATAGAAACTGACAAAATAGATACATATTAAGAATGTATACAGATGAATGCTCTTTACTTCTAGTGTGATATGTATCTATTTTCTAGATCAGCACCCTAGTATTCCAATCATTTTATATTATTTATTAAAATTTATTATATATATATGTATATACATATATTCAAGCCACATACAATATCTTCAGTTAATTTTGATTTTATTAACTATTGATGAGTAATAAACACTCACAAATGTTTTCTATTCTTTATCCTTCCTTTTTCTTTACTTTTTTTCTCTCTCTCTCTTTCTCCATTTGTGTCCCAGACATTAGGTAAGTGCTTTGGATAATACAGACAGAATGCAGAATCCTTGAGCAAAGATTGTTCACAATCTCATACTGTAGGCCATGATTTCACAAACAGGATGATATCAATAGAATGATTAAAGGAAATTAAATGATTAAAGGAAATGTTTGTCTGTGAACTATAAAAAGGAACATTTAATCTGAGCCTAGAAGGGGAGGAGTTGATGGCTAATTATTAAAGAAAACTATGCAATTTACCGAGGCACTTTAAATTGCTTTAAATTTTGGATTTCTTAATTCTAAAAAGGTGTGTGTATGTGTGTGTCTGTATGTTCAGTCACATCTGACTCTTTATGACCCCAGGGACCGCAGCCTACCAGGCTCTTCTGTACACGGAATTTTCCAAACAAGAATACTGGAGCAAGTTGCCATTTCCTACTCCAGCAGATCTACCTGACCCAAGGATTGAATCCGGGTCTCTTGCATCTTTTGCATTGGCAGGCAGATTCTTTAGCACTGAGCCATTGGAAATTCCCTAAAAAGATATACAGCTTCTCAACTCAAGATCTCTGTAAGTGTCAAATCATCTTCCTAAAATCATTTCCTTTTCCAAATTATTTTGGATCTGACAATTAATATCTCCATTCAAGAGAATCTTTCTTCTGCACACTATGTTTTGACATTTGTTCCTAGTTTTTTCACCCTGTTTTTATTTATTTTTTTAATTAATGAAAGTCTTAAATTTTACTATGATTGTATGTATGGTTAGTTAATAAATGTCTCTTTATTCATCTAGATTATAAGGTCCATTTTTATACAAACTAATGGATTTTTCAAGAAATGTAAAGCACTTAGAGGCAGACAAAGAAACAGTAAATAGTTGATAAATATCAACATACTTGAAATAATAATGCTTGAATGAATGGAGACACACAAAAAATATGATAGAATTTGAAGAACCAGGATTTGCACAGATAGAGTTTCATAGATAAGGTCAAGACATATAATGAAGCATGAAAAGTTTTAAAAACTGCAACAGTTTCCTATGGCTGAACTTTAGTATAGATACTCATTTATTATATAATTTGATAAAATTATATTTCTCACATATAATACCATGTAATTTTGCAAAAATTATAACTATTATATGTATACACATATGTATGATGTAAATATTTTAAACCATCTTTTATTTTTAGTTTTTCTAGGGCATTTTTCACATCCTTGTTGCTTAGGCTATAAATCAGAGGGTTTAACATGGAAATCATAAGGGTGTAGAACAATGAGGTCATGTTGTCTTGATCTAAAGAGTAGATTGAACTTGGCCTGAAGTACATAAAAAGCAGAGTTCCCTGAAAAATTGCCACAGCAGTTAGGTGAGAGGCACAGGTGGAGAAAGCTTTGAACCTCCCCTCAGCAGAGTGGATCTTTCAGACTGCAAGGATGATATAACAGTAAGAGACAGGAACCCCTGAAATCAAGTTCAATTAAATAACTCCAGAAACAATAAATACTGTCAATTCATTGACCTGTGTATCAGAGCAGGAAAGAAGGCAGAGTGGAGGTAAGTCACATAAGTGGTTAATCTTATTTGACCGACAAAAGCATATGTTATGCTATGCTAAGTCACTTCAGTCGTGTCCGACTCTATGTGACCCCACAGACGGCAGCCCACCAGACTCTCTCCCATCCCTGGGATTCTCCAAGCAAGAACACCAGAGTGGATTGCCGTTTCCTTCACCAATGCATGAAAGTGAAAACTAAAAGTGAAGTCGCTCAGTCATGTCCGACTCCTAGTAACCCCATGGACTGCAGCCTACCAGGCTCCTCCGTCCATGGGATTTTCCAGGCAAGAGTACTGGAGTGGGGTGCCATTGCAGCAGAACGCTAATATCATGTATATCAGAGCCTCTGCCATTCCCACGAGGTAAACCCCAGCCATGAGCAGAGACATGCTGGACATGCTGGTCATGCTGACTGCATAGAGCAAGGGGCTGCTGACGGCTTTGTACTGGTCATAGGCCATCACTGCCAGCAGGAGACACTCAGAATCTGCAAAGGTACAGGCAATCGAGAATTGTAGGGCACAGCCATAGGACCGGATTGGTTTGTCCTTGGCTAAAAGGTCAACCAGCATCTTGGGTCCGATTGTTGTCGAATAGCAGAGGTCACAGAAGGAGAGATGGCTGACGAAAAGGTACACTGGTGTTTGCCACTGGGGATCCATTCTAATCAAATTATCATTCCAAGATTTCCTAGAAGATTAATAAGAAAAACAAGTAGCAACATGGCAAATAAGGTCACTTTCCCTCCCAGATTACTGGTCAGATCAGATCAGATCAGTCGCTCAGTCGTGTCCGACTCTGTGCGACCCCATGAATTGCAGCACGCCAGGCCTCCCTGTCCATCACCAGCTCCCAGAGGTCACTCAGACTCGCATCCATCGAGTCAGTGATGCCATCCAGCCATCTCATCCTCTGTCGTCCCCTTCTCCTCCTGCCCTCAATCCCTCCCAGCATCAGAGTCTTCTCCAATGAGTCAACTCTTCGCATGAGGTGGCCAAAATACTGGAGTTTCAGCTTTAGCATCATTCCTTCTAAAGAAATTCCAGGATTGATCTCCTTCAGAATGGACTGGTTGGATCTTCTTGCAGTCCAAGGGACTCTCAAGAGTCTTCTCCAACACCACAGTTCAAAAGCATCAATTCTTCGGCGCTCAGCCTTCTTCACAGTCCAGCTCTCACATCCATACATGACCACAGGAAAGACCATAGCCTTGACTAGGCGAACCTTTGTTGGTAAAGTAATGTCTCTGCTTTTGAATATGCTATCTAGGTTGGTCATAACTTTCCTTCCAAGGAGTAAGCGTCTTTTAATTTCATGGCTGCAGTCACCATCTGCAGTGAGTTTGGAGCCCAGAAAAACAAAGTCTGACACTGTTTCCACTGTTTCCCCATCTATTTCCCATGCAGTGATGGGACCAGATGCCATGATCTTCGTTTTCTGAATGTTGAGCTTTAAGCCAACCTTTTCACTCTCCACTTTCACTTTCATCAAGAGGCTTTTTAGCCCCTCTTCACTTTCTGCCATAAGAGTCGTGTCATCTGCATATCTGAGGTTATTGATATTTCTCCCGGCAATCTTGATTCCAACTTGTGTTTCTTCCAGTCCAGCATTTCTCATGATGTACTCTGCATATAAGTTAAATAAACATGGTGACAATATGCAGCCTTGACGTACTCCTTTTCCTATTTGGAACCAGTCTGTTGTTCCATGACCAGTTCTAACTGTTGCTTCCTGACCTGCATACAGATTTCTTAAGAGGCAGATCAGGTGGTCTGGTATTCCCATCTCCTTCAGAATTTTCCATAGTTTATTGTGATCCACACAGTCAAAGGCTTTGGCATAGTCAATAAAGCAGAAATAGATGTTTTTCTGGAACTCTCTTGCTTTTTCCATGATCCAGAGGATGTTGGCAATTTGATCTCTGGTTCCTCTGCCTTTTCTAAAAC
This sequence comes from Tragelaphus eurycerus, assembly GCA_935064755.1. Classification (NCBI taxonomy): domain Eukaryota; kingdom Metazoa; phylum Chordata; class Mammalia; order Artiodactyla; family Bovidae; genus Tragelaphus; species Tragelaphus eurycerus. The sequence goes on along the minus strand of CAKXYN010000084.1, from coordinate 11,082,416 downwards.
CAGCTTGAACATCAGGAAGTTCACGGTTCACATATTGCTGAAGCCTGGCTTGGAGAATTTTGAGCATTACTTTACTAGCGTGTGAGATGAGTGCAATTGTTCGGTAGTTTGAGCACTCCTTGGCATTGCCTTTCTTTGGGATTGGGATCAGTCACCGAGGAGCAATTCTCTCTTTTAATTCTTTAATTTTTCTTATCTAAATTTTTGACAAAGTGATCAGCAAAACTATAGATGAGCGTATGGACATCTGCAAAATATCTGTAAAGCAGAGCACAGGCTCTTTGTGTAAATGTCATTTTATACTCAGGAAATTACACAATCATGTACCTACTTTTTGAAGGAACATTGTCACCTACCTGGAAAAATAAAAACAAACACAAAACTATATTACACATTGAAAAAGTTTTATCTAAGTCTGCATGTCCTCATGATATATATAAAATTTTATGAGTTTTTCATTTTCCTAGATTGTTGCTTTCTTATCTATGGAAGTATAATTGGATGAATGTCTCATTCTGTGTTCAAAATGCCACAGAAAAGACATCAATGTTTGAGAGACCTGGCTGTCAGTTATAGGATTAGGCATTTTCCATCTCTAGAAGTAGTTATTTGGCCACAAAAATATCATTACCATTGTTGTTTCTCAAAAACAGCTCAGATAATTTTGGTTTAAAATGATTTTCTATTTGTTCCAGCACGTATCAGCAACTATTCATAATGAAAATTACTATGTTACTGTCCTAGTCTAGGTTTCCATCAGCATTTGGTAGACATGAAATAAGTATTATTGACCTTTACTATAGAAATGTGTTGCTGCTTTGACACAGTACTCATTACCAATCTGCAGTGCCTTGGTGCCAGGGGATGAATCCCTTGACCAGCCAAAGAAAAATGATACAAAGAAGTGAAAACAACAGAATTTAACACATGCATTTGCATTTCTTTGATTTTAAATTGGCTTTCATATTAAAAAAAAAGAAAATGGGATGAGGTATAATAAACACTTCTGATAAATATAGTCTCCTCCTTGTGTGTATGTATTTGCACGTGTCATGTCTGTATGTATGCACGTCTCTGTTGATATAACAAATAGAATATTGGTGACAGATTTTCTTTAAGTATATATTGGCATATGATTTACACAGAATTGTTTTCACATATTGTTATTTATAGTGTGGTATCTAAGTTATTTTTTAAATAAAATTTTAAGAAAAACTAAAATGTATGTATATACTTCCTCAATGACAAAAAGTAAGGAACAGCAGGCATCAATAAAAGAGAGATGAGCCAGGAAAGAGTACATGGGGGACCCCAATAATGAGCTGGTGGTGATAGTGACCAAGGTGAGCAGATTCCCTACCATAGAGACAACGTAGACGACCAGAGACACAGCAAATATGACTTTCTGCAGCTTCAGATTCTGTGTGAGTCCCAGTAGAATAAACTCTGTCATATTATTCCTTTTCTCCATATATCTCATATTACGGTTAATTACATTACATGAAAAAATGTCACTTTTTCATAATGCAACCTTGAATTCATTATCTCTGGTAATAAATACCTACATTCTATTGAGTTCTGTATCCTTATGAATTTATTTGTGATTAAAAAAAAAAAGAGTTTCTGATATTTTGAAAAATTACTCCAATTCATTCCTGGGAGAAGATAATGTTTAGAATCTTGAGTAACTTAGTGAACACAGAGGCAAGAGGGGATCTGTGTACACTGAATCATGTGAGATGACTTAGGGCCTTAGAAGCAGTAGGTCTCATGTGTAGTGACAACTAAGCCTGAAAAAAGAAATATAAAATGGATGCAAGAAGTATACATTCAAAGTTAAATAGTTTTCTTTTTAATCTTAGAAAATGAGAAACCAGGGAAAGTAACTGGAATACTAGTGGAAGGATGAAGAAGCATTTCAGAAAGAAGGAATGCTGGATATAACTCTAATAGAGGTCTTTATGTGACTTGTATGAAGCAGGTTGAGGTTCAGGAAAGTGAAGGAGGACAGATAAGGGAATCCCAGGGCCAGACTAATTGTAATAGTTGGCATAAAGTTTACATAGCATTATTGATGACAAGGAAATGAAAGGACACAGTTACTGTAATCGAACGATCAATGTTTTTCCTGATTCCAGTAATTTATAATGCTAGCAATCATATTTTCAATGACTGACATCATTATGGCATGATAGCAAACTATGTGGATAGTATTATTTCATTTTTTGCACATGCTTAAAAATTGTAAAGATTATTTTAGTCATAATAATAATTATTAACTAAAACTTAATGAATACTGACTGTGCTTCAAATTTTTAACTCTGCTCTATATTATGTCATAACAGGATGCTTGGGGCTGGTGCACTGGGATGACCCAGAGGGATGGTATGGGGAGGGAGGTGGGAGGGGTGTTCAGGATGGGGAGCACATGTACACCAGTGGCGGATTCATGTTGATGTATGGTAAAACCAATACAATATTGTTGAGTAATTAACCTCCAATTAAAATAAATAAATTTAATTAAAAAAAAACACAATGTTTAACTAGTAAACTTTTGATATGACCATGATGACTTGAATTACTTCAATAACTTTAGAGGCAAGTGCATATCAAACAAATACAACAGACACACAGGAACATCCACACATACACACACAATATAGCTCTTTTGAATCCTCAAATATTAATTAATTAATGAGCTTTAGCAAGCTCTAGGAAATGGTGGAGGACAGGGAAGCCTGGCATGCTGCAATTCATGGGGTAACAAAGAGTTGGACATGACTGAGGGACTGAACAAAAACAGCAGCAACTACATATGGTACTGTTTTCTTTGTAGATCCATTTTATTTTTATATTCCCTTAGCCTTTTTGTTCTCTCTCCAATTTCCCTATAAAATATAATCTCACAGATTCTTCTGCAAAATGTTGAAAATCACAATCCCAGTGTTTAAGTATATTGTTTTGAAAATCAGAAAGACCAGATGAGAATCTTGTTTTCCCCTACTTACAACTTCTTGATCTGGGGTACATTTCTTTGCAGCTTTCATCTTTGTTTCCTCTAATCAAGAGAGAACAATAGTGTCTACGTCACAGGTTGTTATAAAAAGTGATTCAGGAAACATGTATGAATATATCCACCACACTGTGGAGAACGCATAAAAGCATTTCCTTTATTCTTCTATATATGGACCCAGCAGTAGGAAGAATTGATATTTTGTGCAATAATACAAATAAATTAATCTATTAAACTGAGGAAGAGTCATCTCCAATTTTACTTTTAATGAAGTCACAGAGACCCTTATTATGCACAGCAGTTGATCCCAGGAAATGTTCTTCACATTCATGTTTGAGCTAAACAAGTGATGATTTATATCACTTAATATTTACATTTATTTACCTATGTGTGTAAATTATATTGAAGTTTTACTTTCATTCACATGATTATTCTTCGTTATTAAAAGAAGTATCTCATGGCCAAAGAATTATATCTGATATTTAGCTAGATTTTAAAGATTTCTTAAATTCTATGAGCCATAATTTTTTCATTTGTAAAATTATGTTAGTGATAATTACAAACTACCTTTGAAAAATGGAGTGAAGTTAAATGCTCTATTACTATATTTGAAAACTGTTGAAACATAATGATTACTGTATACAGAAAATCACAATTTCTATGATCAACACTGTCAAAAAACTTACCTTCTGGTCTTAGATGATATTAATGATTTTGAAAATGTTCAGAACTAATTCCATTTTCAAATTATCCTGCCTTATCTTGGGATATGAAGCTTTCAGTATAAAAGATATGACATATTCCAAAAGACCCAGTTCAGATTATTCACAGTGAAATATAATCCTTTTTATAAGTCTAATTCATTTCTTCTAACCTAAAGACTCACATCGGGGCTTGAATTTAGAATGCATTAGCTTGAAACACTATGGGGAAATGGCCAAAACAAGTAGTTTTAGTCCTGTAAACAAGAGGCAGAAAGAGTGGTGGAAACATATGCAAATGTGTCATTTCACCCTTGATGAATTTTGCTCTGGAGATGAAAACAGAAAAGACATTTTCATCTGTGATGCATGGATATTTAAAGAGATTTCCATAAACGTTCTCTTGTAGATGTTATTTACACTCCAGTGAATTAATTATCTGCTTTGATATTAAACCTTTGTCCTAAAAGCAGGTATTCAGGAGGCATGAATTTATAAAACTCTCATTCCTGAGTGGGGAATTATATTCCCTGCACTTGCAACCAAAACATGTGAGTCCCCTTATTCTATCTGAACTAAGCTTTCTAAGAAGGCTGATGTCTTGTGAATAGCAAGAATGGCTTAATTCCAGACTGGCAGCCTATGATGTAGTTAATCTGTGTGCTCATTTTGGAAAGAAAACTTCTATCTTATCCATACTAAGGTATTACTGGAAACCTAGTATCCATTGCCAAGACAGCCAAAAGCAATGAGGACATAATAATGGCAGTGGATTTAAAATACTTGATGTCAAACCAGTTTTTTGCAATTATCATAGTAGTTTTAGAATAAACAGAAACTATAAAAGGCTCCAGAGAAGTCATGTCAGGAATCCATGTGATGGTCATTATGGAAACCTAGGCAACATTAAACATGTGGAGAGATATCTAAAGCTCAAGAAGGGAGTTTTAAATTCAAGCACAAGAATTGCTCACCATTCTTATCATTTTGCATGATTTTTCCCCCCTTTTAGTCATTTTAGGATATGTGCAGTGATAGATTATTAAGGTTTTAGTTTGTTTACCCTGATGACTAAAGATGTTGAACATTTAAAAAAATATTCTATTGGCTATCCATGTATCTATGTTTTCCCCCCAGAAGTTTCTTTTCAAATGTTTTGCACAATTTAAGAATGATATCTGAGTTTCTTATTACTAAGTTGTTGTAAAGATGGTTTATATATTCTAGATATAGGTACAGATATAGATACACACAAATTTATGTAGTATATACAATTGTATGCATAAACTTTTATATATAAATATATTTACATGCTATATATACGTACATAGCATGTATATACAAAGTACCTATATGCGTGTCTGTCCTCCGCAGTGTTCAACTCTTTACAACTTTGTGAACTGTAGCCCACCAGCTTCCTCTTTTCATGGGATTTTCCAGGCAAGAATACTGGAGTAAGTTGCCATTTCCTTCTCCACAATGTACCTATAAAAAAAAAACTTTACATTTTCTTATTAATAATGCTAATTAGCACTATCATCTATTCTAGATTATCCATATAAGAAAAAAATGAACTTCAACCACTGTTTTATGCAAAAATTAAAGCAAAATGAGTCAAATAACTAGATGTTAAACTTAAGCCTGGAAAAATTCTAGAACAAACCTACCTGATGTGGAGGTAGATCAATATTTTAGACCTGATGCAATAAATAAGCCCTTGTGAAAAATCGGCATTTGTTGAAAAATCTATTCTTTTGCATTGAATTAACTTGATGTCTTTTTTAAAAAGAATCTCTACATTTACATTATTATGTATATTCTATTAAGTTTCAATACTATACAACATGGTTATAAGAGTTTTATTCTAAGCCTTCAATTTTGGTAGAATTATTTTCCAATTTCATTCTTTTATTGGGAGTTATTTTTCATCCCTGTTTCTTTTAAAAGTGTATATTTCAGTATAAATTTCAAAATATTATTTTTAGATTCTTCAAATATCTTGTGGGCTATATTTAATGGAATTGCTTTAGAATTATAAAAGTTGATATGGTAAATGTATTGAATCTGTTAATCAATCAGCATAGCATATATCTCCCTTTGCTTAGATATTTACTTTCAATAGTATTTTGTGGTTTTCATATATAAATCTTGACTAAATGTTTAAATATGCTTATAATATTCTCATCAAAGTTCATGTTTTTTAGTATTTTACATAATATTTTGTTTCTACTTTTAATTTTTAATTGCTTTTATAGAAATCCATTTGATATTTTGTGTTGAAATGCTATCCTGTAAACTTGTTTAGATAGTTGCTTAGATCTATTTTTACTTTTTGTAGTGCCCTTCACAATTTTTCGGGGAAGGCAATGGCACCCCACCCCAGTACTTTTGCCTGGAAAATCCCATGGACGGAGGAGCCTGGTAGGTTCCAGTCCGTGGGGTCGCTAATAGTCGGACACGACTGAGCGACTTCACTTTGACTTTTCACTTTCATGCATTGGAGAAGGAAATGGCAACCCACTCCAGTGTTCTTGCCTGGAGAATCCCAGGGACAGGGGAGCCTGATGAGCTTCCATCTATGGGGTCGCACAGAGTCGGACACGACTGAAGCGACTTAGCAGTAGCAGTCACAATTTTTACCTATATAAGGATGTTCAGATCAGATCAGATCAGATCACATCAGTCGCTCAGTCGTGTCCGACTCTTTGCGACCCCATGAACTGCAGCACGCCAGGCCTCCCTGTCCATCACCAGCTCTCGGAGGTCACTCAGACTCACATCCATCGAGTCAGTGATGCCATCCAGCCATCTCATCCTCTGTCGTCCCCTTCTCCTCCTGCCCTCAATCCCTCCCAGCATCAGAGTCTTCTCCAATGAGTCAACTCTTCGCATGAGGTGGCCAAAATACTGGAGTTTCAGCTTTAGCATCATTCCTTCCAAAGAAATTCCAGGATTGATCTCCTTCAGAATGGACTGGTTGGATCTTCTTGCAGTCCAAGGGACTCTCAAGAGTCTTCTCCAACACCACAGTTCAAAAGCATCAATTCTTCGGTGCTCAGCCTTCTTCACAGTCCAGCTCTCACATCCATACATGACGACAGGAAAAACCAAAGCCTTGACTAGACGAAGCTTTGTTGGCAAAGAAATGTTTCTGCTTTTCAATATGCTATCTAGGTTGGTCATAACTTTCCTTCCAAGGAGTAAGCGTCTTTTAATTTCATGGCTGCAGTCACCATCTGCAGTGATTTTGGAGCAAAAAAATAAATAAATAAAGTCTGACACTGTTTCCACTGTCTCCCCATCTATTTCCCATGAAGTGATGGGACCAAATGCCATGATCTTCGTTTTCTAAATGTTGAGCTTTAAGCCAACCTTTTCACTCTCCACTTTCACTTTCATCAAGAGGCTTTTTAGTTCCTCTTCACTGTCTGCCGTAAGAGTGGTGTCATCTGCATATCTGAGCTTATTGATATTTCTCCCAGAAATCTTGATTCCAGTTTGTGTTTCTTCCAGCCCAGTGTTTCTCATAATGTACTCTTCATATAGGTTAAATGAGCAGGGTGACAATATATAGCCTTGACATACTCCTTTTCCTATTTGGAACCAGTCTGTTCTTCCATGTCCAGTTCTAACTGTTGCTTCCTGACCTGCATACAGATTCCTCAAGAGGCAAATCAGGTCGTATTCCCATCTTTCAGAATTTTCCACAGTTTATTGTGATCCACACAGTCAAAGGCTTTGGCATAGTCAATAAAGCAGAAATAGACGTTTTTCTGGAACTCGCTTTTTCCATGATCCAGTGGATGTTGACAGTTTGATCTCTGGTTCCTCTGCCTTTTCTAAAACCAGCTTGAACATCAGGAAGTTCACGGTTCACGTACTGCTGAAGCCTGAATATATTGGTGTTTTTCTTTCTGGCTTACTTCACTCTGTATAATCAGCTCCAGTTTCATCCACCTCATTAGAACTGATTCAAATGTATTCTTTCAAATGGCTGAGTAATACTCCATTGTGTATATGTACCACAGCTATCTTATCCATTAGTCTGCTGATGGACATCTAGGTTGCTTCCATGTCCTGGCTATTATAAACAGTACTGTGATGAACATTGGGATACACGTGTCTCTTTCAATTCTGGTTTCCTCAGTGTGTATGCCTAGTAGTGGGATTGCTGGGTCATATGGCAGTTCTGTTTCCAGTTTTTTAAGGAATCTCCACACTGCTCTCCATAGCGGCTGTACTAGTTCGCAGTCCCAAGAACAGTGTAAGAAGGTTCCCTTTTCTTCACATGCTCTCCAGCATTTACTGCTTGTAGACTTTTGGATAGCAGCCATTCTGACTGGCATGAAGTGTTACCTCATTGTGGTTTTGATTTGCATTTCTCTGATAATCAGTGATGTTGAATATCTTTTCATGTGTTTGTTAGCTATCTGTATGTCTTCTATGGAGAAATGTCTGTTTAGTTCTTTGGCCCGTTTTTTGATTGGGTCATTTATTTTTCTCCAATTGAGCTGCAGGTGTTGCTTGTATATTTTTGAGATTGGTCCTTTCTCAGTTGCTTTATTTGCTATTATTTTCTCCCATTCTGAAGGCTTTCACCTTGCTTATAGTTTCCTTTGTTGTGCAGAAGCTTTTTAATTTTAATTAAGTCCCATTTGTTTATTTTTGCTTTTATTTCCAATATTCTGGGAGGTGGGTCATAGAAAATCCTGCTCTGATTTATGTTGGAGAGTGTTTTTACCTATGTTCTCCTATAGGAGTTTTATAGTTTCTGGTCTTATGTTTAGATCTTTAATCCATTTTTAGTTCGTTTTGGTGTATGGTGTTAGAAAGTGTTCTAGTTTCATTCTTTTACAAGTGGTTGACCAGTTTTCCCAGCACCACTTGTTAAAGAGATTGTCTTTTCTCCATTGTATATTCTTGCCTTCTTTGTTAAAGATAAGTTGTCCATATGTGCGTGGATTTGTGTCTGGGCTTTCTATTTGTTCCATTGGTCTATATTTCTGTCTTTGTGCCAGTATCATACTGTCGTGATGATTGTGGCTTTGTAGTAGAGCCTGAAGTCAGGCAGGTTGATTCTTCCAGTTCGATTCTTCTTTCTCTAGATTGCTCTGGCTATTCGAGGTTTTTTGTATTTCCATACAAATTGTGAAATTATTTGTCCTAGCTCTGTGAAAAATACCCTTGGTAGCTTAATAGGGATTGCATTGAATCTATAGATTGCTTTGGGTAGTATACTCATTTTCACTATATTGATTCTTCCGATCCATGAACATGGTATATTTCTCCATCTATTAGTGTCCTCTTTGATTTCTTTCACCAGTGTTTTTATAGTTTTATATATATAGGTATTTAGTTTCTTTAGGTAGATATATTCCTAAGTATTTTATTTTTTTCGTTGCAATGGTGAATGGAATTGATTCCTTAATTTCTCTTCCTATTTTCTCATTATTCGTGTGTAGGATGCAAGCGATTCTTGTGTGTTGATTTTATATCCTGCAACTTTATGATATTCATTGGTTAGTTCTAGTAATTTTCTGGTGGAATCTTTAGGGTTTTATGACATGTACAGGATCATGTCATCTGCAAACAGTGAGAGTTTTACTTCTTCTTTTCCAATTTGGAATCCTTTTATTTCTTTTTCTGCTCTGATTGCTGTGGCCAATACTTCCAAAACTATGTTGAATAATAGTGATGAAAGTGGGCACCCATGTCTTGTTCCTGACTTTAGGGGAAATGCTTTCAATTTTTCACCATTGAGGATAATGTTTGCTGTGTGTTTGTCATATATAGCTTTTATTATGTGGAGGTATGGTCCTTCTATTCCTGCTTTCTGGAGAGTTTTTATCATAAATGGATGTTGAATTTTGTCAAAGGCTTTCTCTGCATCTATTGAGATAATCATATGGCCTTTATTTTTCAATTTTTTAATATGGTGTATTACATTGATTGATTTGTGGATATTGAAGAATCCATGCATCCCTGGGATAAAACCCACTTGGTCATGGTGTATGATCTTTTTAATGTGTTGTTGGATTCTGACTGCTAGAATTTTGTTAAGGATTTTTTCATCTATGTTCATCAGTGATATTGGCCTGTAGTTTTCTTTTTTTGTGACATCTTTGTCAGGTTTTGGTATGAGGGTGATGGTGGCCTCATAGAATGAGTTTGGAAGTTTACCTTCCTCTGTAATTTTCTGGAAGAGTTTGAGTAGGATAGGTGTTAGCTCTTTAACTTTTTGGTAGAATTCAGCTATGAAGCCATCTGTACCTGGGGTTTTGTTTGCTGGAAGATTTCTGATTACAGTTTCAATTTCTGTGCTTGTGATGGGTTTGTTAAGATTTTCTATTTCTTCCTGGTTCAGTTTTGGAAAGTTGTACTTTTCTAAGAATTTGTTCATTTCTTCCCCATTGTCCATTTTATTGGCATATAATTACTGATGGTAGTCTCTTATGATCCTTTGTATTTCTGTGTTGTCTGTTGTGATCTCTCCATTTTCATTTCTAATTTTATTGATTTGATTTTTCCCCCTTTGTTTCTTGATAAGTCTGGCTAATTGTTTGTCAATTTTATTTATCCTTTCAAAGAATTAGATTTTGTCTTTATTGATTTTTGCTATGGTTTCTTTTGTTTCTTTTGCATTTATTTCTGCCCTAATTTTTAAGATTTCTTCCCTTCTACTAACCCTGGGGTTCTTCATTTCTTCCTTTTCTAGTTGCTTTAGATATAGAGTTAGGTTATTTATTTGACTTTTTTCTTATTTCTTGAGATATGCCTATATTGCTATGAACATTCCCCTTAGCACTGCTTTTAGAGTGTCCCATAGGTTTTGGGTTGTTTTGTTTTCATTTTCATTCATTTCTATGCATATTTTGATTTATTTCTTGATTTATTCTGTGATTTTTTGGTTATTCAGCAGCGTGTTGTTCAGCCTCCATATGTTGGAATTTTTAATAGTATTTCTCCTGTAATTTACATCTAATCTTACTGCATTGTGGTCAGAAAAGATGATTGGAATGATTTTAATTTTTTTTGAACTTACCAAGGCTAGATTTATGGCCCAAGATGTGATCAATCCTAGAGAAGTTTCCATGTGCACTTGAGAAAAAGGTGAAATTCATTGTTTTGGGGTGAACTGTCCTATAGGTACTAGTTAGGTCTAACTGGTCTATTGTATCATTTAAAGTTTGTGTTTCCTTGTTAATTTTCTGTTTAGTTGATCTATCCATAGGTGTGAGTGGGGTATTAAAGTCTCCCACTATTATTGTGTTACTGTTAATTTCCCCTTTCATACTTGTTAGCATTTGTCTTACATATTGTGGTGCTCCTATGTTGGGTGCATATATATTTATAATTGTGATGTCTTCTTCTTGGATTGATCCTTTGATCATTATGTCATGTCCTTCTTTATCTCTTTTCACAGCCTTTGTTTTAAAGCCTACTTTATCTGATATGTGTATTGCTACTCTTGCTTTCTTTTGGTCTCTATTTGAGTGGAATATCTTTTCCAGCCCTTCACTTTCGGTCTATATGTGTCCCCTGTTTTGAGTTGGGTCTCTTGTAGACAACATATATAGGGGTCTTGTTTTTGTATCCATTCAGCCAGACCTTGTCTTTTGGTTGGGGCATTCAGTCCATTTACGTTTAAGGTAATTATTGATAAATATGATCCCGTTGCCATTTACTTTATTGTTTTGGGTTCGAGTTTATACACCCTTGTTGTGTTTCCTGTCTAGAGAAGATCCTTTAACATTTGTTGCAGAGCTGGTTTGGTGGTGCTGAATTCTCTCAGCTTTTGCTTGTCTGTAAAGCTTTTGATTTCTCCTTCATATTTGAATGAGATCCTTGCTGGGTACAGTAATCTGGGCCATAGGTTATTTTCTTTCATCACTTTAAGTATGTACTGCCATTCCCTCCTGGCTTGAAGAGTTTCTATTGAGAGATCAGCTGTTATCCTTTATGGGAATCCCCTTGTGTGTTTGTTCTTTTTCCCTTGCTGCTTTTAACATCCAGAGATGGCAATGGCACCCCACTCCAGTACTCTTGCCTGGAAAAACTCATGGATGGAAGAGTCTGGTAGGCTGCAGTCCATTTGGTCGGTAAGAGTCGGAAACAACTGAGCGACTTCACTTTCACTTTTCACTTTCATGCATTGGAAAAGGAAATGGCAACCCGCTCCAGTGTTCTTGCCTGCAAAATCCCAGGGACGGTGGAGCCTGGTGGGCTGCTGTCTATGGGGTAGCACAGAGTCGGACACGACTGAAGAGACTTGGCAGCAGCAGCTTTTAATATTTGTTCTTTGTGCTTGATCTTTGTTAATTTGATTAATATGTGTCTTGAGGTGTTTCACCTTGGGTTTATCCTGTTTGGGACTGTCTGGGTTTCTTGGACTTGGGGGATTATTTCCTTCCCCATTTTAGAGAAAATTTTAACTATTATCTCCTCAAGTATTTTCTCATGGTCTTTCTTTTTGTCTTTGTCTTCTGGGAGTCCTATCATCGAATGTTGGGGTGTTAATGGTCCTGGAGGTCTATAAGATTGTCCTCATTTCTTTTAATTCATTTTTCTTTTTTCCTCTCTGATTCATTTATTTCTACTATTCTATCTTCTACTTCAGTAATCCTATCTTCTGCCTTCGTTATTTTACTATTTGTTCCCTCCAGAGTGTTTTTGATCTCACTTTTTGCATTATTCTTTATATACTGACTCTTTTTTATTTCTTCTAGGTCCTTGTTAAACCTTTCTTGCATCTTCTCAATCCTTGTTTGCCGGCTATCTATCTGTGATTCCATTTTGATTTCAAGATTTTGGATCATTTTCACTATCATTATTCAGAATTCTTTATCAGGTAGATTCCCTATCTCTTCCTCTTTTGTTGGTTTGGTGGGTATTTACCCTGTTCCTTTACCTGCTGGGTATTCCTATGTCTCTTCATCCTGTTTATATTGCTGTGTTTGGGGTGGCCTTTCTGTATTCTGGCAGTTTGTGGAGTTCTCTTTATTGGGGAGTTTCCTCACTGTGCGTGGGATTGTATGGGTGGCTCGTCAAGGTTTCCTGGTTAGGGAAGCTTGTGTCGGTGTTCTGGTGGGTGGAGCTGAATTTCTTCTCTCTGGAGTGCAATGAAGTGTCCAGTAATGAGTTATGAGATGTCAGTGGGTTTGCCGTGACTTTGGGCAGCCTGTTTATTGAAGCTCAGGGCTGTGTTCCTGTGTTGCTGGAGAATTTCATGGTATGTCTTGCTCTGGAACTTGTTGGCCCTTGGGTGGTGCTTGGTTTCATTATAGATATGGAGGCGTTTGATGAGCTCCTGTCGATTAATGTTCCCTGGAGTCAGGAGTTCTCTGTTGTTCTAAGGATTTGGACTTAAGCCTCCTGCTTCTGGTTTTCAGTCTTATTTTTAAAGTAGTCTCAAGACTGCTCCTTCTATACAGCACCGCTGATAAAACATCTAGGTTAAAGATGAAATGTTTCTCCACAGTAAGGGACACCCAGAGAGGTTCACAGAGTTACATGGAGAAGAGAAGAGGAAAGAGGGAGTTAGACGTGACCCAAATGAGATGAGGTGGAATCAAAAGAGGAGAGAGCAAGCTAGCCAATAATCAATTCCTTATGTGCACCCCATAGTCTGGACTGTTCAGAGATATTCACAGAGTTATACAGTGAAGAGAAGAGGGAGGAAGGAGACAGAGGTGGCCAGGAAGATAAAGGTGGGTATCAAAAGGAGAGAGACAGATCCAGCCAGTAATCAGTTCCCTAAGTGTTCTCCACCATCTGGAACACACAAAGAGATTCAGAGTTGGGTAGAGAAGAGAAGGGGGAGAGAGGAGATAGAGGTGACCTGGTGGAGAAAAAGGAGAGTCCAAAGGGGGAGAGAGCAGTCAAATCAGTAACCTCACTCCTAAGTAAAATAGGTACTGCAGATTGGGTTCTTAAAGGTACAAAGTTGATCAGATCAGATCAGTCGCTCAGTCGTGTCTGACTCTTTGTGACCCCATGAACCGCAGCATGCCAGGCCTCCTTGTCCATCACCAGCTCCCGGAGGTCACTCAGACTCACACCCATCAAGTCAGTGATGCCATCCAGCCATCTCATCCTCTGTCGTCCCCTTCTCCTCCTGCCCTCAATCCCTCCCAGCATCAGAGTCTTCTCCAATGAGTCAACTCTTCGCATGAGGTGGCCAAAATACTGGAGTTTCAGCTTTAGCATCATTCCTTCCAAAGAAATTCCAGGACTAAAGTTGATAACAAATGCCAAAAAGCAAAGATTAAAAATCTAGACAAGAGTTTGGATTTTCAAAAATACAATATTAAAGAACAGAAAAAAAAAGTCACCAAAAATTATAAAAAACTATATACATATGAAATCTGCTTTTAAAAATAGGGTCTCTCTCTTTCTCTCTCTTTTTTTTTTTTTTTTTTGGTGCAATAATGCTAGGTTACAAAAATGAAAATTAAAGGAGTAATCAGATCAGATCAGATCAGATCAGTCGCTCAGTCGTGTCCGACTCTTTGCGACCCCATGAACTGCAGCACGCCAGGCCTCCCTGTCCATCACCAGCTCCCGGAGGTCACTCAGACTCGCATCCATCGAGTCAGTGATGCCATCCAGCCATCTCATCCTCTGTCGTCCCCTTCTCCTCCTGCCCTCAATCCCTCCCAGCATCAGAGTCTTCTCCAATGAGTCAACTCTTCGCATGAGGTGGCCAAAATACTGGAGTTTCAGCTTTAGCATCATTCCTTCCAAAGAAATTCCAGGATTGATCTCCTTCAGAATGGACTGGTTGGATCTTCTTGCAGTCCAAGGGACTCTCAAGAGTCTTCTCCAACACCACAGTTCAAAAGCATCAATTCTTCGGCGCTCAGCCTTCTTCACAGTCCAGCTCTCACATCCATACATGACCACAGGAAAGACCATAGCCTTGACTAGGCGAACCTTTGTTGGTAAAGTAATGTCTCTGCTTTTGAATATGCTATCTAGGTTGGTCATAACTTTCCTTCCAAGGAGTAAGCGTCTTTTAATTTCATGGCTGCAGTCACCATCTGCAGTGATCTTGGAGCCCAGAAAAACAAAGTCTGACACTGTTTCCACTGTTTCCCCATCTATTTCCCATGCAGTGATGGGACCAGATGCCATGATCTTCGTTTTCTGAATGTTGAGCTTTAAGCCAACCTTTTCACTCTCCACTTTCACTTTCATCAAGAGGCTTTTTAGCCCCTCTTCACTTTCTGCCATAAGAGTGGTGTCATCTGCATATCTGAGGTTATTGATATTTCTCCCGGCAATCTTGATTCCAACTTGTGTTTCTTCCAGTCCAGCATTTCTCATGATGTACTCTGCATATAAGTTAAATAAACATGGTGACAATATGCAGCCTTGACGTACTCCTTTTCCTATTTGGAACCAGTCTGTTGTTCCATGACCAGTTCTAACTGTTGCTTCCTGACCTGCATACAGATTTCTTAAGAGGCAGATCAGGTGGTCTGGTATTCCCATCTCTTTCAGAATTTTCCATAGTTTATTGTGATCCACACAGTCAAAGGCTTTGGCATAGTCAATAAAGCAGAAATAGATGTTTTTCTGGAACTCTCTTGCTTTTTCCATGATCCAGCGGATGTTGGCAATTTGATCTCTGGTTCCTCTGCCTTTTCTAAAACCAGCTTGAACATCAGGAAGTTCACGGTTCACATATTGCTGAAGCCTGGCTTGGAGAATTTTGAGCATTACTTTACTAGCGTGTGAGATGAGTGCAATTGTGCGGTAGTTTGAGCACTCCTTGGCATTGCCTTTCTTTGGGATTGGGATGAAAACTGACCTTTTCCAATCTTGTGGCCACTGCTGAGTTTTCCAAATTTGCTGGCATATTGAGTGTAGCACTTTCACAGCATCATCATTCAGGACTTGGAATAGCTCCACTGGAATTCCATCACCTCCACTAGCTTTGTTCATAGTGATGCTTTCTAAGGCCCATTTGACTTCACATTCCAAGATGTCTGGCTCTAGGTCAGTGATCACATCATCATGATTATCTGGGTCTTGAAGCTCTTTTTTGTACAGTTCTTCTGTGTATTCTTGCCACCTCTTCTTAATATCTTCTGCTTCTGTTAGGTCCACACCATCTCTGTCCTTTATTGTGCCCATCTTTGCATGAAATGTTCCTTTGGTATCTCTGATTTTCTTGAAGAGATCCCTAGTCTTTCCCATTCTGTTGTTTTCCTCTATTTCTTTGCATTGATCACTGAAGAAGGCTTTCTTATCTCTTCTTGCTATTCAGAGGACTTAAATTTTTTTAAAAAATTAAAAAAAAATGATAGTAAAAATAGTAAAAATATATCTAGGACTTTCTCTGGTGGTGTTGTGGGCAGTGTCAGGTCACCTGATTTTCAGCTAGTTCCTTGATCTGGCTTATATTTCTCAATATCTATAGGCCCCTTCCTATGTAGTCAGTACGAACTACAGGGTTTTAATATATTGCACTTGTCACTTCCAAGACGGTTCCCTCTGTTTTAGCTTCTTCTCTTTGCTGGTCTCTTCAGTGTCTGATTTCTTCCCTGACACAAGTTGGCAATGGTGGACACTTTTTTAGGCTCACTTGTTCAGTCACACTGTGGGGAGGGAGGGACACTGCAAACAAATAACACTGGTGTGTGCTCACAGTGTCTCAGCCACACTGGGCCTGACCCCACTCACGGTGCATGTGCCCTTCCTGCCCACACTGCTCAGGCTCTAGGTTGCTCTGCCAGGAACCATCTGAGGCTGGCCCTGGGCTGCATGCACCTCCCAGGTCTAAGTCATTTGGGTTCAGGCACTCGGGTAGTCCACAGAGCCACAGACTTGGTTGGACCTGCATTTTGTGCGCTTCCCAGGTCTGAGCAGCTCAGGTGATGAGGTGTTTGGTGAGTGTGGTCGCTGTGACTTATCACCTCCCCCATCCCTGCCACTCGGTTTTCTGGGTGTATAACCAGCGTGCCTTCTCAGGCAGATGTTGAACGTCCAGAATCCCAAGAATTCTTAGTTAGCAAAGAAGCCTGCTTGCAGTTTGGTAGATAATGCCTCTCTGGGGCTGCGACTTCCCACACTTCCAGCTCTGGCTGCGTGTCATGGGAGGGGATGGTCTGCAACTGACTATCTCTGTTCAGTCCTTTGTTCTGTGAGCAGACCTGACAGTGTCTTAGGTTAGAGCTTTTTGCGTGGTAGCTATCTCACAGTCTGATTTGCTAACCCAAGTTAGTTCCCTCAGATTGCCCTCAGGGCATTCAGGCCCAGTCCTTACTCTAAGCAATGTAGCCCATGCCTCCCTGTGCAGCCCCTGCTTGCTAGTGGTAGCTGCAGGTGTCTACACTGCTTCTCCGCTGGGGGATTTACCACTGGGCACATAATCTGTGGGTTTAATTATTTATTAATAATTATAAATTATTTATTTTAAAGTAAATATATTTATATATATAATATATATTTAATTATAAATAAATATATATAATTCAATTATTTATTTAATTTTCCTCCCAGTTATGTTGTCCTTTGAGGTTCCAAGGCTCACCACAGATTTGGCAATGAGAATGTTTTCTGGTGTTTGGAAACTTCTCTCTTTTTTACACTCGCTTCTTGGGATGGTCTGAGCCACAGTCAGCTCCTGGTCTTGTTTTTGCTGATTGTATAGAGCTTCTCCATCTTTGGCTGCAAAGAATATAATCGATCTGATTTTGGTGTTGACCATCTGGTGATGTCCATGTACAGAGTCCTCTCTTGTGTTGTTGGAAGAGGGTATTTGCTACGACCAGTGCATTTTCTTGGCAAAACTCTATTAGTCTTTGCCCTGCTTCATTCCATAGTCCAAGGCCAAATTTGCCTGTTACTCCAGGTGATTCTTGACTTCCTACTTTTGCATTCCAGTCCCCTATAATGAAAAGGACATCTTTTTTGGGTGTTAGTTCTAAAAGGTCTTGTAGGTCTTCATAGAACCGTTCAACTTCAGCTTCTTCAGCATTACTGGTTGGGGCATAGACTTGGGTAACTGTGACATTGAATGGTTTGCCTTGGAAACGAACAGAGGTCATTCTGTCATTTTTGAGATTGCATTCAAGTACTGCATTTCGGACTCTTTTGTTGACCATGATGGCCACTCCATTTCTTCTGAGGGATTCCTGCACGCAGTAGTAGATATAATGGTCCTCTGAGTTAAATTCACCCGTTCCAGTCCATTTTAGTTTGCTGATTCCTAGAATGTCGACATTCACTCTTGCCATTTCTTGTTGACCACTTCCAATTTGCCTTGATTCATGGACCTGACATTCCAGGTTCCTATGCAATATTTCTCTTTACAGCATCGGACTTTGCTTCTATCACCAGACACATTCATAGCTGGGTATTCTTTTTTCTTTGGCTCCATCCCTTCATTCTTTCTGGAGTTATTTCTCCACTGATCTCCAGTAGCATATTGGGCCCCTACTGACCTGGGGAGTTTCTCTTTCAGTATCCTATCATTTTGCCTTTTTATACTGTTCATGGGATTCTTAAGGCAAGAATTCTGAAGTGGTTTGCCATTCCCTTCTCCAGCGGACCACACCCTGTCATATCTCTCCACCATGACCCGCCCATCCTGGGTTGCCCCATGTGCATGGCTTAGTTTCATTGAGTTAGACAAGCCTGTGGTCCTAGTGTGATTAGATTGACTAGTTTTCTGTGAGTATGTTTTCAGTGTGTTTGCCCTCTGATGCCCTCTTGCAATACCTACCATCTTACTTGGGTTCCTCTTACCTTGGGCATGGGGTATCTCTTCCAGGCTGCCCCAGGAAAGCACAGCCATTGCACCTTACCTTGGACGAGTGGTTTCTCCTCACCATCGCCCTTTCTGACCTTGGACGAGGGGTATCTCCTCACCACCGCCCTTCCTGACCTCGGTCGTAGGGTAGCTCCTCTCGGCTGCGCTTAGTGTGTGGGTAGCAGCCGCTGAAGCACTTAAATTGAAGAAAGTAGGGAAAACCACTAGACCATTCAGGTGTGACCTAAATCAAATCCCTTATGATTATACAGTGGAAGTGAGAAATAGATGTAAGGGCCTAGATCTGATAAATAGAGAGCCTAATGAACTATGGAATGAGGTTCACGACATTGTACAGGAGACAGGGATCAAGACCATCCCCATGTAAAAGAAATGCAAAAAAGCAAAATGGCTCTCTGGGGAGGGCTTACAAATAGCTGTGAAAAGAAGAGAAGCAAAAAGGAAAGGAGAAAAGGAAAGATATAAATATCCGAATGCAGAGTTCCAAAGAATAGCAAGAAGAGATAAGAAAGCCTTCTTCAGCGATCAATGCAAAGAAATAGAGGAAAACAACAGAATGGGAAAGACTAGGGATGTCTTCAAGAAAATCAGAGATACCAAAGGAACATTTCATGCAAAGATGGGCTCGATAAGGACAGAAATGGTATGGACCTAACAGAAGCAGAACATATTAAGAAGAGGTGGCAAGAATACACAGAAGAACTGTACAAAAAAGTTCTTCATTACCCAGATAAATACGATGGTGTGGTCACTGACCTAGAGCCAGACATCCTGGAATGTGAAGTCAAGTGGGCCTTAGAAAGCATCACTATGAGCAAAGCTAGTGGAGGTGATGGAATTCCAGTTTAGCTATTCCAAATCCTAAAAGATGATGGTGTGAAAGTGCTGCACTCAATATGCCAGCAAATTTGGAAAACACAGCAGTGGCCACAGGATTGGAAAACTTCAGTTTTCATCCCAATCCCAAAGAAAGGCAATGCCAAAGAATGCTCAAACTACCGCACAATTGCACTCATCTCACACGCTAGTAAACTAATGCTCAAATTCTCCAAGCCAGGCTTCAGCAATATGTGAACCATGAACTTCCTGATGTTCAAGCTGGAATTAGAACAGGCAGAGGAACCAGAGATCAAATTGCCAACATCCACTGGATGATGGAAAAAGCAAGAGAGTTCCAGAAAAACCTCTATTTCTGCTTTATTAACTATGCCAAAGCCTTTGACTGTGTGGATCACAATAAACTGTGGGAAATTCTGAAAGAGATGGGAATACCAGACCACCTGATCTGCCTCTTAAGAAACCTATAGGCAGGTCAGGAAGCAACAGTTAGAACTGGACATGGAACAACAGACTGGTTCCAAATAGGAAAAGGACTACATCAAGGCTGTATATTGTCACCCTGTTTATTTAACTTTTATGCAGAGTACATCATGAGAAACGCTGGACTGGAAGAAACACAAGTTGGAATCAAGATTGCTGGGAGAAGTATCAATAACCTCAGATATGAAGAGGACACCGCCCTTATGGCAGAAAGTGAAGAGGGGCTAAAAGCCTCTTGATGAAAGTGAAAGTGGAGAGTGAAAAGGTTGGCTTAAAGCTCAACATTCAGAAAACGAAGATCATGGCATCCGGTCCCATCACTACATGTGAAATAGATGGAGAAACAGTGGAAACAGTGTCAGACTTTATTTTTCTGGGCTCCAAAATCACTGCAGATGGTGACTGCAGCCATGAAATTAAAAGACGCTTACTCCTTGGAAGGAAAGTTATGACCAACCTAGATACCATATTCAAAAGCAGAGACATCACTTTGCCAACAAAGGTTCGCCTAGTCAAGGCTATGGTCTTTCCTGTGGTCATGTATGGATGTGAGAGCTGGACTGTGAAGAAGGCTGAGCGCCGAAGAATTGATGCTTTTGAACTGTGGTGTTGGAGAAGACTCTTGAGAGTCCCTTGGATTGCAAGGAGATCCAACCAGTCCATTCTGAAGGAGATCAGCCCTGGGATTTCTTTTGAAGGAATGATGCTAAAGCTGAAACTCCAGTATTTTGGCCACCTCATGCGAAGAGTTAACTCATTGGAGAAGACTCTGATGCTGGGAGGGATTGAGGGCAGGAGGAGAAGGGGATGACAGAGGATGAGATGACTTGATAGCATCACTGATTCGATGAATGTGAGTCTGAGTGACCTCCGGGAGTTGATGATGGACAGGGAGGCCTGGCGTGCTGCGATTCAGTGGGTCGCAAAGAGTTGGACACGACTCAGCGACTGATTTGGTCTTGGGACGGAACTCTGTCCCTACCTCTTTTGTCTCTCTTTTTGTCTTTTATATCTTTTCCTACCTCCTTTCGAAGACAATAGGCTGCTTTTCTGGGTACCTGATTTCCTCTGCCGACATTCAGAAGTTGTTTTGTGGAATTTACTCAGCGTTTAAATGTTCTTTTGATGAATTTCTTGGGAAGAAAGTGGTCTCCACATCCTATTTCTCTGCCATCTTAGGATCACATACCAGAAAACTATTCTTTCTCCATTGAATTACCTTGATATTTTTGTTTAAAATTTATGCATATATGTTTATTTATAAACATCCTGTCACGTTTCAACAGCACATAACTTAACTTATGGGAGGTTTATAGCTCATCTTGAATGTTGGTAGAATAAGTTCTCTAGCTGTGTTCTTTCTTTGAATATGAGTTTCTATTTCACATAATTTTGAAACTGTGTCTTCCTATACAAATTTCAAAAGAACAGTCAGTTTCTTCTGTCTAAACCACCAGGAAATTCATGTGTATATGCCAATGCTAAACTTCTAATTTTCCCCCCTTCCTCTCCCTTTTGGTAACCAGAGGTCTGTTTTCCATGTTTGTGAATCTAGTTCTGCTTTGTAAATAAATGAATTTGTATCAATTTTTGATTCCACATAGGTGATGTAATTTGTTTAACTTGGTCTGACTTACTTCACTTAATATGAGATTCTGTAGGTTCATCCATGCTTCTACAAATATTTGCCTTCCAAGAAATATTTTCTAAATTTATTATTTTTACATTACTTTCATTTTTCAGTTTCTAAGTCATGTTTGACTCTTTGAGACCCCATGGACTGCAGCATGCCAGGGGTTCCTTTCCTTTACTATCTCTTGGAGTTTGCTCAATCTCATGCCCATTAACCATAGTTTATTTAAAATGTGTTAATTTCTACTGCAGAGCAAATTGATTCAGTTTATGTATATGTGTGTGTATATATATGTGTATATTCCATTACAAATATACATATGTATTCTAAAAAATATATATGTATATATATATACATATATATATATATATTCTATTTCATATTTTCTATTGTATTTTATCACAAGATATTGATATATTTCCATTTGCTGTACAGTATGTGTGCTCAGTTACCCAGTCATGTTCAAATCTTTGCAACCCATGGACTGTAGCCCACCAGTCTCCTCTCTCCATGTGGATTCTCCAGGAAAGAATACTGGAGTGGGTTACCATGCCCTCATCTAGGGGATATAGAACTCAGGTCTCCCACATTGCAGGCAGATTCTTTACCATCTGAGCTAGCAGGTATATGGTAGAAACTTGATTGTCCATATGTTTCATTCTTGGAATGCACATGATAGTTTCTTTCTCTCCTACTTCATTTCAGGTTTTCCTGAAAGCTACTGTAGTTTCCCTCCCAGCCTTCAGAAGGCTGGATGAACACAGAGAAGAGTTTTCTGAAATGCCTTATCTACAGACTTTGTGAGCCCCGAGGTGAATAATATAAGAGGCAAGATAAGATAAATTTGGAAAGTAAACAACCGGAGGAACAGGGACATTACTTTGGACAGTGAGTGGCTTGACAATCGTTGTTTTTTGGATATATTTACAAATACCTTTGGGAATACAATTACTTAGAGCTTTCAAAAACTTATTAATTTTTGCATAGTTATGAAGTTTATATTCTGTCCTTCCAACCAAATTTTCCTCAGGCATAGGTATAAAATAGATGATACCCACGACCTAAATATGATTTCCTGAGGGATAAAGATCAGTCAGTTCAGTTCAGTTGCTCAGTCATGTCCGACTCTTTGTGACCCCATGAATTGCAGCACACCAGGCCTCCCTGTCCATCACCAACTCCCGGAGGTCACTCAGACTCACATCCATCGAGTCAGTGATGCCATCCAGCCATCTCATCCTCTGTCGTCCCCTTGTCCTCTTGCCCCCAATCCCTCCCAGCATCAGAGTCTTCTCCAATGAGTTAACTCTTCGCATGAGGTGGCCAAAGTACTGGATTTTCAGCTTTAGCATCATTCCTTCCAAAGAAATCGAGTGCTGATCTCCTTTAGAATGGACTGGTTGGATCTCCTTGCAGTCCAATGGACTCTCAAGAGTCTTCTCCAACACCACAGTTCAAAAGCATCAATTCTTCAGCGCTCAGCCTTCTTCACAGTCCAGCTCTCACATCCATACATGACCACAGGAAAGACCATAGCCTTGACTAGACGAAACTTTTTGCAAAAGTAATGTCTCTGCTTTTCAATATGCTATCTAGATTGGTCATAACTTTCCTTCTAAGGAGTAAGTGTCTTTTAATTTCATGGCTGAAATCAGCATCTGCAGTGATTTTGGATCCTAAATAAATAAATAAAGTCTGACACTGTTTCCCCATCTATTTCCCATGAAGTGATGGGACCAGATGCCATGAACTTCGTTTTCTGAATGTTGAGCTTTAAGCCAACCTTTTCACTCTCCACTTTCACTTTCATCAAGAGGCTTTTTAGTTCCTCTTCACTTTCTGCCATAAGGGCGGTGTCATCTGCATATCTGAGGTTATTGATATTTCTACCAGCAATCTTGATTCCAGCTTGTGTTTCATACAGCCCACCATTTCTCATGATGTACTCTGTACATAAGTTAAATATGCAGGGTGACAATATACAGCCTTGTTGTACT
Source organism: Tragelaphus eurycerus (assembly GCA_935064755.1). Taxonomy (NCBI): domain Eukaryota; kingdom Metazoa; phylum Chordata; class Mammalia; order Artiodactyla; family Bovidae; genus Tragelaphus; species Tragelaphus eurycerus. Next base: position 11,058,973 of record CAKXYN010000084.1, on the reverse strand, counting down.
CCTTTTCCTATTTGGAACCAGTCTGTTGTTCCATGACCAGTTCTAACTGTTGCTTCCTGACCTGCATATAGGTTTCTTAAAAGGCAGGTCAGGTGGTCTGGTATTCCCATCTCTTTCAGAATTTCCCACAGTTTATTATGATCCACACAGTCAAAGGCTTTGGCATAGTCAATAAAGCAGAAATAGAGGTTTTTCTGGAACTCTCTTGCTTTTTCCATGATCCAGTGGATGTTGGCAATTCATTCATCGCCAAAAATTCATTCATTCATTCCTGACAATTTTAGTGAATATTTTAATCCTGCTTCCCTTGTAGGCCTGTGGAAGATTTAAGATGTATTGATTTTCATCTTACATATTGCGGTGCTCCTATGTTGGGTGCATATATATTTATAATTGTTATATCTTCTTCTTGGATTGATCCTTTGATCATTATGTAGTGACCTTCTTTGTCTCTTTTCACAGCTTTTGTTTTAAAGTCTATTTTATCTGATATGAGTATTGCTACTCCTGCTTTCTTTTGGTCCCTATTTGCATGGAAAATCTTTTTCCAGCCCTTCACTTTCAGTCTGTATGTGTCCCCTGTTTTGAGGTGGGTCTCTTGTAGACAACATATGTATGGGTCTTGTTTTTGTATCCATTCAGCCAGTCTCTGTCGTTTGGTTGGGGCATTCAACCCATTTACATTTAAGGTAATTATGGATAAATATGATCCCGTTGCCATTTACTTTGTTGTTTTGGGTTTGAATTTATATATCCTTTTTGTGTTTCCTGTCTAGAGAAGGTCCTTTAGTATTTGTTGGAGAGCTGGTTTGGTGGTGCTGAATTCTCTCAGCTTCTGCTTCTCTGTAAAGGTTTTGATTTCTCCTTCATATTTGAATGAGATCCTTGCTGGGTACAATAATCTGGGCTGTAGGTTCTTTTCTTTCATCACTTTAAGTATGTCTTGCCATTCCCTCCTGGCTTGAAGAGTTTCTATTGAAAGATCAGCTCTTAGCCTTATGGGAATTCCCTTGTGTGTTATTTGTTGTTTTTCCCTTGCTGCTTTTAAGACAAATACTAACAAGTATGAAAGGAGAAATAAACAATAACACAGTAATAGTGGGAGACTTTAATACCCCACTCACACCAATGGATAGATCAACTAAACAGAAAATTAACAAGGAAACACAAACTTTAAATGATACAATAGACAAGTTAGAACTAATTGATATCTATAGGACATTTCATCCCAAAACAATGAATTTCACCTTTTTTTCAAGTGCACACGGAACCTTCTCCAGGATAGACCACATCCTGGGCCATAAATCTAGCCTTGGTAAGTTCAGAAAAATTGAAATCATTCCAACCATTTTTTCTGACCACAATGCAGTAAGAGTAAATCTCAATAACAGGAGAAAAACTATTAAAAATTCCAACATATGGAGGCTGAACAACACACTCCTGAATAACCAACAAATCACAGAAGAAATCAAAAAAGAAATCAAATTCTGCATAGAAACGAATGAAAATGAAAACACAACAACCCAAAACCTGTGGGACACTGTAAAAGCAGTCCTAAGGGGAAAGTTCATAGCAATTCAGGCATACCTTAAGAAACAAGAAAAAAGCCAAATAAATAACCTAACTCTACACCTAAAGCAACTGGAAAAGGAAGAAATGAAGCACCCCAAGATTAGTAGAAGGAAAGAAATCTTAAAAATTAGGGCAGAAATAAATGAAAAAGAAACAAAAGAAACCATAGCAAAAATTAACAAAGCCAAAAGCTGGTTCTTTGAAAGGGTAAATAAAATTGACAAACCACTAGCCAGACTCATCAAGAAACAAAGGGAGAAAAATCAAATCAATAAAATTAGAAAAGAAAATGGAGAGATCACAACAGACAGCACAGAAATACAAAGGATCATAAGAGACTACTATCAGCAATTATATGGCAATAAAATGGACAATATGGAAGAAATGGACAAATTCTTAGAAAAGTACAACTTTCCAAAACTGGATCAGGAAGAAATAGAAAATCTTAACAGACCCATCACAAGCACGGAAATTGAAACTGTAATCAGAAATCTCCCAGCAAACAAAAGCCCAGGCCCAGACGGCTTCACAGCTGAATTCTACCAAAAATTTAGAGAAGAGCTAACACCTATCCTACTCAAACTGTTCCAGACCACTGCAGAGGAAGGCAAACTTCCAAACTCATTTTATGAGGCCACCATCACCCTAATTCCAAAACCTGACAAAGATCCCACAAAAAAGGAAAACTACAGACCAATATCACTGATGAACATAGACGCAAAAATCCTTAACAAAATTCTAGCAATCAGAATCCTACAACACATTAAAAAGATCATACACCATGACCAAGTGGGCTTTATCCCAGGGATGCAAGGATTCTTCAATACCCGCAAATCAATCAACGTAATACACCACATTAACAAACTGAAGAATAAAAACCATATGATTATCTCAATAGATGCAGAGAAAGCCTTTGACAAAGTTCAACATCCATTTATGATAAAAACTCTCCAGAAAGCAGGAATAGAAGGAACATATCTCAACATAATAAAAGCTATATACGACAAACCCACAGCAAACATTATCCTCAATGGTGAAAAACTGAAAGCATTTCCTCTAAAGTCAGGAACAAGACAAGGATGCCCACTTTCACCATTATTATTCAACATTGTTCTGGAAGTTTTGGCCACAGCAATCAGAGCAGAAAAAGAAATAAAAGGAATCCAAATTGGAAAAGAAGAAGTAAAACTCTCACTGTTTGCAGATGACATGATCCTCTACGTAGAAAACCCTAAAGATTCCACCAGAAAATTACTAGAACTAATCAATGAATACAGTAAAGTTGCAGGATATAAAATTAACACACAGAAATCCCTTGCATTCCTGTACACTAATAACGAGAAAATAGAAAGAGAAATTAAGGAAACAATTCCATTCACCATTGCAATGAAAACAATAAAATACTTAGGAATATATCTTCCTAAAGAATCTAAAGACCTATATTTAGAAAACTATAAAACACTGCTGAAAGAAATTAAAGAGGACACTAATAGATGGAGAAATATACCATGTTCGTGGATTGGTAGAATCAATATAGTGAAAATGAGTATACTACCCAAAGCAATTTATAGATTCAATGCAATCCCCATCAAGCTACCAACAGTATTCTTCACAGAGCTAGAACAAATAATTTCTCAATTTGTATGGAAATACAAAAAACCTCGAATAGCCAAAGCTATCTTGAGAAAGAAGAACGGAACTGGAGGAATCATCCTGCCTGACTTCAGGCTCTACTATAAAGCTACAGTCATCAAGACAGTATGGTACTGGCACAAAGACAGAAATATAGATCAATGGAACAAAATAGAAAGTCCAGAGATAAATCCACGCACATATGGTCACCTAATCTTTGACAAAGGTGGCAAGAATATACAATGGATTAAAGACAATCTTTTTAACAAGTGGTGCTGGGAAAACTGGTTGAACACTTGTAAAAGAATGAAACTAGAACACTGTCTAACACCATACACAAAAATAAACTCAAAATGGATTAAAGAGCTAAATATAAGACCAGAAACCATAAAACTCCTAGAGGATAACATAGGCAAAACACTCTCTGACTTACATCACAGCAGGATCCTCTATGACCCACCTCCCAGAATATCGGAAATAAAATCAAAAATGAACAAATGGGACCTAATCAAACTTAAAAAGCTTCTGCACAACGAAGGAAACTATAGGCAAGCTGAAAAGACAGCCTTCAGGATGGGAGAAAATAATAGCAAATGAAGCAACAGACAAACAACTAATCTCAAAAATATACAAGCAACTTCTACAGCTCAATTCCAGAAAAATAAACGACCCAATCAAAAAATGGGCCAAAGAACTCAATAGACATTTCTCCAAAGAAGACATACAGATGGCTAACAAACACATGAAAAGATGCTCAGCATCGCTCATTATCAGAGAAATGCAAATCAAAACCACTATGAGATACCATTACACGCCAGTCAGAATGGCTGCGATCCAAAAATCCACAAGCAATAAATGCTGGAGAGGGTGCGGAGAGAAGGGAACCCTCTTACACTGTTGGTGGGAATGCAAACTAGTACAGCCACTATGGAGAATAGTATGGAGATTCCTCAAAAAACTGGGAATAGAACTGCCTTATGACCCAGCAATCCCACTGCTGGGCATACACCCTGAGAAAACCAGAATTGAAAGAGGCACGTGTACCCCAATGTTCATAGCAGCACTGTTTACAATAGCCAGAACGTGGAAGCAACCTAGATGTCCACCCACAGATGAATGGATAAGCAAGCTGTGGTACATATACACGATGGAGTATTACTCAGCCATTAAAAAGAATACATTTGAATCAGTTCTAATGAGGTGGTTGGAACTGGAGCCTATTATACAGAGTGAAGTAAGCCAGAAAGAAAAACACAAGTACAGTATACTAACGCATATATATGGAATTTAGAAAGATGGTAACAATCACCCTGCTTATGAGACAGCAAAAGAGACACTGATGTATAGAACAGACTTTTGGACTCTGGGACAGGGAGAGGGTGGGACGATTGGGGAGAATAGCATTGAAATATGTATAATATCATATCTGAAACGAGTCAGTCCAGGTACGATGCCCTATAACAGATGCCTGGGACTGGAGCACTGGGATGACCTGGAGGGATGGTGTGGGAAGGGGGAGGGAGGAGGGTTCAGGATGGGGAGCACGTGTATTCTGGTGGCGGATCCATCTCGATGTATAGTAAAAGTAATACAATATTGTAAAGTTAAGAAAAATTAAAAAAATAATAATAATAAAAAAAAATAAAATGAGACACTGTTTTCTCCATATACTTCCTAAGGTTTAGAGAATATTAAATTCAGTGTTGGTGGGAGTGAGGTGAAGTGTTTATTCTCATTAACTGCTGATATAGTAGTTTGAATTAAAACTATATTTCTAGAAAATAATTTTCTAGTATCACACAATATTGCTTTTAATGATAGAAATCTTAGAACTAGTCTCAGTAAGTGATCAAGATACTTCATGGACAGAAAATTGATAGCATTTTAAAAAATAGAAAAGTTGTAAACTAAATGTTTAGTTGCTTGGGTATAGTTTATTACATTTTATGTACCAATAAATGAATTATTATGCATCAAAAAAAAAAGATGTATTGATTTTCAAAATATTTGAGAGATATGTTTGAATTAATGGTTTTTATTCTTTGCATTTAATTTCAGATTTTTTATACAAGGAACAAATTGATGAATAAGTATCTGGGGGTGGAATAATTCTTGATTCATCCTAAAACTAACCTGACAGCCACTCAGGTCTTTTGTTTGTGACACTAGTTTGGGTAGTGTCCCACCAGCCATGTGCTAGCTTCATTATATGCTGTTTACATTTGTTTGGTATAATTTGTTTCTAAAATCTATTACTTGTCTTGTAACATGTGATAATTTAATTACTATATAATGTCACAGCGTATTTCAGTTGCAGTTACATATTATTTAAATGGAAAATTCTGTTCAGTAACAGAATTAAAGCATACTCGAGTTGGCAATGTGCCTTATCGTGTACTTGTATGCATTTTCCCATAATACTATTAAGATTTCAGCTTGAATTTCCAATATCCCAATTTCAGCTTGAACATCCATATATATGGGTAATTCTCCATTTCATAGTATCTGCCATTTTAACATAGACTAGTTTCATCTAGATCAATAAAAATAAGTTCGTAACATGCAATGTTTTAATAAAACAAGAGAAAATTAAATATATTCTGGAGAATACAAGTTAAATATGAGAGTGCCTGATCTTATGCTGACAGCATAATGAACAGCAAAGATATTTTCAAATGAAGAAATAAAGTAATTTTGGAGGAATGATGCAAGGAAAATCAGACAATTGACATGTGTTAAAAAATGCCTTAAAATAACCAACTTATCATCAAACTAATTGAAATTTTTTCATCACCATATTGTTGAAATTGATGGTCATGTGATTGCTTTTGTTAAGATTGTGTGAGACTTTTTTTTTCTTTTTCTCGAGCTTTTATATATGCATGACAGTTTCTTTGACTGCTAAACTATGTACTCAAACAAAAATGAGTGTTAAAAAGAAGTGTATTATGAACCATATATATCACTGGCTATTTTATATTTTTCATCAAATTTCTGAATTAGGTAATAATATCTTAATTGTAAGATAAATAAGATGGGACTTTCAAACATGTTAAACCATTAGCCTGATAATCACACTGGTTAGTTAATTTAGCACTCCGCAACTTTCCCATAACTTTGCTGTCATTATTTGAACCATCTGTTTACTGGTTATCTGATATTTTTTATTTCATCCATTGTGTCTTCAGTTTTTGTATAGATTTCCTTACTGTCACATGTTCAAAATGTTGTTTTATGATAATATTTTCTCCTCGACTGGCTTTTCACATTTCCTTTTACCTCTGTTAAGAACACTCCAGTGCTCTTGCCTGGAGAATCCCAGGGACGGGGGAGCCTGGTGGACTGCCCTCTATGGGGTTCACAGAGTCGGACATGACTGAAGCAACTTAGCAGCAACAGCAGCAGCAACGCCATTAATTACATTATAATAGCTCAGAAGATACGTTGCTGTTTTAACCTGTTGTCGATTAAATGTGTTTCTTTTAAATACATAATATCTTTTTACAAGTGCAAATACTCAGAAAGACACACTGGACATTCATTAACCAGATATTTGCATGTTGCTTTCTGCTCAGATGAGGATTCCGAATTGAGATTTCATTATTTTCATTGCTGCTCTTTGTGATAACTTCTTCCCCATTCATCTCAACTCTCCTGTTTAACCTCAAAAAAGAATCAGGGATTTTGTCTTTTCTCACTTTAGTGTATTACTTTCCAATTGTGAGGAATTATTTTGACTATCTAGGTCTCTTCTAAAGTCAGAGATTCAGGTTAATGAAGTTATTTCTCTCCAATTTATTTATGTTGTCTACTTATATAATACATTTTTTTAAACCAATTTAATGTAAATGCTTTTATTTGACATATCAATATTATTCAACCTCACAAACAACAAAAATTTATGTATCAATTGCAATTATGTAGAAGACAGATCAGTGTACTGCAACCCCACCACAAAAACCTTTTAAATACTTTTGAGTTAATGCTAATTGCTGAACACTGTATGATGGATATTTTGTTCTGGTAGTTACAGAAAAACAGGCTGGAAGCTTTATAGTGAGAGTGAAAACAAAGTAAGATAATGAGAAAATTTAACTTCTGTGATATTGCAGTTTTGAATAATAGTTTAAAACAGAATTGGTGTCATACAGGACATTTAAAATGCCTCTTAACTATTTGCCATCTAAAATCATCATTGATACTATAAATAACATTAATAATAACTTTATGAAGCCCTCAACTTGACAGTTTTTAAATATGAAAACCATGCATTTGCTATAAAAACATTCATTCTCTGTTTGCTTTTTTTTTTTTAAATAGACATTTGGGGGCCTGGATATGACTGTCAAACACTAAGCTTTTGCAAAGCTACTGTGGACAAATAATTCCTCATCAGTGGTTAAAATAGTATCTAGAAGTGAACTTGTTCTATCTTGCACTTATTTTACACTGATTAAATAATGTCTTAAGAGTATTCCTTAGTTTCAAAAGATGAAAATCTATAAATATTTCATTAATTCTTTACTGCAACACATCCACGGAAAGATAACTCCACCAAAAGTTGTCTTATCATCTCTTTTACTAACAGCAGTTTTTGTTTTTGTTTTTTTTGCATGAAGTTTCCAGCAACAAACACTTGAGCAACTTCATGCTTATTGTTCTTTGCTGCTGCTAAGTCACTTCAGTCGTGTCCGACTCTGTGCGACCCCATAGACGGAAGCTCACCAGGCTCCCCCGTCCCTGGGATTCTCCAGGCAAGAATACTGAAGTGGGTTGCCATTTCCTTCTCCAATGCATGAAAGTGAAAAGTGAAAGTGAAGTCGCTCAGTCGTGTCCGACTCTTAGCAACCCCATGGACTGGAGTCTACCAGGATCCTCCGTCCATGGGATTTTCCAGGCAAAAGTACTGGGGTGGGGTGCCATTGCCTTCCCAATATCCAAAACAAACTTCAATATCAGTATGCATATTTTAATTGTCTTAACACATGAAACATAAATATGATAAATTAATTTGTAGATTTTTTGCAATTTAAATCATAAAGTATAAATAAAATATAAATTGTAATGTGAATCTTAATGTATATTTCTCAAATGTTCTTTACATTTTTATGTAACAAAAATCACAAAGATTTACCATGACTCATTAACTGTGTTTGATCACAGAGTATGTGTGCATGCTAAATTGGGTCAAACTCTTTGAGATGCTATGGGCTCTAGCCCTCCACATTCCTCTGTCGATGGGAATTTCCAGGCAAGAATACTGGAGTGGCTGCCATGCCCTCTTCTAGGGGGTCTTCCGGACCCAGGGATCAAAACAGTGTATCCTGCTTTGAGGCAGATTCTTTACTACTTGAGCCGTCACAGAAACCTTAGTATGTACTATTTAAATTAATGTTCAGTGGTTCAAGCTTGGATTTTAAACAAATTTGTGTTTCTTTGGGATTCATCTCAGATAATTCAGGGAAATTGGTTAGATAATTTTAAAAGAAGGGAAGGTGACTTCATGTATATGGCAACAAAAATTGAAAAATATACAAAAGAATATTTTCTTGCCTTGAGTCAATAAACCTTCTTTGTTTTGTAAAATATTTTACTATGGAAATTAATTATTTTATTTTCAAAATAATGTTTAAATATTTTAAAATTTTACAAGTAATTGAGTAAATTATATAACTATTTTCATTATAAATTGTTTTGCAATGAAATGGCAAAATTATAGGATACTGAAAGAGAAACTCCCCAGGTCAGTAGGGGCCCAATATGCTACTGGAGATCAGTGGAGAAATAACTCCAGAAAGAATGAAGGGATGGAGCCAAAGAAAAAAGAATACCCAGCTGTGAATGTGTCTGGTGATAGAAGCAAAGTCCGATGCTGTAAAGAGCAATATTGCATAGGAATGTGGAATGTCAGGTCCATGAATCAAGGCAAATTGGAAGTGGTCAAACAAGAGATGGCAAGACTGAATGTCGACATTCTAGGAATTAGCGAACTAAAATGGACTGGAATGGGTGAATTTAATTCAGATGACCATTATATCTACTATTGCAGGCAGGAATCCCTCAGAAGAAATGGAGTGGCCATCATGGTCAACAAAATAGTCTGAAGTGCAGTACTTGGATGCAATCTCAAAAACGCCAGAATGATCTCTGTTCATTTCCAAGGCAAACGATTCAATGTCACAGTAATCCAAGTCTATGCCCCAACCAGTAATGCCGAAGAAGCTGAAGTTGAACGGTTCTATGAAGACCTACAAGACCTTTTAGAACTAACACCCAAAAAGATGTCCTTTGCATTATAGGGGACTGGAATGCAAAAGTAGGAAGTCAAGAATCACCTGGAGTAACAGGCAAATTTGGCCTTGGAATACGGAATGAAGCAGGGCAAAGACTAACAGGGTTTTGCCAAGAAAATGCACTGGTCATAGCAAATACCCTCTTCCAACAACACAAGAGAAGACTCTATACATGGACATCACCAGATGGTCAATACCGAAATCAGATCGATTATATTCTTTGCAGCCAAAGATGGGGAAGCTCTATACAATCAGCAAAAACAAGACCAGGAGCTGACTGTGGCTCAGATCATGAACTCCTTATTGCCAAATTCAGACTTAAATTGAAGAAAGTAGGGAAAACTACTAGACCATTCAGGTATGACCTAGATCAAATCCCTTATGATTATACAGTGGAAGTGAGAAATAGATGTAAGGGCCTAGATCTGATAGATAGAGTGCCTGATGAACTATGGAATGAGGTTCGTGACATTGTACAGGAGACAGGGATCAAGACCATCCCCATGGAAAAGAAATACAAAAACGCAAAATGGCTGTATGGGGAGGCCTTACAAATAACTGTGAAAAGAAGAGAAGCGAAAAGCAAAGGAGAAAAGGAAAGATATAAATATCTGAATGCAGAGTTCCAAAGGATAGCAAGAAGAGATAAGAAAACCTTCTTCAGCGATCAATGCAAAGAAATAGAGGAAAACAACAGAATTGGAAAGACTAGGGATCTCCTCAAGAAAATCAGAGATATCAAAGGAACATTTCATGCAAAGATGGGCTCGATAAAGGACAGAAATAGTATGGACCTAACAGAAGGGGAAGATATTAAGAAAAGGTCGCAAGAATACACGGAAGAACTGTACAAAAAAGATCTTCAAGACCCACATAATCATGATGGTGTGATCACTGACCTAGAACCAGACATCATGGAATGTGAAGTCAAGTGGGCCTTAGAAAGCATCAATACGAACAAAGCTAGTGGAGGTGATGGTATTCCAGGTATTCCAAATCCTGAAAGATGATGCTGTGAAAGGGCTGCACTCAGTATGCCAGCAAATTTGGAAAACTCAGCAGTGGCCACAAGATTGGAAAAGGTCAGTTTTCATCCCAGTCCCAAAGAAAGGCAAGGCCAAAAATGCTCAAACTATTGCACAATTGCACTCATCTCACACGCTAGTAAAGTAATGCTCAAAATTCTCCAAGCCAGGCTTCAGCAATATGTGAACCATGAACTTCCTGATGTTCAAGCTGGTTTTAGAAAAGGCAGAGGAACCAGAGATCAAATTGCCAACATCCGCTGTATCATGAAAAAGCAAGAGAGTTCCAGAAAAACATCTATTTCTGCTTTATTGACTATGTCAAAGCCTTTGACTGTGTAGATCACAATGAACTATGGAAAATTCTGAAAGAGATGGGAATACCAGACCACCTGATCTGCCTCTTGAGAAATCTGTATGCAGGTCAGGAAGCAACAGTTAGAACTGGTCATGGAACAACTGACTGGTTCCAAATAGGAAAAGGAATACGTCAAGGCTGTATATTGTCACCATGTTTATTTAACTAATATGCAGAGTACATCATGAGAAATGCTGGACTGGAGGAAACACAAGTTGGAATCAAGATTGCCAGGAGAAATATCAATAACCTCAGATATGCAGATGATACCACCCTTATGGCAGAAAGTGAAAAGGAACACAAAATCCTCTTGATGAAAGTGAAAGTGGAGAGTGAAAAGGTTGGCTTAAGGCTCAACATTCAGAAAACGAAGGTGATGGCATCTGGTCCCATCACTACGTGGGAAATAGATGGAGAAACAGTGGAAACAGTGTCAGACTTTATTTTTCTGGGCTCCAAAATCACTGCAGATGGTGACTGCAGCCATGAAATTAAAAGACGCTTACTCCTTGGAAGGAAAGTTATGACCAACCTAGATACCATATTCAAAAGCAGAGACATAACTTTGTCAACAAAGGTTCACCTAGTCAAGGCTATGGTCTTTCCTGTGGTCATGTATGGATGTGAGAGCTGGACTGTGAAGAAGGCTGAGCACCGAAGAATTGATGCTTTTGAACTGTGGTGTTGGAGAAGACTCTTGAGAGTCCCTTGGACTGCAAGGAGATCCAACCGGTCCATTCTGAAGATCAGCCCTGGGATTTCTTTGGAAGGGATGATGCTAAAGCTGAAACTCCAGTATTTTGGCCACCTCATGCAAAGAGTTGACTCATTGGAGAAGACTCTGATGCTGGGAGGGATTGGGGGCAGGAGGAGAAGGGGAAGACAGAGGATGAGATGGCTGGATGGCATCACTGACTCAATGGATGTGAGTCTGAGTGACCTCCGGGAGCTGGTGATGGATAGGGGGGCCTGGCGTGCTGCAGTTCATGGGGTCGCAAAGTGTTGGACACGACTAAGCGACTGATCTGATCTGATCTGATATTCCAGAAATACTTTTTTTCTCTCCTTTCAGGAGGAGTAGTCCAATTCTCCTTAGCAGTCAGGATCACACTACCTTACATTTTTGTTTGTTGATTCAGAACCATGAGGAGCCCAAGGTCTTAACTTTCAGATCAATACAACATTGTTGCGTCTCCTGGAGAATCATTTCTCCCTTTGGAAACAAGACCTCTAAGCCAGGCGAAACCTAAGTTAATGGCAGTAGAAAGCACAGATATTGCTAATAGATTTCTAAAGGTAGTAGCCAGTGGTGTCAAACCAATTTTTACATTGTGGCATGTGGCACACACACACACACACACACACACATATATATCAGATCAGATCAGATCAGTCGCTCAGTCGTGTCCGACTCTTTGCGACCCCATGAACTGCAGCACGCCAGGCCTCACTATCCATCACCAACTCCCAGAGGTCACTCAGATTCACATTCATCGAGTCAGTGATGCCATCCAGCCATCTCATCCTCTGTCGTCCCTTTCTCCTCCTGCCCTCAATCCCTCTCAGCATCAGAGTCTTCTCCAATGAGTCAACTCGTCGCATGAGGTGGCCAAAATACTGGAGTTTCAGCTTGAGCATCATTCCTTCCAAAGAAATCCCAGGGTTGATCTCCTTCAGAATGGACCGGTTGGACCTCCTTGCAGTCGAAGGGACTCTCAAGAGTCTTCTCCAACACCACAGTTCAAAAGCATCAATTCTTCGGTGCTCAGCCTTCTTCACAGTCCAACTCTCACATCCATACATGACCACAGGAAAGACCATAGCCTTGACTAGGTGAACCTTTGTTGGCAAAGTGATGTCTTTGCTTTTGAATATGCTATCTAGGTTGGTCATAACTTTCCTTCCAAGGAGTAAGCATCTTTTAATTTCATGGCTGCAGTCACCATCTGCAGTGATTTTGGAGCCCAGAAAAATAAAGTCTGACACTGTTTTCACTGTTTCTCCATCTATTTCCCACGTAGTGATGGGACCAGATGCCATCATCTTCGTTTTCTGAATGTTGAGCTTTAAGCCAACCTTTTCACTCTCCACTTTCACTTTCATCAAGAGGCTTTTTTGTTCCTCTTCACTTTCTGCCATAAGGGTGGTATCATCTGCATATCAGAGGTTATTGATATTTCTCCCCGCAATCTTGATTCCAGCTTGTGTTTCCCCCAATCCAGCATTTCTCATGATGTACTCTTCATATGAGTTGAATAAACATGGTGACAATATACAGCCTTGACGTACTCCTTTTCCTATTTGGAACCAGTCTGTTGTTCCATGTCCAGTTCTAACTGTTGCTTCCTGACTTGCATACAGATTTCTCAAGAGGCAGATCAGGTGGTCTGGTATTCCCATCTCTCTCAGAATTTTCCACAGTTTATTGTGATCTACACAGTCAAAGGCTTTGACATAGTCAATAAGGCAGAAATAGATGTTTTTCTGGAACTCTCTTGCTTTTTCATGATACAGCGGATGTTGGCAATTTGATCTCTGGTTCCTCTGCCTTTTCTAAATCCAGCTTGAACATCAGGAAGTTCATGGTTCACATATTGCTGAAGCCTGGCTTGGAGAATTTTGAGCATTACTTTACTAGCGTGTGAGATGAGTGCAATTGTGCAGTAGTTTGAGCACTCTTTGACATTGCCTTTCTTTGGGATTGGGATGAAAACTGACCTTTTCCAATCTTGTGGCCACTGCTGAGTTTTCCAAATTTACTGGCATATTGAGTGCAGCACTTTCACAACATCATCTTTCAGGATTTGGAATAGCTCCACTGGAATTCCATCACCTCCACTAGCTTTGTTCGTAGTGATGCTTTCTAAGGCCCACTTGACTTCACATTCCAGGATGTCTGGCTCTAGGTCAGTGATCACACCATCATGATTATCTGGGTCTTCAAGCTCTTTTTTGTATAGTTTTTCTGTGTATTCTTGCCACCTCTTCTTAATATCTTCGGCTTCCGTTAGGTCCATACCATTTCTGTCCTTTATCGAGCATATCTTTGCATGAAATGTTCCTTTGGTATCTCTGATTTTCCTGAATAGATCCTTAGTCTTTCCCATTCTGTTGTGTTCCTCTATTTCTTTGCATTGATCGCTGAAGAAGGCTTTCTTATCTCTTCTTGCTGTTCTTTGGAACTCTGCATTCAGATGTTTATATCTTTCTTTTTCTCCTTTGCTTTTTGCTTCTCTTCTTTTCGCAGCTATTTGTAAGGCCTCCCCAGACAGCCATTTTGCTTTTTTGCATTTCTTTTCCATGGGGATGGTCTTGATCCCTGTCTCCTGTACAATATCACGAACCTCATTCCACAGTTCATCAGGCACTCTATCTATCAGATCTTGGCCCTTAAAACTATTTCTCACTTCCACTGTATAATCATAAGGGATTTGATCTAGGTCATACCTGAATGGTCTTGTTTTTTTCCCTACTTTCTTCAATTTCAGTTGAATTTGGCAATAAGGATTTCATGGTCTGAGCCACAGTCAGCTCCTGGTCTTGTTTTTGCTGATTGTATAGAGCTTCTCCATCTTTGGCTGCAAAGAATATAATTGATCTGATTTCGGTATTGACCATCTGGTGATGTCTATGTATAGAGTCTTCTTTTGTGTTGTTGGAAGAGGGTATTTGCTATGACCAGTGCATTTTCTTGGCAAAACTCTGTTAGTCTTTGCCCTGCTTCATTCCGTATTCCAAGGCCAAATTTGCCTGTTACTCCAGGTGTTTCTTGACTTCCTACTTTTGCATTCCAGTCCCCTATAATGAAAAGGACATCTGTTTTGGGTGTTAGTTCTAAAAGGTCTTGTAGGTCTTCATGGAACTGTTCAACTTCAGCTTCTTTGGCATTACTGGTTGGGGCATAGACTTGGATTACTGTGACATTGAATGGTTTGCCTTGGAAACGAACAGAGATCATTCCATCATTTTTCAGATTGCATCCAAGTACTGCATTTCAGACTCTTTTGTTGACCATGATGGCCACTCCGTTTCTTCTGAGGGATTCCTTCCCACAGTAGTAGATATAATGGTATTCTGAGTCAAATTCACCCATTCCAGTCCATTTTAGTTCGCTAATTCCTAGAATGTCAACATTCAGTCTTGCCATCTCTTGTTTGACCACTTCCAATTTGCCTTGATTCGTGGACCTGACATTCCAGGTTCCTGTGCAATATTGTTCTTTACAGCATTGGACTTTACTTCTATCACCAGACACATCTACAGCTAAGTATTCTTTCTGCTTTGGTTCCATCCCTTCATTCTTTCTGGAGTTATTTCTCCACTGATCTCCAGAAGCACATTGGGCCCCTACTGACCTGGGGAGTTTCTCCTATCATTTTGCCTTTTCATACTGTTCATGGGGTTCTCAAGGCAAGAATACTGAAGTGGTTTGCCATTCCCTTCTCCAGCTGACCACACCCTGTCAGATCTCTCCACCATGACCCACCCATCCTGGGTTGCCCCACGGGCATGGCTTAATTTCATTGAGTTAGACAAGGCTGTGGTCCTGGTGTGATTAGATTGACTAGTTTTCTGAGAGTATGGTTTCAGTGTATTTGCCCTCTGATGCCCTCTTGCAAGACCTACCGTTTTATTTGGGTTTCTCTTACCTTGGGCGTGGGGTATCTCTTCCCGGCTGCTCCAGCAAAGCACAGCCATCTCACCTTACCTTGGATGAGGGGTATCTCCTCACTGCCGCCCTTCCTGACCTCGGTCCTGGGGTATCTCCTCTCGGCAGTGCTTAGTGCGCCAGTCCTCACCGCCGTCCTTCCTAGGTCGTTGGGTAGCTCTTCTCTGGCGTGCTCTCAGTGCGCCTCGTAGCTGGCGAGGGGCTCTCAGTGCGCCGCTGGTGGGCAGGCCTGGAGCTCATATTTAATATATCTAAAAAAGTATGTAAATATACTTATTCATTCAATTTTCTTGTTGTTTACCTTCCAACCATGTTCCTTCCAAGTCTCTTGACCATCTGGCCAAACCATTGAGCAAAATCATGAATCAATATACAGTACACATGTGGATATTTTTCCTTCCAAGCAAAGTAAAAAACCACATACACTGCTTGAAGTTTTATTGACTGAGTGGAGTTACCTTCATTCTGACCTTCAGGGATTTTCCAAAATGCGGCTGTAGCACTGCCATTTTTCACTTTTGAGTGTACGATGCAGTGGTAAAGAATGGGAATTTGCTGTATGACTCATGGAACTCAAACGGGGGCTTTATGACAATCTAGAAGGGTGGGATGGGGAGGGAGATGGGAGGGAGGTTTGGGAGGTAAGGGGACATGGATCGACCTATGGCTAATTCTTGTTGATGTTTGACAGAAAACAACAAAATTCTGTAAAGCAATTTTCCTTCAGTTAAAAAATAAATCAATTAAGGTATGATTTTAAAAATAAAGAATCTACCTGCCAATGCAGGAGATACAAAAGATAAGGGTTTGATTCCTAGATCAGGAAGATCTCCTGGAGTAGGAAATGGCAACCCACTCTAGTTTTCTTGAAAATTCCATGGACAGAGGAACCTGGTGTGCTACAGTCCCTGGGGCCAAAAAGAGTCAGACATGACTGACTGGCTGAACACACACACACATACCAACATATCCCGATTACATATACTGTGCTTCCATTTGATGCAATTAATGACTAATGAACTTTTACTGTGTATACCCAAGTATATGTCATCGATGGGTCCAGCAACAAGTTCATGATGGGCAACCCAGGTTGCCTAGTAACTTGGTGGCCCATAGTTTAATATTCAGTCTCTGTTAAGCAACCAAGAGCTATTTCTCAAAATGATAGTAGTTATCTGAAAAGGATCACAAGATCTTGCTCCACAATCCTAAGTGCCTGCACTGCAGTTCACATGTGGAGGCCTGCCAAAGGCTCTCGCAGCCCTATCTCCTCTGACACATCAAGCATCAAGGATCTACTGGATCGTTTGTCCCTAGTGGCTGAGAAGCTTGAATGACAGTCTAATCTGTGGCAGAGCTGTTTCTTTTTCTGGACCTCACTCAAGACTAGCAGCTTTTTGAGGCCTTTTATAAATGGGCCATTGAAATACACATACATAAAAAATGTGCTTTCTCCAAAGAACATTGAGGTGCACTGAGCATAGTGGATTTCCTTTGGTTATAGGAGAGGACAGAGGGAACAAATTAACTTTCAAGTTAAAAGGAATACCTTGATATGCCCCATACCACTGTGCCTATAAATTTCACTGAGTTTGGTACTTTGAATATTATTTGGATTTATTCTAACATATGACACACAAATGTCTTACAAAAAAAATCTAAAGCAATTGTTGCTTCTTGATCAGAAAATGCAGTCAGCATACCATCAATGTAATGGATCAACATAGTGGATTATGGTACAATGAACAACAATAAGAATCTGTTGGTTGCTCTTTGTCTATTTCAACTATAGATCTGAGGAAATAACCACATTGGTTCAGTACCATGGACCTGAGCTAAAATTTCATAATCAATTAGACAATGCCAGGCTCATGCTAAATTGCTCAGTCATGCCTGACTCTTTGCAACCCTATGGAATGTAGTCTCCCAGGCTTCTGTTTCCATGAGATTCTCCAGGCAAGAATACTGGAGTGGGTTGCCATGCCCTTCTCCAGGGCATCTTCCCAACCAGGGAAGACAACATTATAGGTGTTTGTTATTCTGCTTGCTGTAAATACTTATATTTATTCATTTGATATTTATTATTAATCATACATGATGCTACTTGTAGAAACCATTTCTATCAAGTAAACAAATGTTTTAAGGAGTTTGACAGTTTGTGTAATAAATTGAATTTTCTGTTTGACTTCAAAATATTCTTTGATTTAAATCATTACTATTTGTGATGGATCATAAACATAAGAAGGTCACATGGACAATGCAAAAGGACTCTGAATGTTGAAAGGAAATTTGGACACATGATGTGACATTCATTACTTGCTCTTTAGAGATTGAATGCCCTGTTGCTTTTATGAGGGTTTCCCTGGTAGTTCACCTGGTAAAGAACTTGCCTGCAATGCAGGAGACCCCAATTCAATTCTTGGGTTGGGAAGATCCACTGGAGAAGGAATAAGCTACCCACTCCAGTATTATAGGGCTTTGCTGGGGCTTATCTGATAAAGAATCCACCTGCAATGAGGGAGACCTGGGTGTGATCCCTGGGTTGGAAGATCTCCTGGAAAAGGGACTGGCTACTGCAATTACATATCACAGTGATAAGTCAATGTCTAATAATCTACTATGATGTATATAAATAGGCCTAATTATTAATAAAATTATTAGCATTTAGTTATATGAAATCATATTTTGTATAATAGTATACATACTAGGGCTTCACAGGTGGTGCTGGTGGTAAAGAATCTGCCTGAAAATGAAGAGACACAAAAATGCAGTTTCCATACCTGGGTCAAGAAGACCCCCTGAGAGGGAATAGCAACCCCCTCCAGTATTCTCGCCTGGAAAAATTCCATAAGCAGAGGAGCCTAGTGCGTTGCAGTCCATGGGATCACAGAGTTGTACATGACTAGGAATACACAAACACACATACTAACATAATAATATGTTATATAACTAATTGTATATGTAATATATATATAATCATAGCATACACTATATTAATAATACATAATATTATGTAATAATATATGACATGTAATATAACACACACATAGACATATATGTGTGTGTATATATAGTCTGAAAGAGTCCAAATCTCTTTGAATGGTGATTAGGTTACCCTTCTGTCATTGTTTTCTGACAGTTAAGAGCATGATTTGAGTGATCAGTTAGATTCTGTTTATTATTTCTTTGATATTTTCATTTTGGAATTTACTCTTTTCTGTTTAATCTCTCACCTGTTAATGGGAAAAAAATAGCAGTGCCTATCTTTGTGGATTATTATTGAGATTATTAATAAGGATATGAACACATGAGTGTAGACATGAAGGCAAATTTGAGAAAGAGTAAATTTTGCATATAACTTTCATGAAGTGTTTTTTTTTTGTTGTTGTTGTTACTTGGACCAAGTGGACTTGGATGAGGTTCAGTAAGGAGATGGAGATCAAAATGTTATGTGTAACAGAGTAATTATGCATTCACATTAAATGTTATGGAGCACCCAAAATAAGAAAGGAATGAATACAGGGGACTCTGGATACTGTAATAGAACTGAAAAGTCATGTTACATAAATCCAGTAACATAACTGTAGCTAATAGCGATTGATTGCTATGTGTACGACATGGTAGTAACCTATACATGGTGTTATTTCATCCATTAGCACAAGGGAAAGGAAATCAGAGACTACTGTCAATAGTAAGACTAATAATGATAACAACAAAATCTAATTATATTCACTGCTGCTGCTGCTGCTAAGTCGCTTCAGTCGTGTCCAACTCTGTGCGACCCCATAGACGGCAGCCCACCAGGCTCCCCCGTCCCTGGGATTCTTCAGGCAAGAACACTGGAGTGGGTTGCTGTTTCCTTCTCCAATGCATGAAAGTGGAAAGTGAAAAGTGAAATTGAAGTCGCTCAGCCGTGTCCAACTCTTGGCAACCCCATGGACTGCAGCCTACCAGGCTCTTCCATCCATCGGATTTTCTAGGCAAAGTACTGAAGTGGGGTGCCATTGTCTTTCTGAATTATATTCACTAGCAACAATAAAACTAGTTTTAAAGTCATTATGAACAATTACTGTGCTCTAAATATTTTTTCAGACATTTGATTATTTAATTCTCACTGCAAACCTCTGAAATAATTACTACTATCATTTTTATACTTATTTTTCACACTAGTGAGTAGAAGCTTAGAGAAAGCAAGGATCTTGACAAAAATCAAGCAACTAATGAGAGCAGATCTAAGACTAGTTCAGATTCTACTTCTTTTTATTTCCTCCAAATTGTTAAATAGTGTTCTATCTTGTTAGGTTAAAATAAACCATGGTGATCTAATAAGAACCTTTAGATATAATCACAATAATTATAATTAATGTTACTTCAGAGGCAAATGTCTATGAAACAGTGTCATTGAAGAAATATAAATATACATATACATACACAGACTCAGACCCATAACCACATCAAAACATACTAAAATCCTTAATTTTAAATAACCATGTAATACTACTTTCATTGAGAGTCTATTTTAGTTTTGTCTTTTCCTCACTCCTATTTCTTTTCTCCACAATTTCCCTAAAAAGCATTAACCCACAGACTCTTCTGCAAAATGTTGAAATGATGATTCCATCAGTTAAACACACTGATTTGAGAATCAGAAAAAGAAAAAAGGAAGAAAAACAGATAAGGATCTTCTCTTTCTCCACTTGCAGATGCTTGATTCTTGGCAACTTACATCCTAATTTCTTCTAGTATCAAATGATACTAGTCCACCTCACAGCTGTTATGTGAATTGATTGAAGAAACATATATGAATATATCCACCACACTGCTGGGGGCATGCAGAGGACCTTCACTTATTTTTATGACTGTCTATGCACCTAGAAGATGAAAGAATTGGTATTTTGATCAATAATACAAAGAAATATTCAACCATGCAATAAACTGAGGAAATAATCATCTGGAACTTTATTTTTAAAAAAGCCATAGAGACTCACATTATCCATAATGATCGATCACAGGAAGAGTTCTTCTTATTCATATTTGGATTAAACAGATGACGGTTTACATCATTTAGTATTTACATTTACTAAATGTAAATGTGAAAGTCTTGAGTGTGAAGTGTGTTTCAAATTTGTTTTCATTCTCATGATTAGTCTTAATTGTTTTTTTTTTTTTTTGGTTATTATCAATATCAGCTATGGTTCTTTTTTATTTTTTTTATTTAATAAATTTTATTTTGCTTAACTTTACAATATTGTATTGCTTTTGCCATACATCGAGATGGATCCGCCACAAGTATACACATGCTCCCCATCCTGAACCCTCCTCCCCCCTCCCTCCCCATACCATCTTGGCAAAAGAAGGGCATCTGGTATTAGAGAATTGAGTCCTACAAATTTCTTAATCTCTATGAGCCTCAATTATTTCTTCATCTGCTAAATTAGGTTAATTATATTCAATAACCCTCTTTAGAGGAATGGGGTAAAGATTAAATGCTCTATTACCTATTTGAAAAGTGATGAAACATAGTCATTACTATATATGGAAACTAGCAATTTTTAATAAGAATCAGCACTATTGAAGAACTTACCTTCAGATCTTATATGATCTTAGTGATATTTGGGGGTATTCAGAACTAATCCCATTTGCAAACAGACCTCCTCTTGGGATAAATAGCTTTCAGTACAAAAACTATGACAGTCAAAAAGACAGTATTCATACAACTCAGTACCACATCAACAGTAGATAAGTTGTTTTATAGGCCTTATATTTTCACTTCTAGCCTAAAGCATCAAAAAGTTTTCACAGAAAGCCTGGAACTTAACTTTGTAATGGATTCAGCTGGAATCCATTTATCCAACTATGGAGAAATGTTCTTCTATAGATGGTTCTCATCTCATGGACAAGAGGTACCATGTGTGGTGGAAACACACCAGAGTATTCACTTCACCCTTGATGGATCTTGCTCCGTAGATGTGAACAAGTAAAGGAAACATTTTTGCCTACAATGCATGGATATTGAAACTGGAGCCTATTATACAGAGTGAAGTAAGCCAGAAAGAAAAACACCAATACAGTATACTAACACATATATATGGAATTTAGAAAGATGGTAACAATAACCCTGTATACGAGACAGCAAAAGAGACACTGATGTATAGAACAGTCTTTTGGATTCTGTGGGAGAGGGAGAGGGTGGGATGATTTGGGAGAATGGCAATGAAACATGTATAATATCATATATGAAACAAGTCATCAGTCCAGGTTCGATGAAAGATACTGGATGCTTGGGGCTGGTGCACTGGCATGACCCAGAGGGATGGTACAGGGAGGGAGGGAGGAGGTTTCAGGATGGGGAACACGTGTATACCTGTGGCAGATTCATGTTGATATATGGCAAAACCAATACAATATTGTAAAGTAAAAAAATAAAAATTTAAAATAAATAAATAAATAAAGAGATTCCCACTAAGATTAAAATACTTTGTCTTATAGCTTCTTTTTCTCTCCCAGAAGTTAATTATCTTCTTTGATGGAAAGGCTTTGTCTGAAGAGACATATTTGAAAAACACCTATTCTTGAGTGGGGATGTGTATTCCCTACACGTGCAACCTAAACATGTGAATTCCGTTTCTCTATCTGAACCTGAGTTTCTGTGAATGCTGAATGTCCTGTGAAGAGCAACAATTGTATAATACTAGTGTGGGATTTGCGATATAGTTATGTGTGAGAGAGAACATTCATGTCAAAGAGAGAACTTCTGTCTTCTTTTCAACATTAAAACTTTTCTGGAAACCCAGTTTTGATTGGGCTTTCCAGGTGGAACTATTGTTAAAAAATCTGGCTGCCAATGCATGAGACATGAACCACAGATTGCAGTGCAAGCATAAAATTGATGGAAGCCTCTTCAAAGCACTTGAATTCAAAATGTGTTTCATACATTACAGGGTTACATGGGCTTCCCATGGGGGCACAGTGGTACAGAATCCACCTGCCAATGTAGGAGATACAAGACATGTGGGTTTTATTCTTGAGTTGGAAAATCCCATGGAAGAGGAAATGGCAACCCACTCCAGAATTCCTAAAAAATTCATGGACAGAGGAGGCTGGTGGTCTTTAGTACATGGAGTCGCAAAAGTCAGACACAACTGAGCAAGTGAGCACACACAGAGGACTATGGAAGTGACTCAGATGATAAAGAGTCACTCCCCATGCAGGAGACCCAAGTTCAGTTCCTGGGTTGTGACGATCCCATGGAGAAGGGAATGGCTATCCACTCCAGTATTCTGTCCTGGAGAATTCTGTGGACAGAGGAACCTGGACTTCCCAGGTGACCCAGGGATACAGAATACATCTGCCAGTGCAGGAGATGAAGGTTCAATCCCTGGCGGGTAGGGAAGATCTCCTGGAGAAGAAAATGGCAACCTACTCCAGTATTCTTGCTTGGGAAATTTCATGGACAGAGGAGCCTGGCAGGCACAGTCCATGGTTTAGCGAAAGAGTTCAACACGACTTAGCAAAAACAGCAATAAATTGTGAAATGATTTCTTCCACCTAGTTCAGTAACACATCCATAACCTCAACTTTCTTTTCTTTTCTTTTGGTGAAAGTATTTAACTTCTGTTCTCTTACCACATTTCAGTAATGCAATACAGTCACCATGCTTTCAACTGTAGTCATCCTATGCTGCATTATATCTTCAAAACTTTTTCATCTTGTCACTGAAAGTTTGTAGAGCTTCATCAACCTATTTCTATTTACTCAAGCCCTCATCCCCTAGCACACACTTTTCTATTTTCTATGAGGTGACTATTTTTCTTAATTTATTTTGAATTGAAGGATAATTGCTTTACAATATGGGTTTGATTTCCGCCATACATCTACATGAATTAGCCACCGGTGTGCATATGTTCCTCCCTCCCAAACCTCCTTCCCACGTTTGCCCTTTCCCAGCCCTCTAGGTTGTTACAGATCCCCAGTTTGAGCTCCCTGAGTCATACAGCAAACCCCCATTGACTGTCTATTCTACATGTGGTGGTGCCTATGCTTGCAGGCTTCTCTCTCCCTCCTCTCACCCTCTCCCTCCTCCCCCACCCCACTTTCACCCATAATTCTGTTCTCTATGTCTGTGTCTCCACTGCTTCCCTGCAAATAGGTACCATCTTTCTAGATTCCATGTGTATATGTGTTAATGTGCAATGTGTTTTTCTCTTTCTGACTTCTCTCTGTATAGGCTCAAGGTTCATCCACATCATTAGAACTGACTCAGATTTGTCCCTTTTCATGACTGAATATTGTTCCATTGTGTGTATACACCACAACTTCTTTATCCATTCATCTGTGAGTTGACTATGATTTGTTATTCTTTTGGTTTTTATTCATATTCCCTATTAACTCATACTTAAAGCTGATGACACAAAATGTAAAAATCTTGACACTTGTTCCCTAAAGTTTTCTTTATTTCTTACTTAAGCAATAGCAATGTGTTTAACATTCTCAGGTTTATATTTAATACTGTTAACAATACTAGGCTGATATATGTAGTGAACATTTATAATTATAAATACTATAATTATAATTATAAATTGCATTCACAGAATGAAATAAAAATGTTTTGATAAATATATATGATGGCTATTTTTATTTTTTTAATTAAATTTTATTTTGCTTAACTTTACAATATTGTATTGCTTTTACCATACATCGAGATGAATCCACCACCAGTACACATGTGCTCCCCATCCTGAACCCTCCTCCGTCCTCCCTCCCCATACCATCCCTCTGGGTCGTCCCAGTGCAATTTATTAATTTTAGTAGATTTTAAAAAAAAATACATTTTATGATGAAAATAAATAGCACTTATCATATTGTCATGGCTATTCAGAGTTCTTTATATACACTACCTTGTTTAACTCTCACAACAAGCCTATAAGATAGAGATCATTTTCATTTCCAATCTACACACAAAAATGAGGCCCAGTGTTCCATCTCTCTCTTGAAATTAAAGGACTATGAGGTGGTAGAGACAGGATTTAGATTCATAGAGTCTGAGTTCAAAGCTCATACTCTTAATCATTATGTTTTACTACTCATCTCTAAGCTAGAATAAAAACAGTTCATAACCATTCCATTGATTCCTGACTTTTCAGGTGTTGTAGGCCAGTTTGCAGATGTGTGAATTAAGGGATAATGTGGATTAGTGGTCTTTATTTCTTACATAATGAATACATATGGATCCGGTTTAAAGCCTTGCTTCTGGTACTTCTTGGCAGAACCTCAAGGATACGTTCACTTCTCTGAACTTCAGATTTTCTGTTTGCAATTTTCAATAGACATATGGAACTTTGTAATATTTTTTGAGAAATAACATGAAAGCAAAAAAAGCACTGGATACATATCAGGCAGTCTACTTCTTCCTGAGAGAAGTGAAAGGATGCTTAAAGTTCATAGTTTCTCTCTTCCATGAATTACTTTTGAGGGCAGGTGAATATTCAAAATTATACATTGTGTGTATATTATGTTCTAAAAATTGTTTAAAAATTGCATCATTCCCCAATTTTAACTACAAATACTTTATAAACACATAAAAAGCTCTTAAATTTTCTCCCCTGTATAACTTCTTATTCTATTAACTTTATTTTTACCTGCATGTTAACTCATTTTATTTTCTTCTTTACCTCTTAATTTTATCACTCATTCATCTGAAATATAAATAACAATGACACTCTGTACAGTGTATTCATGTATATTTGTCTGTGCTGGGTTTGTGGAGGAGTAAATTAGATGATTTTATGATGGAATTATTATTATTATTATTATTTTATAATATATGGCCCTCCTCATGCATGACATGTAGACACTGAACTTTGCATAGACCTGGAAATTAAAAAAAAAAAAAAGAAAAAGAAAACTCATGCTATTTTACTGAGTTTATTTCAAAATAAACTTTGACAAGAGAACAAGGTTAAAATTGGTAAATTCAGTCGATGTGAGAATGAGAAGCCTTGGCGTTCATCTTACCTGTGAATTATAAAGAAGTAGCAACTCATACCCTTTTATGAGAGAATATATCATTCCCACAATAAACACATACTATCATATATGTGTGAGAAGGCAATGGCACCCCACTCCAGTACTCTTGCCTGGAAAATCCCACGGATGGAGGAGCCTGGTAGGCTGCAGTCCATGGGGTCGCTAAGAGTCGGACATGACTGAGCGACTTCACTTTCGCTTTTCACTTTCATGCATTGGATGAGGAAATGGCAACCCACTCCAGTGTTCTTGCCTGGAGAATCCCAGGGACAGGGGAAGCCTGGTGGGCTGCTGTCTGTGGGGTCACACAGAGTCGGACATGACTGAAGTGACTTAGCATAGAATCATATATCTGTACAGACTCAGTCAAACCATGACTCAGTAATCAATAAAGGCCCTTAATTCATCTTTTGCTTTCTGAGGTAATTCTGACATGCCATAACTTTCTCATGGCATGTTTCACTTCTGCATTCCTCAGTGTGTAGATGAGTGTATTGAGGAAGGGTGTTCCAAAGTAAAAAATACCGTCACCATCTTGTCCATGGGAAAAGTGGTTGTGGGGTGGGAATATATAAATATGCATGGCCCGAAAATAAGACAACTACAATGACGTGGGAAGTACAAGTGGAGAGTTCTTTTTCTTCCCTTCGGCACTGTGGTTTCGTAGTGAATGTAGGATAACAATGTATGACATTATCAGAATTGTAAAACTGCTTGTGCAAATGAACCCAGTATTAAACACCACAGTAGGTTCATCACATGAATATCCATGCAGGCAAGTTTCAACAAGGGCTGCATATCACAGAAATAGAGATCAACCAAATTGGATCCACAGAAAGGCAATCTCAAGGCCAGGATAATCTGAGCCATAGAATGTATAAGAGATCCTATCCATGCAGGAACAATCAAGATCATGCAGGCTTTCTGGCTTATGATGGTTGGGTAATGCAAAGGCTTGTAAATGGCTGCATAGTGATCCATGGCCATGAGGACGAGGACAAAGATCTCCATGGAGTCAATAAATGCAGTGCAAAGACCTGAGTCAGGCACTCACTGTATAATATGATTTTCTTTGCAGACAGAGCATCTATAATTAATCTTGGAGCCATGGAAGTTGAAAAGCAGGTATCAACCAAGGACAAATAAAATATGAAGATGTACATGGGGCTCCCAAGTGTCTGACTAGACTTGATGGTCACGATAATAAGTAAATTCCCCACCACAGTTCCAAAATAGAAAATGAGGAAGATTACAAACACCATTTTCTGTCTCTCAGGATCCTCTGTCAATCCTAACAGTATGAACTCAACTACACTGTTTTTATTTTGCAGCATCTCTTCACTTGATGAGAGGAAAGCACTGGTTAGAAAAAAATTCTGCAAAGGTACTAATGAATACAAGGGTCAGAGCCCAAATAAGTGTGGCACTGCCACTATTCAATGGGCACTCATTTATTTGCTATGTATTACTTTTACCTGAATGAAAAGGAATGTATAATACTTAATCTATTCCCTAGATTGCATATGAAGATAATAATACAAGAAACTGGAAAACAATGAAAAATAAAATATTCTTCAGACATCATAAATACACACACAAGATAGAGGGTGAGACAGAGAGAAAGAAACAATAATCATAAAATTTTATTAATGAATACACAGCAATTTGGTCCAGGCCAACATGTCACTTATTTTAATAGGTTGCTTTTGACTAAGTTTACTTTTTATTCTATTTCTCAAACATTTTGAGTTGTTTACAGTTTTAAAGTCAACTCCTATTATTAACATGTAAAATCTTTAATTTATAATATGCTGTCAACTTCATTATTTTTGTGAGTCTTTCAATATGCTTTCTTAAGACACAGAGTCTCGGTGAGTCTAAAATGAAGGAAAAATATAAGTAGAACATTTGCCATAAATCAGAGCACTATTTCAATTTTCAGGTTAAAATCAATCACCAGGAATTTACAAAAGGACCTCAGGAAGCTCCAAGTCATACCTGAAACATTTCATTAACATTTTTGTGATATATGTCTTCAAAGTCCTGTGCTCTCATCTTATGGAAGAGAATATGGAAATTAAAAGTCAATCATTATTTATGTCTAGCTAAATGCCAGACACTAGACAAATTGGCTTAAGTCCCCTATATTAGGGCTTCCTGGGTAGCTCA
The DNA here is from genome assembly GCA_935064755.1 of Tragelaphus eurycerus. NCBI lineage: Eukaryota > Metazoa > Chordata > Mammalia > Artiodactyla > Bovidae > Tragelaphus > Tragelaphus eurycerus. The sequence continues at coordinate 11,031,229 of CAKXYN010000084.1, read as the reverse complement.
ATGGTATATATGTATATAAAAAAAAAATCTGCATGCCAATGCAGGAGATGAAGAAGTGGGTTTAATCCCTTTGTTAGGACGATCCCCTGGAGAAGGGAATGGCAACTCACTCCAGTATTCTTGCCTTGAAAATCCCATGGACAGCAGAGCCTGGTGAGTTACAGTTCATGGGTCAGAGAGTAGGACACAACTAAGTGAAGGAGCATGCATTCACACCTTTATTCTATTCAAATAGAAGTTAATCAGATCAGATCAGTCGCTCAGTCCTGTCTGACTCTTTGCGACCCCATGAACCGCAGCACGCCAGGCCTCCCTGTCCATCACCAGCTCCCGGAGGTCACTCAGACTCACATTCATCGAGTCAGTGATGCCATCCAGCCATCTCATCCTCTGTCGTCCCCTTCTCCTCCTGCCCTCAATCCCTCCCAGCATCAGAGTCTTCTCCAATGAGTCAACTCTTCGCATGAGGTGGCCAAAATACTGGAGTTTCAGATTGAGCATCATTCCTTCTAAAGAAATTCCAGGATTGATCTCCTTCAGAATGGACTGGTTGGATCTTCTTGCAGTCCAAGGGACTCTCAAGAGTCTTCTCCAACACCACAGTTCAAAAGCATCAATTCTTCGGCGCTCAGCCTTCTTCACAGTCCAGCTCTCACATCCATACATGACCACAGGAAAGACCATAGCCTTGACTAGGCGAAACTTTGTTGGTAAAGTAATGTCTCTGCTTTTGAATATGCTATCTAGGTTGGTCATAACTTTCCTTCCAAGGAGTAAGCGTCTTTTAATTTCATGGCTGCAGTCACCATCTGCAGTGATTTTGGAGCCCAGAAAAATAAAGTCTGACACTGTTTCCACTGTTTCCCCATCTATTTCCCATGTAGTGATGGGACCAGATGCCATGATCTTCGTTTTCTGAATGTTGAGCTTTAAGCCAACCTTTTCACTCTCCACTTTCACTTTCATCAAGAGGCTTTTTAGCCCCTCTTCACTTTCTGCCATAAGGGTGGTGTCATCTGCATATCTGAGGTTATTGATATTTCTCCCGGCAATCTTGATTCCAACTTCTGTTTCTTCCAGTCCAGCATTTCTCATGATGTACTCTGCATATAAGTTAAATAAACATGGTGACAATATGCAGCCTTGACGTACTCCTTTTCCTATTTGGAACCAGTCTGTTGTTCCATGACCAGTTCTAACTGTTGCTTCCTGACCTGCATACAGATTTCTTAAGAGGCAGATCAGGTGGTCTGGTATTCCCATCTCTTTCAGAATTTTCCATAGTTTATTGTGATCCACACAGTCAAAGGCTTTGGCATAGTCAATAAAGCAGAAATAGATGTTTTTCTGGAACTCTCTTGCTTTTTCCATGATCCAGCAGATGTTGGCAATTTGATCTCTGGTTCCTCTGCCTTTTCTAAAACCAGCTTGAACATCAGGAAGTTCACGGTTCACATATTGCTGAAGCCTGGCTTGGAGAATTTTGAGCATTAGTTTACTAGCGTGTGAGATGAGTGCAATTGTTCGGTAGTTTGAGCACTCCTTGGCATTGCCTTTCTTTGGGACTGGGGTGAAAACTGACCTTTTCCAATCTTGTGGCCACTGCTGAGTTTTCCAAATTTGCTGGCATATTGAGTGTAGCACTTTCACAGCATCATCATTCAGGATTTGGAATAGCTCCACTGGAATTCCATCACCTCCACTAGCTTTGTTCGTAGTGATGCTTTCTAAGGCCCATTTGACTTCACATTCCAAGATGTCTGGCTCTAGGTCAGTGATCACATCATCATGATTATCTGGGTCTTGAAGCTCTTTTTTGTACAGTTCTTCTGTGTATTCTTGCCACCTCTTCTTAATATCTTCTGCTTCTGTTAGGTCCACACCATCTCTGTCCTTTATTGTGCCCATCTTTGCATGAAATGTTCCTTTGGTATCTCTGATTTTCTTGAAGAGATCCCTAGTCTTTCCCATTCTGTTGTTTTCCTCTATTTCTTTGCATTGATCACTGAAGAAGGCTTTCTTATCTCTTCTTGCTATTCTTTGGAACTCTGCATTCAGATGTTTATATCTTTCCTTTTCTCCTTTGCTTTTCGCTTCTCTTCTTTTCACAGCTATTTGTAAGGCCTCCCCAGACAGCCATTTTGCTTTTTTGCATTTCTTTTCCATGGGGATGGTCTTGATCCCTGTCTCCTGTACAATGTCACGAACCTCATTCCATAGTTCATCAGGCACTCTATCTATCAGATCTAGGCCCTTAAATCTATTTCTCACTTCCACTGTATAATCATAAGGGATTTGATCTAGGTCATAACTGAATGGTCTAGTAGTTTTCCCTACTTTCTTCAATTTCAGTCTGAATTTGGCAATAAGGTGTTCATGGTCCGAGCCACAGTCAGCTCCTGGTCTTGTTTTTGCTGATTGTATAGAGCTTCTCCATCTTTGGCTGCAAAGAATATAATCGATCTGATTTCGGTGTTGACCATCTGGTGATGTCCATGTATAGAGTCTTCTCTTGTGTTGTTGGAAGAGGGTATTTGCTATGACCAGTGCATTTTCTTGGCAAAACTCTATTAGTCTTTGCCCTGCTTCATTCCGTATTCCAAGGCCAAATTTGCCTGTTACTTCAGGTGTTTCTTGACTTCCTACTTTTGCATTCCAGTCCCCTATAATGAAAAGGACATCTTTTTTGGGTGTTAGTTCTAAAAGGTCTTGTAGGTCTTCATAGAACCGTTCAACTTCAGCTTCTTCGGCGTTACTGGTTGGGGCATAGACTTGAATTACTGTGACATTGAATGGTTTGCCTTGGAAACGAACAGAAATCATTCTGTCGTTTTTGAGATTGCATCCAAGTACTGCATTTCGGACTCTTTTGTTGACCATGATGGCCACTCCATTTCTTCTGAGGGATTCCTGACCACAGTAGTAGATATAATGGTCATCCGAGTTAAATTCACCCATTCCAGTCCATTTTAGTTCGCTAATTCCTAGAATGTCGACATTCACTCTTGCCATCTCTTGTTTGACCACTTCCAATTTGCCTTGATTCATGGACCTGACATTCCAGGTTCCTATGCAATATTGCTCTTTACAGCATCGGACTTTGCTTCTATCATCAGACACATCCACAGCTGGGTATTCTTTTTGTTTTGGCTCCATCCCTTCATTCTTTCTGGAGTTATTTCTCCACTGATCTACAGTAGCATATTGGGCCCCTACTGACCTGGGGAGTTTCTCTTTCAGTATCCAATCATTTTGTCTTTTCATACTGTTCATGGGGTTCTCAAGGCAAGAATACTGAAGTGGTTTGCCATTCCCTTCTCCAGCGGACCACACCCTGTCATATCTCTCCACCATGACCCGCCCATCCCAAGTTGCCCCTCGGGCATGGCTTAATCTCATTGAGTTAGACAAGGGTGTGGTCCTTGTGTGATTAGACTGACTAGTTATCTGTGAGAATGGTTTTAGTGTATTTGCCCTCTGATGCCCTCTTTCAAGACCTACTGTCTTACTCGGGTTTCTCTTACCTTGGGCGTGGGGTATCTCATCCCGGCTGCTCCTGGCTGCTCCCGGCCAGCAAAGCACAGCCATCGCACCTTACCTTGGACGAGGGGGTCTCTCCTCACCGCCGCCCTTTCTGACCTCGGTTGTGGGGTAGCTCTTCTCGGCCATGCTTAGTGCGCTGGCCCTCACCGCCGTCCTTCCTCGGTCGTGGGTTAGCTCCTCTCGTCCGCGCTCTTAGTGCGCGACGCAGCCGGCGAGGCGCTCTTAGTGCGCGACGTAGCCGGCAGGGCGCTCTTAAATGGCGCGCCGGTCGCGGGCAGGCGAGGTCGCTCTTAAATGGCGCGCCGGTCGCGGGCAGGCGAGGTCGCTCTTAGCAAATTACAAAATACCAAACTGGAAAAGTATGCTTGCTATTTATATGTGAGACAAAATCATAATTTTCAAATATAAATGGATTTCACTTTTTAGGCTTAAAATGTGGCAAAATAAATAATAGGTGAAATAACCTATTTTTAAAAAGACTTTAACTCCTTATTAAATATAATTAGGGGCTTCCCTGGTGGCTCAGATGTTCAAAAATCTGCCTGCAAGGCAGGAGACCTGAGTTCGTCCCATGGGTGAGAAAGATCCCCTGGAGAAGGGAATACCAAGTCCCGTATTCTTGCCTGGGAAATCCCACGGACAGTGGAGTCTGATGGGCCACAGTTCATGGGGTCACAAAAATCAGATAACTAACCACATGAAAATGTTCTCGATTGTATTCACTAGTTAATACATTCAAATTTAATGTCCATTTAGATGATATTTGCACCTATCATTTTTATAAAGTGTTCTTTGTGGCACAAGTCTGTTCACATAGAGTGCTGATGAGTTGTGGGTGTTAGTCAGCCTCACTTTTGTAGGAGTGTAATTGGGCACAATCTCTTAAGAGACAATTTTCACCATCCATAATATTACAGCTGCACATAGACATGGATCTAGTGATTTCATACCCTACAGATACTCTCACTCACAAGCACAATAACTACCACTGCAACACTTTATATGGTAGCAAAAGATAAAAAAGGACTTAAAACACATGTGAAAGGAGTTTAATGAATAAGGATGGTACTTAACAGTAATACCATCAATTAATAGAGCCATTCATAAAAACAAAGGAGATACATAAGCAATGCTATCTAAAGTCTATTCCAAAGTGAAAAGTAAGAGGATAGAATTATATGCTCAAATGATAAGTCAATTAAATCAGATTATATATATATATATAACATACATATACTCATATATTAAAATATATATTTAGAAGAATGTCAGCAAGAGCATATATTTGTATTCTCTGTATAAGGAAACTTTACCTGGCATCAGCTACATGAGCCATGCCCAATTTTTTAAGATATACTTTTTGATAATTTTGAAATACATTATCATGTGTCGTATTAAAAGATATTTCTTTTAACTAGTTTTATTCTAGAAAGCATGGAACTGCAATGATCATGGTTAAACATCATTTCTTATCCTGATGTTGAAAAATTTTTTTCTGCAAGTGTCTATTGAATGTCCAAGACTCTGAACCTTCTCAAAAAGATTAAATTTATTCTACTAAAGAATTAATGTTTTTTGAAACCTCATCTTAGTTAATGGATTATTATTCACAAAAAGTGCACATCCTTAATCCATAATGATTGCCTTCTTATTTAGGCAGGAGTGACAGTGATATTTTGGAGAGAATATAAGACTTGAGAGCATGAGTAGATGCTAAGGCAAGTACAGAGGCAGTTACAGAACTCAGTGCTTTTTAATCACATTTAACGACAGTACACTACATTTAACTAACAGTTTACTTGTCTAATTAGGTATTTTCCATGTATACTCTTGTCAAGACTCTTTAACAATCAAATGAAAAAAATTTTGCTGTTTATATCTATGAAGAATATTATATAAATATTTCTCATCTATATTTATATATTTATACATATATAGATAGATTGATAATAGTTACATTTGAATCATTCACATATTTATATCTGTATAACTATGTAGATACATATGCATACATTAAAATTGTATGTATACAAATGACACTAGTTGGAATGAAGAAACTAGGAGCAGAATTTTTACTCATAAACTACTGAATTTGACCTCCTAGAAAATAGTAGGTCCTTGACCAATATCTGTTGAATGAATGAAAGCTTTAAGGAAATCTGGGCATACAGTCTAAGAGTGTTTCTCAGTACACTATACTTGGATTGAGGAAAAGGGAAGTCTGCATTCTACTATAGCCACCACAAATTATCATATCTATGAAATATATCCTGAAACTCACAAGCAGATATTCTTTCTATTTGCTTATGTCTCACATCCTCGGTTCCAGTACTCCTACCAAGCAGTGGTCATTTTCTTCAGAAGCTTCTGTGCAAGGCATTTATTTCCATCATCTGACTTTAGAATATAAAACACACCTAGAAATATTCTAAATTTTCTATTCTTCCATAGCTGTGTTATATGTATTAGACACTCATAGTGTCATTAGTCAAATTCACTTTCTCCAAGTATCATATAAACTGTTACTCATCTATAAAAGTCATGTTAGCTCTGTAAGAGTTCATGCAGAGGTTAGGATGTTCAGTTGCCCACTTTTCAGCCCAAGGAAATTTTGAACACCATTTACTCAGCTGAGAATAAAACAAGTCATCCTAAACTTCAGTTTATCTAGAATCAGGGGTTCTTTGATCTCATGAGGAGACTTAGGTCCTCACCTGCACATCAGAAGACAGAGTGGATTCCGGATTCACCCACACTTTCTGAAATCCACTCCATATAAGATTTTGACTGGGTAAGTGTATCTCTTTTTCCTTCTTTGTAGGAGTATTTACACGTGGATGATGCAAAGCATAGAATTCAGGAGAAGGCCATTCTCTTAAGTGTCCCTTCCCTTCACACATACTGTTGAAAATAACCCAAAGGGACATGAGCCAAATAAGAGGGCCCCCAATGCCCAGTGCTAGGGAAAATGTCAGCAAGAAAATAGACATTAAACTGAGCAAGAAAATAAACATTGAACTGAAATGTAATGCAAAGAAAAGATATAAATATCTGTGAGTTATAATGATATAAGTAAATAAATAACTATATATATAATTAAGTGAGAATAGACAGAAGAATTCCAAACAAGTTATGTAGCTATTCTATCCTCAAACACTTGAGTGATTTCCTTCAGAAGAACACAGAATGAAATGAGGGAAAAGAGTATATTTACAAGGGCAGGGGTGGGGGTTGCGGGGAAATTATGACAAACTACCTCAGTTAGGTGATCAGGATTCACAGCACAGTGATAAATCACATTGAGAGTATTTACCTGCTGATATGGTATGATGAAACTATAACCTTGGTCTAATTGTGAGCAAAATATCAGACAAACCCCAATGGAGGGTTTTAATACAAAATGTCTGACTAGTCTTCTTCAAAGCTACCGAGGTCTAAGTCATTCAAAACAAGAAAAGTCAGAGAAATTTTCACTGTCTGCAGGAGCTGAAAATAACTTGAAAAGTAAATATAATGTGGTTTCTGGATCACATTCTGGAGGAGAAACATGGTATCAATAAAGACTAATGAATCTAGTTAAAGTATGGATTTTAGTTAAAATATGTGATATGGTCTTTAATTATCTGTGACATATGTACTGTAATAATATAATCTGATAATAGGAGGAACTGAATGTGAGGTACTTATAAACAACCCTACCACTAGGGTTTCCCTAGTGTCTCAGAGAATAAAGAATCAGCCTACAATGTAGGAGAGTTGGGTTTGATCCCTGGATTGGGAAGATCCCCTGAAGAAGGGAATGACTACCCACTCCAGTATTCTGGCCTGGAGAATTCCATGGATTATGCATTCCATGGGGTTCCAAAGAGTTAGACACAGCTGAGTGACTTTAACTTCACATCACTTCACCTGTAAATATAAACCTATTAGAGAGGGTAAAGTTTATGAGAAATGAATGACGTATTTAACACATCCTCACAATTTATCTGTTATACCATTAGTACACTTGCTCCTTTTTAACACTGAATTATATTCTACTGACTGTATACCACATTTTGTTTATCTATTCATGAGATAATGGATACTTTGTTTGCTTAAATATTTGACTCTTCTGAATAATACTGTAAAGAATATGGTTATACAAATTTGGAATAAAAGCTCCTTTCAAGTTCTTTGCCCATTTATTAATTGCATTATTATTAGTTTACTGATTTGCAGAAATTCCTTATATAGTTTGGATATGAACTCCTTATCAGATATGTCTTTGTTTCCTTCCATATTGTGGGTTGCCTTTTCTCTCTGCTGATTGTATCCTTTGACAAATAAAAGTTTTAAATTATGATACAATCCTGTTTACCTACTTTTTTTTTTCTTCTGCATTTGTTTTTGGTGTCATTAAAAAAAATATTGCCTAATCTAATGGCCTAAATCTTTTCCTCTCTATTTTTTCTAAATGTCTCATGATTTTAGCTCTTATGTTAAGGTCTTTGATCCAGTTGAGTATATTGTGATATGATGAAAGCTAAGGACCTACTTTCATTCTTTTACACATAGATATCTAGTTTTGCCAAGTAAATATGTTCAAAAATTGCCTTTGAAATTGGATGATGTTGGCATACTTTTCAAGTAATTTAACCATTCGTGTAATGGTTTATTGCTGGCTCTCTTTTCTATTGTTCTATATGCCTGTCTTTATGCCAGTACTACACTGTTTTGATTATTGTGGTTTTACAGTAAGTTTTAAAATCATGAAGTGTGAGATATCCAAATTGCCCTCACTTTTCTTGCACCCATTTCTTCTCCCCTTGTAGAATCTATGATGTATACTGGCTGTTTATTTTCCTTTTACCTCAAAGATATTCTTTGCTGAAAGCATCAGTAATACACTTTTGACATTTGCATCAATGGAATCCATGCTGGGCTCCATGCATCTTTTTTTTTTTTTTTTTAATCACCTGAAATCACTTTTATATTACACAAATACCTAATGGCATTTTTTATCTGGGAATTTCTCAAGGTCTAGATGAAGGAATTTAGCATGGGAGTTATTAAAATGTAGAATACAGCAACTGCTTTATCAACAGGTGAAGTAACTGATGGTCTCAGGTACACAAATGTGCAGGGCACAAGAGGTGTGATAACAACTATGATGGGGGAGACACAAATGGAGAGTGCCTTGTGCCTCGTCTGCAAACTGTGGTTCCTTGGGAAGGACAGAATGACCACATAGGAGCCCATCAAGAGGAGGAAGTTTAACAGACAGAGGAATCCACTGTTGGCAACAACAAAGAATCCTAAAGTGTGAGTCTCAGTGCAGGCAATATTGAGCAAAGGATTCAGATCAAACAAAAAGTAGTGTATGATATTAAGGCCACAGAAGGGTAATTTGAAAATGAAAAAGATCTGCATGATCCCATGAAGAAAACGTCACACTTATGTCACTCCATTAGCAACCCACACACCTGCCAGTTCATGACACTATTATAGTGCAAGGGCTTGCAAATGACCACATTGCTATCATAGGCCATCACGTAAGCAGGATGACTTCAGTACCTCCAAAGAAACGTTCCCTAAAGATTTGGGTCATGCATCCATTGAACAGGATGGTCTTCTTTTCATGGAGTGAATCTGTGATCAGTTTAGGAATATTCAAAGAGGAATAGCAAGTACCAATAAAAGAGAGATAGGCCAGGAAAGAGTACATGGAAGAACTCAGTATTGGACTGACAATGATGGCTACCATGATGAGCACATTTCTTACAGTAGTCATGATGAAAATGACAAAAAGACACAATATATATGATCTTCTGCATCTTTGGATTCTGTGTGAGCCCCACGGGAATAAATTCAGTCATGTTTCTATTCTCCGTGTATCTTATGACTAATAACATTACCTGAAAAAATATTTTCTATTAGCTCAATGGTAAATTCACTAAGCCTCTGCATGTAATAAAAAGATAAATGGATTGATTCTATTGAATTCCAAATTATTTTCAGTTTTTCTTTTAATATAGGACAAAAAGTTTCTGATCTCTTAAATCCTCTCAAGGGTGAACAATATTTAAAGGAGTGAACAATGTTTAAAGTTAGACACATGAAGAACTCTGAACATGCAGGTAGGGGATTGTTTGTGCACATTTAATCATGTAAGATGCTCAGAATCTAATATGAATTAATAGATCTCTCATATAGTTGCAGTCAGCCTGCAATGAAAGGTAGAAAATGGATGTAAAGGCTATGAATTAAAGCCAAGTGATTTTCCCTTTATTCTTAGGAAATTGGAAACCATGAAAGGTAACTGAGAATGTGAGAGTATAAGGATGAAGACAGATTTGAGAAAGAGTGAATGTGGATGGAATTCTAGGAAGGAACTTTGAGTGATCTGTATGAAGTGAGCTGAGTTTAAGTAGGGCGATGGAAGACACAAAGGATCATTAGAATTAGACTATTTATAATAATTGACACAATGTGTAACAGAGCATTGGTAATGGGAAAGTAATGAAAGGAGACAGAAGCTACTGTAATAAAATTAACATATTTTTAAATCTAATAGCTTTATGATAACTAATAAATATGCACTTAATGATTGACTGCTATATGCATGATATTATTACAACCTATGTAAATGGTATTATTTCATTCATAAAATAGATGATAAAAATCTTATTATATAATAGTAATAATTTAATATTAGCTAAGGCTAATTAATGGAAGATACTTTGTATTTCAGTTCAGTTCACTTCAGTACTCAGTCCTGTCTGACTCTTTGCGACCCCATGAATCACAGCACACCAGGCTTCCTGTCCATCACCAATTCCTGGAGTTCATTCAGACTCACGTCCATCACGGAGAAGGCAATGGCAACCCACTCCAGTACTCTTGCCTGGAAAATCCCATGGATGGAGGAGCCTGGTAGGCTGCAGTCCATGGGGTCGCTAAGAGTTGGGCACAACTGAGTGACTTTACTTTCATTTTTCACTTTCATACATTGGAGAAAGAAATGGCAACCCACTCCAGTACTCTTGCCTGGAGAACCCAAGGGACAGAGGATCCTAGTGGGCTGCCGTCTATGGGGTCACACAGAGTTGGACACGACTGAAGTGACTTAGCAGCAGCAGCAGCACGTCCATCGAGTCAGTGATGCCATCCAGCCATCTCATCCTCTGTCGTCCCCTTCTCCTCTTGCTCTCAAATCTTCCCAGAATCAGAGTCTTTTCCAATGAGTCAACTCTTTGCCTCAGGTGTCCAAAGTACTGAATTTCAGCTTTACCATCATTCCTTCCAAAGAAATCCCAGGGCTGATCTCCTTCACAATGGACTGGTTGGATCTCCTTGCAATCCAAGGGACTCTCAAGAGTCCTCTCCAACACCACAGTTCAAAATCATCAATTCTTTGGCACTCAGTCTTCTTCACAGTCCAACTCTCACATCCACACATGACCACTGGAAAAACCATAGCCTTGACTAGATGGACCTTTGTTGGCAAAGTAATGTCTTTGCTCTTCAATACACTATTTAGGTTGGTCATAGCCTTTCTTCCAAGGAGTAAGTGTCTTTTAATTTCATGGCTGCAGTCACCATCTGCAATGATTTTGGAGCCCCCAAAAATAAAGACTGACACTGTTTCCACTGTTTCCCTATTTCCCATGAAATGATGGGACCAGATGCCATGATCTTCGTTTTCTGAATGTTGGGCTTTAAGCCAACTTTTGCACTCTCCTCTTTCACTTTCATTGAGAGGCTTTTTAGTTCCTTTTCACTTTCTGCCATAAGGGTGGTGTCATGTGCATATCTGTTGTTATTGATACTTCTCCCAGCAATCTTGATTCCAGCTTGTGCTTCTTCAAGCCCAGCATTTTTCATGATGTACTCTGCACATAAGTTAAATAGGCAATTGACAATATACAGCCTTGATGTACTCCTTTTCTTATTTGGAACCTAAATAATTTTTTTTATTTAGGTTCTATTAAAAACTTGTAAGGTGGTGATAGTTTACAGTGAATGGTGTCAGATTCCTGATCTTTGAAGAAGATTTGACTTCAGGACCAGGGACCAGGCTTGATCACTCAAGAGCTTTCGTGGAGCAGAGTTTTATTAAAGTGAAAACGGGACAGAGGAAAAACATGTCTTCCAGCAAGATACATTGTTATACTAAGATATATCCCTAAATCAAATCCCTTACGATTATAATTGTAAGTGGGATTGATGAATAGATTCAAGAGATTAGATCTGACAGACAGAGTGCCTGAAGAACTATGGACAGAGATTCCTGACATTGTACAGGAGGCAGTGATCAAGGACATCCCCAAGAAAAAGAAATGTAAAAAGGCAAAATGATTGTCTCAGGAGGCCTTACAAATAGTTGTGAAAAGAAAAGTGAAAGGCAAAAGAGAAAAGGAAAGATATACCCATTTAAATGAAGAGTTCCAAAGAATAGTAAGGAGAGATAAGAAAGCCTTCCTCAATGATCAATGCAAAGAAATAGAGGAAAACAATAGAATGGGAAAGGCTAGAGATCTCTTAAAGAAAATTAAGGATACCAAGGTAATAATTCATGGAAAGATGGGCAAAATTAAGGACAGAAATGGTATGGACCTAACGGAAGCAGAAGATATTAAGAAGAGGTAGCAAGAATACGCAAAAGAACAATACAAAAGAGATAGTCTTTAATCCATTGTATATTCTTGCCTCCTTTGTCAAAGATAAGGTGTCCATAGTTCCGTGGATTTATCTCTGGGCTTTCTATTTTGTTCCATTGATCTATATTTCTGTCTTTGTGCCAGTACCATACTATCTTGATGACTATGACTTTGTAGTACAGCCTGAAGTTAGGCAGGTTGATTCCTCCAGTTCCATTCTTCTTTCTCAAGATAGCTTTGGCTATTCAAGGTTTTTTGTATTTCCATACAAATTGTGAAATTATTTGTTCTAGCTCTGTGAAGAATACTGTTGGTAGCTTGATAGGGATTGCATTGAATCTATAAATTGCTTTGGGTAGTATACTAATTTTCACTATATTGATTCTTCTAATCCATGAACATGGTATATTTCTCCATCGATTAGTGTCCTCTTTGATTTCTTTCACCAGTGTTTTATAGTTTTCTATATATAGGTCTTTAGTTTCTTTAAGGAGATATATTCCTAAGTATTTTATTCTTTTCGTTCCAATGGCAAATGGAATTGTTTCCTTAATTTCTCTTTCTATTTTCTCATTATTAGTGTATAGGAATGCAAGGGATTTCTGTGTGTTGATTTTATATCCTGCAACTTTACTATATTCATTGATTAGTTCTAGTAATTTTCTGGTGAAGTCTTTAGGGTTTTCTGTGTAGAGGATCATGTCATCTGCAAACAGTGAGTTTTACTTCTTATTTTCCAATTTGGATTCCTTTTATTTCTTTTTCTGCTCTGATTGCTGTGGCCAAAACTTACAAAACTATGTTGAATAGTAATGGTGAAAGTGGGCACCCTTGTGTTGTTCCTGACGTTAGAGGAAATGTTTTCAATTTTTCACCATTGAGGATAATGTTTGCCATGGGTTTGTCATATATAGCTTTTATTATGTTGAGGTATATTCTTTCTATTCCTGCTTTCTGCAGAGTTTTTATCTTAAATGGATGTTGAATTTTGCCAAAGGCTTTCTCTGCATCTATTGAGATAATTATATGGCTTTTATTTTTCAATTTGTTAATGTGGTGTATTACAGTGATTGATTTGTGGATATTGAAGAATCCTTGCATCCCTTGGATAAAACCCACTTGGTCATGGTGTATGATCTTTTTAATGTGTTGTTGGATTCTGATTGCTAGGATTTTGTTAAGGATTTTTGCATCTATGTTCATCAGTGATATTGGCCTGCAGTTTTCTTTTTTTGTGGCATCTTTGTCAGGTTTTGGTATGAGGGTGATGGTGGCCTCGTATAATGAGTTTGTAAGTTTACCTTCCTCTGCAATTCTCTGGAAGAGTTTGAGTAGGATAGGTGTTAGCTCTTCTCTAAATTTTTGGTAGAAAAATTTCAGTTGTGAAGCCGTCTGTACCTGGGGTTTTGTTTGCTGGAAGATTTCTAATTACAGTTTCAATTTCTGTGCTTGTGATGGATCTGTTAAGATTTTCTATTTCTTCCTGGTTCAGTTTTGGAAAGTTGTACTTTTCTAAGAATTTGTCCATTTCTTCCCCATTGTCCATTTTATTGGCATATGATTGCTAATAGTAGTCTCTTATGATCCTTTGTATTTATGTGTTGTCTGTTGTGATCTCTCCATTTTCATTTCTAATTTTATTGATTTGATTTTTCTCCCTGTGTTTCTTGATGAGTCTGGATAATGCTTTGTCAATTTTATTTATCCTTTCAAAGCACCAGCTTTTGGCTTTGTTGATTTTTGCTATGGTCTCTTTTGTTTCTTTTGCATTTATTTCTGCCCTAATTTTTAAGATTTCCTTCCTTCTACTAACCCTGGGGTTCTTCATTTCTTCCTTTTCTAGTTGGTTTAGATGTAGAGTTAGGTTATTTATTTGATTTTTTTCTTGTTTCTTGAGGTACGCCTGTATTGCTATGAACTTTCCCCTTAGGACTGCTTTTACAGTGTCCCACAGATTTTGGGTTTTTGTGTTTTCATTTTCATTCATTTCTGGTAAAACTGGTCAACCACTTGTAAAAGAATGAAACTAGAGCACTTTCTAACACCATACACAAAAATAAACTCAAAATGGATTAAAGATCTAAATGTAAGACCAGAAACTATAAAACTCCTAGAGAAGAACATAGGCAAAACACTCTCTGACATACATCACAGCAGGATCCTCTATGACCCACCTCCCAGAATATTGGAAATATAAGCAAAAATAAACAAATGGGACCTAATTAAACTTAAAAAGCTTCTCCACAACAAAGGAAACTATAAGCAAGGTGAAAAGACAGCCTTCAGAATGGGAGAAAATAATAGCAAATGAAGCAACTGACAAACATCTAATCTCAAAAATATACAAGCAAGTCTTATAGCTCAATTCCAGAAAAATAAATGACCCAATGAAAAAATGGACCAAGGAACTAAATAGTCACTTCTGCAAAGAAGACATACAGATGGCTAACAAACACATGAAAAGATGCTCAACATCACTCATTATCAGAGAAATGCAAATCAACACCACTATGAGATACCATTTCACGCGAGTCAGAATGGCTGCGATCCAAAAGTCTACAAGCAATAAATGCTGGAGAGGGTGTGGAGAAAAGGGAACCCTCTTACACTGTTGGTGGGATATATACTAATATATTAATATAATAATATATAATTAATATATACTAATATATTAATATAATAATATGTACTAATATCTCTGATTTTCTTGAAGAGATCCCTAGTCTTTCCCATTCTGTTGTTTTCCTCTATTTCTTTGCATTGATCACTGAAGAAGGCTTTCTTATCTCTTCTTGCTATTCTTTGGAACTCTGCATTCAGATGTTTATATCTTTCCTTTTCTCCTTTGCTTTTCGCTTCTCTTCTTTTCACAGCTATTTGTAAGGCCTCCCAAGACAGCCATTTTGCTTTTTTGCATTTCTTTTCCATGGGGATGGTCTTGATCCCTGTCTCCTGTACAATGTCACGAACCTCATTCCATAGTTCATCAGGCACTCTATCTATCAGATCTAGGCCCTTAAATCTATTTCTCACTTCCACTGTATAATCATAAGGGATTTGATTTAGGTCATACCTGAATGGTCTAGTAGTTTTCTCTACTTTCTTCAATTTCAGTCTGAATTTGGCAATAAGGAGTTCATGGTCCGAGCCACAGTCAGCTCCTGGTCTTGTTTTTGCTGATTGTATAGAGCTTCTCCATCTTTGGCTGCAAAGAATATAATCGATCTGATTTCGGTGTTGACCATCTGGTGATGTCCATGTATAGAGTCTTCTCTTGTGTTGTTGGAAGAGGGTATTTGCTATGACCAGTGCATTTTCTTGGCAAAACTCTATTAGTCTTTGCCCTGCTTCATTCCGTATTCCAAGGCCAAATAGGAAAAGGAGTACGTCAAGGCTGTATATTGTCACCATGTTTATTTAACTTATATGCAGAGTACATCATGAGAAATGCTGGACTGGAAGAAACACAAGTTGGAATCAAGATTGCTGGGAGAAATATCAATAACCTCAGATATGCAGATGACACCACCCTTATGGCAGAAAGTGAAGAGGGGCTAAAAAGCCTCTTGATGAAAGTGAAAGTGGAGAGTGAAAAGGTTGGCTTAAAGCTCAACATTCAGAAAACGAAGATCATGGCATCTGGTCCCATCACTGCATGGGAAATAGATGGGGAAACGGTGGAAACAGTGTCAGACTTTTTTTTTTCTGGGCTCCAAGATCACTGCAGATGGTGACTGCAGCCATGAAATTAAAAGACGCTTACTCCTTGGAAGGAAAGTTATGACCAACCTAGATAGCATATTCAAAAGCAGAGACTTTACTTTACCAACAAAGGTTCGCCTAGTCAAGGCTATGGTCTTTCCTGTGGTCATGTATGGATGTGAGAGCTGGACTGTGAAGAAGGCTGAGCGCCGAAGAATTGATGCTTTTGAACTGTGGTGTTGGAGAAGACTCTTGAGAGTCCCTTGGACTGCAAGAAGATCCAACCAGTCCATTCTGAAGGAGATCAATCCTGGAATTTCTTTAGAAGGAATGATGCTCAATCTGAAACTCCAGTATTTTGGCCACCTCATGCGAAGAGTTGACTCATTGGAGAAGACTCTGATGCTGGGAGGGATTGAGGGCAGGAGGAGAAGGGGACGACAGAGGATGAGATGGCTGGATGGCATCACTGACTCGATGGATGCGAGTCTGAGTGACCTCCGGGAGCTGGTGATGGACAGGGAGGCCTGGCGTGCTGCGGTTCATGGGGTCGCAAAGAGTCGGACACGACTGAGCGACTGATCTGATCTGATGTACTAATATATTAATATACAGTATATATTAATTATATTATCATGTGTTATACAAATATTATATTATATATAATTATATATATAATATTGTGTATGTATAAAGGTGGTGTCATCTGCATATCTGAGGTTATTGATATTTCTCTCAGCAATCTTGATTCCAGTTTGTGCTTCATCCAGTCTAGCATTTCTCATGATGTATTCTGCATATAAGTTAAACAAGTAGGGTGATAGTATACAGGCTTGATGTACTCCTTTCCTGATTTGGAACCAGTCTGTTGTTCCATGTCCAGTTCTAACTGTTGCTTCCTGACCTGCATGCAGATTTCGCAGGAGGCAGGTCAGGTAGTCTGGCATTCCCATATATTTATATAAATTTATATTTATATACACATAGCAGGGCAAAGACTAATAGAGTTTTGCCAAGAAAATGCACTGGTCATAGCAAATACCCTCTTCCAACAACACAAGAGAAGACTCTATACATGGACATCACCAGATGGTCAACACCGAAATCAGATCGATTATATTCTTTGCAGCCAAAGATGGAGAAGCTCTATACAATCAGCAAAAACAAGACCAGGAGCTGACTGTGGCTCGGACCATGAACTCCTTATTGCCAAATTCAGACTGAAATTGAAGAAAGTAGGGAAAACTACTAGACCATTCAGGTATGACCTAAATCAAATCCCTTATGATTATACAGTGGAAGTGAGAAATAGATTTAAGGGCCTAGATCTGATAGATAGAGTGCCTGATGAACTATGGAATGAGGTTCGTGACATTGTACAGGAGACAGGGATCAAGACCATCCCCATGGAAAAGAAATGCAAAAAAGCAAAATGGCTGTCTGGGGAGGCCTTACAAATAGCTGTGAAAAGAAGAGAAGCGAAAAACAAAGGAGAAAAGGAAAGATATAAACATCTGAATGCAGAGTTCCAAAGAAGAACAAGAAGAGATAAGAAAGCCTTCTTCAGTGATCAATGCAAAGAAATAGAGGAAAACAACAGAATGGGAAAGACTAGGGATCTCTTCAAGAAAATCAGAGATACCAAAGGAACATTTCATGCAAAGATGGGCACGATAAAGGACAGAGATGGTGTGGACCTAACAGAAGCAGAAGATATTAAGAAGAGGTGGCAAGAATACACAGAAGAACTGTACAAAAAGGAGCTTCAAGACCTAGATAATCATGAAGATGTGATCACTGACCTAGAGCCAGACATCTTGGAATGTGAAGTCAAATGGGCCTTAGAAAGCATCACTACGAACAAAGCTAGTGGAGGTGATGGAATTCCAGTGGAGCTATTCCAAGTCCTGAATGATGATGCTGTGAAAGTGCTACACTCAATATGCCAGCAAATTTGGAAAACTCAGCAGTGGCCACAAGATTGGAAAAGGTCAGTTTTCATCCCAATCCCTAAGAAAGGCAATGCCAAGGAGTGCTCAAACTACCGCACAATTGCACTCATCTCACACGCTAGTAAAGTAATGCTCAAAATTCTCCAAGCCAGGCTTCAGCAATATGTGAACCGTGAACTTCCTGATGTTCAAGCTGGTTTTAGAAAAGGCAGAGGAACCAGAGATCAAATTGCCAACATCCGCTGGATCATGGAAAAAGCAAGAGAGTTCCAGAAAAACATCTATTTCTGCTTTATTGACTATGCCAAAGCCTTTGACTGTGTGGATCACAATGAACTATGGAAAATTCTGAAAGAGATGGGAATACCAGACCACCTGATCTGCCTCTTAAGAAATCTGTATGCAGGTCAGGAAGCAACAGTTAGAACTGGTCATGGAACAACAGACTGGTTCCAAATAGGAAAAGGAGTACGTCAAGGCTGCATATTGTCACCATGTTTATTTAACTTATATGCAGAGTACATCATGAGAAATGCTGGACTGGAAGAAACAGAAATTGGAATCAAGATTGCCGGGAGAAATATCAATAACCTCAGATATGCAGATGACACCACTCTTATGGCAGAAAGTGAGGAGGGGCTAAAAAGCCTCTTGATGAAAGTGAAAGTGGAGAGTGAAAAGGTTGGCTTAAAGCTCAACATTCAGAAAACGAAGATCATGGCATCTGGTCCCATCACTGCATGGGAAATAGATGGGGAAACAGTGGAAACAGTGTCAGACTTTGTTTTTCTGGGCTCCAAAATCACTGCAGATGGTGACTGCAGCCATGAAATTAAAAGACGCTTGCTCCTTGGAAGGAAAGTTATGACCAACCTAGATAGCATATTCAAAAGCAGAGACATTACTTTACCAACAAAGGTTCGCCTAGTCAAGGCTATGGTCTTTCCTGTGGTCATGTATGGATGTGAGAGCTGGACTGTGAAGAAGGCTGAGCGCCGAAGAATTGATGCTTTTGAACTGTGGTGTTGGAGAAGACTCTTGAGAGTCCCTTGGACTGCAAGAAGATCCAACCAGTCCATTCTGAAGGAGATCAATCCTGGAATTTCTTTGGAAGGAATGATGCTAAAGCTGAAACTCCAATATTTTGGCCACCTCATGCGAAGAGTTGACTCATTGGAGAAGACTCTGATGCTGGGAGGGATTGAGGGCAGGAGGAGAAGGGGACGACAGAGGATGAGATGGCTGGATGGCATCACTGACTCGATGGATACGAGTCTGAGTGACCTCCGGGAGCTGGTGATGGACAGGGAGGCCTGGCGTGCTGCGGTTCATGGGGTCGCAAAGAGTCGGACACGACTGAGCGACTGATCTGATCTGATATATTTATATAAATATATCTAATATATAATTATATATATGTAATATATAATATAATTATATTTCTCCTGGCAATTTTGATTCCAGCTTGTGTTTCTTCCAGTCCAGCATTTCTCATCATGTACTCTGCATATAATTAAATAACCAGGGTGATCATATACAGCCTTCATGTACTCCTTTTCCTATTTGGTACCACTCTGTTGTTCCCTGTCCATCTAAATATATATATTCAGATAATATATATATATATATATATATATATATATATAAAAGATCTATTCTCTGAATCTATGAATTCAGGTTATACATATACATATATATATATATATATATATATATATATATATATATATATATATATATATGCAGATCTATTCTCTGAATCTATGTATTCAGGTTTGTTTGCTATATATATATATATGTATATATATATGCAGATCTATTCTCTGAATCTATGTATTCAGGTTTGTTTGCTATATATATATATGTATATATATATGCAGATCTATTCTCTGAATCTATGTATTCAGGTTTGTTTGCTATATATATATATGTATATATATATGCAGATCTATTCTCTGAATCTATGTATTCAGGTTTGTTTGCTATGCTATGCTATGCTAAGTCACTTCAGTCGTGTCCGACTCTGTGTAACCCCACAGACGGCAGCCCACCAGGCTTCCCCGTCCCTGGGATTCTCCAGGCATGAACACTGGAGCGGGTTGCCATTTCCTTCTCCAGTGCATGAAAGTGAAAAGAGAAAGTGAAGTCGCTCAGTCATGTCCGACTCTTAGCGACCCCATGGACTGCAGCCTACCAGGCTCCTCCGTCCGTGGGATTTTCCAGGCAAAAGTACTGGAGTGGGGTGCCATCGCCTTCTCCGTTGTTTGCTATATATATATATATATATACAGATCTATTCTCTGAATCTATGTATTCAGGTTTGTTTGCTTTTTTTTTTTTTTTTTAAGATTTCACATGTAAGTACGATTATATGTTATTTGTCTTTCTGTGTCTGTCTTACTTATTTTATTATAATGCTCTCAAGTTCCATCTATTTTATTAAAATGGTAACATTTCCATCTTTTGTACATGCATATACACATACAGGCATATATCACATTTTCTTTATGCATTCATCTGACAGCGGACACTTAGGTAGTTTCTGTGTTGTGATTATTGTGAACAATGCCACAGTGAGAATGGGAATCATGTATTTCTTTGATGTAGTAATTACATTTATATATTTTTTATATTACACAATTCAGTCCAGCGTATCATGTTTCATTTATTATTCTTCTCTCTCTACATCATTATTGCTCCTATGTTCAATCTCTTGATCTATACACTGAGGGATGTAAAGAGGAAAAATGCTGTAAGAAGAGCTTAGTGTTAAACATTCTAACCACACCTTAACAACTGCTGCTGCTGCTAAATCGCTTTAGTCGTGTCCAACTCTACAACCCCATAGATAGCAGCCCACCAGGCTCCCCTGTCGCTGGGATTCTCCAGGAAAGAATACTGGAGAGGGTTGCCATTTCCTTCTCCAGTGCATGAAAGTGAAGTCCTTCAGTCATGTCCAATGCAACAATCCCATGGACTGCAGCCCACCAGGCTCCTCCATCCTTGAGATTTTCCAGGCAGGAGTATGGGAGTGGGTTGCCACTGCCTTCTCCGTATCTTAACAACAACAACAACAAAGGTGGACGGAGGGACAGCTAGATGAGATATATGTGGAATCAGAGAACAAGAAATTATTTCACCAATTAATTATTCCACCGGTACTCTTTTATAGAGTGACATAAATAGGACTTCTAGATTAAAAATAGCTACTAATCAAACACCAATTCTAATGACAAAAAATTGAATTGAAAAAGTAGTTAGTTTTGTTGGACTTTGAGATGATGTGATCAGGGTTCAGATCAAATCAGATCAGAAGAGTAGCTCAGTCCTGTCCGACTCTTTGCAACCTCATGAATAACAGCACGCAAGGCCTCCCTGTCCATCACCAAATCCTGGAGGTCACTCAGACTCACATCCATCGAGTCAGTGATGCCATCCAGCCATCTCATCCTCTGTCGTCCCCTTCTCCTCTTGCCCTCAATCTCTCCCAGCATCAGAGTCTTCTCTAATGAGTCAACTCTTCGCAAGAGGTGGCCAAAGTAGTGGACTTTCAGCTTTAGCATCATTCCTTCCAAAGAAATCCCAGGGCTGATCTCCTTCAGAATGAACTGGTTGGATCTCCTTGCAGTTCAAGGGACTCTCAAGAGTCTTCTCCAACACCACAGTTCAAAAGCATCAATTCTTCGGCGCTCAGCCTTCTTCACAGTCCAGCTCTCACACCCATACATGACCACAGGAAAGACCATAGCCTTGACTAGGCGAACCTTTGTTGGCAAAGTAATGTCTCTGCTTTTGAATATGCTATGTAGGTTGGTCATAACTTTCCTTCCAAGGAATAAGCGTCTTTTAATTTCATGGCTACAGTCACCATCTGCCGAGGTTTTGGAGCCCAGAAAAATAAATTCTGACACTGTTTTCACTGTTTCTCCATCTATTTCCCGTGTAGTGATGAGACCAGATGCCATGATCTTCGTTTTCTGAATGTTGAGCTTTAAGCCAACCTTTTCACTAAAGTCTGACACTGTTTCCACTGTTTCCCCATCTATTTCCCATGAAGTAATGGGACCAGATGCCATGATCTTCGTTCTCTAAATGTTGAGCTTTAAGCTGACTTTTTCACTCTCCACTTTCACTTTCATCAAGAGGCTTTTTAGTTCCTCTTCACTTTCTGCCATAACGGTGGTGTCATATGCATATCTGAGGCTATTGATATTTCTCCTAGCAATCTAGATTCCAATTTGTGTTTCTTCCAGTCCAGCGTTTCTCATGATGTACTCTGGATATAAGTTAAATAAACAGGGTAACAATATACAGACTTGATGTACTCCTTTTCCTATTTGGAACCAGTCTTTTGTTCCATGTCCAGTTCTAACTGTTGCTTCCTGACCTGCATACAGATTTCTCAAGAGGCAGATCAGGTGATCTGGTATTCCCATCTCTTTCAGAATTTTCCACAGTTTATTGTGATCTACACAGTCTAAGGCTTTGGCATAGTCAATAAAGCAGAAAAAGATATTTTTCTGGAACTCTTGCTTTTTCCATGATCCAGCGGATGTTGGCAATTTGATCTCTGGTTCCTCTCCCTTTTCTAAATCCAGCTTGAACATCAGGAAGTTCACGGTTCACATATTGCTGAAGCCTGGCTTGGAGAATTTTGAGCATTACTTTACTAGTGTGTGAGATGAGTGCAATTGTGCGGTAGTTTGAACACTCTTTGGTATTGCCTTTCTTTGGGATTGGGATGAGAACTCACCTTTTCCAATCTTGTGGCCACTGCTGAGTTTTCCAAATTTGCTGGCATAACACAAGTTGGAATCAAATTGCTGGGAGAAATATCAATAACCTCAGATATTCGGATGACACCACCCTTATGGCAGAAAGTGAAGAGAAACTAAAAAGCCTCTTGATGAAAGTTAAAGTGGAGAGGGAAAAGGTTGGCTTAAAACTCAACATTAGAAAACAAAGATCATGGCATCTGGTCCCATCACTACATGGGAAATAGACGGAGAAACAGTGGAAACAGTGTCAGACTTTCTTTTTCTGGGCTCCAAAATCACTGCAGATGGTGACTGCAGCCATGAAATTAAAAGACGCTTACTCCTTGGAAGGAAAGTTATGACCAACCTACATAGCATATTCAAAATCAGAGACATCACTTTGCCAACAAGGTTCGCCTAGTCAAGGCTATGGTCTTTCCTGTGGTCATGTATGGATGTGAGAGCTGGACTGTGAAGAAGGCTGAGCGCCGAAGAATTGATGCTTTTGAACTGTGGTGTTGGAGAAGACTCTTGAGAGCCCCTTGGACTGCAAGGATATCCAACCAGTCCATTCTGAAGGAGATCAGCCCTGGAATTTCTTTGGAAGGAATGATGCTAGAGCTGAAACTCCAGTATTTTGGCCACCTCATGCGAAGAGTTGACTCATTGGAGAAGACTCTGATGCTGGGAGGAATTGGGGGCAGGAGAAGAAGGGGACGACAGAGGATGAGATGGCTGGATGACATCACTGACTCGATGAATATGAGTCTGAGTGACCTCCAGGAGTTGGTGATGGACAGGGAGGCCTGGCGTGCTGCAGTTCATGGGGTCGCAAAGAGTCAGACATGACTGAGCGACTGATCTGATCTGATCTGTGTATTCTTGCCACCTCTTCTTAATATCTTCATTTCTGTTCAGGGTTACATGCCTAAAAATCATCTGGGTTATAATAATTAAGTCACTACTATATTAAAACGAATACTATAATGAAAAAAGAAAAAAATAAGAGGAAAGTTAGATTCAGCGGTTTCTGTATTCATCATCAAAGACTACTGTAACTTCTATCTCTTGAGGGTCTCTTCTTAACTTACTTTTCTACACCCCAGTTTCTTCATCTATTCAATGGAGCTAATAACGGTTATCTGTCTCTTAAGGTTGATATAAAGATTAATAAGCTAAACCTCATCAGTTGTCTCATACCTTACAGATAGTAAATATTTGCTTTTAGTAATGAGGCTAACAGAGCAGAGCAGAAGCAAGCATTAATTTTGAATACAGATGTAAAAAGAGGAAAAGCTGTTGAAAAATTATGAAAGCAAAATTACACAATGCTCGACTCCACTGTTGACAAATTAGTCTAATAAGTTTTTTGTAAACCTAGAAAGATATGAAAGTTCTATATATCTGTAATTTTCCAGACAAAATTCATCTTAACTGGAAGTACATTAAAGAACATTCATTTTGCCCCCTTGGAGACAAAGATTAAAACACTATATGAGGATGGATGAAAATTATTTCTTAACAGAAGGACTTGCTACAGGTTTTCTCATATAACAGCAAGGAGAAAAGAAACTCAAATTGCATAAATAGCAGATTTCAATCATTAAGGGACTCTAACATGCTACAGGTTTACCTCTTTTGCGGGGTATTTATAGTCCCCTTCTAGAGTTGCTCGGAGAAGGCAATGGCACCCCACTTCAGTAATCTTGCCTGGAAAATCCCACAGACCATGGAGCCTGGTGGACTGCAGTTCATGGGGTCGCTAAGAGTCGGACACAACTGAACGACTTAACTTTCACTTTTCACTTTCATGCATTGGAGAAGGAAATGGCAGCCCACTCCAATGTTCTTGCCTGGAGAATCCCAGGGAAGGGGGAGCCTGGTGGGCTGCCATCTATGGGGTCGTACAGAGTCGGACATGACTGAAGCGACTTATCAGCAGCAGCAGAGTTGCTCTGATGGCTTAGATCTAAAAGGACACTGGTGAGTGGATTATTTGGGAACATACACATAATTATTGTTGCTGTTTAGTCGCTAAGCCATGTCTGAATCTTTGAGATCCCATGGACTGTAGCCTGTTAAACTCCTCTTTCCATGGGATTTCCAGGCAAGACTACTGGAGTTGGTTGCCATTTCCTTCTTCAGGGGATCTTCCTGACTCAGAGATCAAACCCACGTCTCCTGCATTGGCCGATGGATTCTTTATCACTGAACCACCTGGGAAACCCAATATACATAATTAACTTGAACTAAGTAAACAACCTTTTGGGAATAAATATATACATCTTTAGGTTATAAAGTTTACTTAAAACTTTACAGAGTTTTGTGCCTAAACCCCTCAGGAATGATGTGGTAATATAAATACAGAGTCTATGAAACTCCATTTGACTAGTTTTCGGTAACAGAATACTCTTCTTATCCTCAAGCTTTTTTCTGTGGAATAAATCCCCATCATTTATTTGATTTGATGGTGTTGTAGGGGACAGTAGTTACTAAAATTATGTAAATGCTGTATTATTTATTTACAGATCGGGGAAACATAGAAAGTGAAACTCAGCAGTAGCATTCAAGTTAGAACCTTGAAAGGAAATCACTTGAGCAGTTAAAGGATGACAGGACAGAAACTATACAAGAAGAATAGATTCAAAATAGGTGCAGAGGAAAATATGTGAGTAAATTATGTCTTTTTCTTCCTTGCCAGGAGCTTCCATAAATATATGGTATTTCTTGCAACATATTTTTAACTACTGGGTTAAGAAAATATTAATTAGTTGTTGCTTTTAAAATAGGCTTTGTTATGAATTCTATAGCCTAGGAAATTTTTTGATTAAGGGACCAGGAAATTCACGGAAGATCTGAGAGTAAACTGAGGGTGGAAATAACAGATTCTGGAAAAATAAGATCAAAGTCATGAAATAATACTGCAGGATGACTGCATATATATATAAAAAAAGGACACATTGTTATAACTCAAGGGAGAAGGTCCATAAGTCATTAAGCAATATTAAGCTAATTTTTATTCTGAAAAAGACATAATAGCAGAAAGGACTATTAGAACAATGAAGCTAATTTCTTCATTTCACAGAGCCAGGAGTTTTCAAGTTCACAGATATAAGAACTGGCAATGTTAGGACATGCTCCTAAATATATTTATCCTGCCTATTATTTTACATGGCTAAGAGTTGAGATACACTGTTAGTACTCACACTTGAAAGAATATGAAATTGCTTCCTACGGAAGTAGATGAATGCTATGCTTGTTATATTTTTGAGTGGCTTATTTATGACAATTCAGAGATGACTTGGTTTGTGGTTTCTCATAGAGACTTTAGCCTAACTATGTTCTGTGTTTCCATTTACACATTTTTTAAATTTAAGTTTTTGTGACTAGAATGGAACAATGATTGATTAGGAAGTATCATAGTTTTATCTAGAAGGTTTAAAAAAATCTGTGCAAACTTCAGAGTTGGGTGAAGTGGGGTTAATGTTAAATCGATCTTGTTGCTTTGCTTTTTTTTGTTTTTGGTTTTTGAAATGTTGTAAAACAGGCAATGGAGTCAGAAATGTTAAGCTATAAATCCTAGTTTGCTGTATACTAGATATGTTATTATATACAAATTGTTTAACCGTGAACATAATTTATTTTTGTGTACATTTATTTTAACACAATCATCTTGCCATGTGTACACTATTTTATGCTTCTTCTTCTTTTTTTTAATCTTTCTCACTTGTAATCAAAATTGTCCGAGAGTCAATCTGAATTCTAAAGAATATTTTTCTTGGGTTTAAAAAAAGATTAAATATATTAACTATCTTGCAAAATTCATGTCTGAATTTAGTGGCTTAGTTAAGACATATAACGAGGGATACCCCAAAAACATAATGAATGATTAGATTGTAATCATTATTTTTAAAGACATTAAAATATGTGAAGTTAATCATAGTAGTCCTATGTCAATGAGGAAGATGAATCAAGGAAGAATGCCAGGTAAGAAATTAAGCATAGCTATAGCCTTCTGGATAAAAAGACAGCTAACCTTCAAGGAAATTTTTTAGTAAACTCCTAATAAATGTAAATTGATAAATTGGCTTTTCTGAGATTATTCATAATTTTCCTTTAGATAGAAATTTAAAATTATGTAAATGCTTTAATATGTTTTAGTTGTGATAAGGGACATATTTGAAGTATATAGTGAGTGCTTCAAGCTAGTAGTATATTCAACATTATTATTTTATTCAAATTGAAATGAACAGTCTTTATACTTACTGGCTAATATACCATGGTCTGATTTGGGGACTGATCAGAAGCTACTTCTCAATAAATTTGTCTTTAAACAAATTCCTAAAATTAGTTTAATTTTAATTTAACAGAAGCTCTTAAAATTCTGCTATGGAAACAAATTTTATTTATTTTAAAATCTATCTCTATTACAATGTAATTATTCACCATGTAGGTAACAATGTTAACTTAATCAATCATAGGGAGAATTGAACCAGACATCTAAACAGAAATTGATCAATAAGCCAAGTATGAGGTTGATTATGAAAATATATACTATGAAAATGTACACACCATGAAGACGTCTGAAAAGAATTTATCTTAGTTTATTTTTATTATTTATTATTATAACAGTTTTTGATGGAGCACATTGTTAACCAACCACTGTTATCATTTCAGAAGCATTCAAAACTCAATTGGGGATTGATAAAAGACATTCATGTCGACTAACACAGATGCTGATCACAATTTGCTGGAAGAACTAACAGAAATCAGTCAGTGTATATTAACACAGATTCTTAGTAGAGAGTATTTTGAGTACCTGATTTTTATTCAGAGGCACTTAAATGAGTCCTATTAAATTTATTAATAATTAGTGCCTTTAAAATCATAGGATCATTACTCTTCTCAATAAGCATTTCTAAATACTGATTCATGAATTATATCATTTCAGGTGATTTATGTGTTCCATCTACACTAACCATGGAAAAATGCAATAATGTTACTGTATTTATTCTCTTGGGACTTTCCAAAAACAAGAACACTGAAATCCTTTGCTTCATCTTATTTTTATTTTGCTACATTGCTATTTGGATAGGAAATGTGCTCATCATGATTTTTGTCACCTGCAGTCAGCTCATTGAGCAACCCATGTATTTTTTCCTTAATTACCTCTCACTCTGTGACCTTTGCTACATATCTACTGTGACACCAAGCTAATAACTGACATACTGGCAGAAAGGAAGACCATTTCGTATAGGAACTGCATGGCACAGCTCTTTACCATGCATTTCTTTGGAGGCATTGAGATCTTTATCCTCACAGGGATGGCCTATGACCATTACATGGCCATCTGCAAGCCTTAGCACTACACCGTCATCATGAGCAGGCAGAGGTGTAATGCCATCATCATTGCCTGCTGTACTGGGGCATTTATACACTCTGCCAGTCAGTTTCTTCTCACCATCTTCTTACCCTTCTATGACCCTATGAGATAGATCACTAATTCTGTGATGTGTATTCTTTGCTGAAACTGGCCTGCTCGAATACACGCATGATAGGTTTCTTAGTTATTGCTAATTCAGGTCTAGTTGTTTTCATGACCTTTGCTGTCTTGATGCTGTCTTACTTTTTTATATTGTTCGGCATCAGGGCATATTCTGTGGGGAACCACAGCAAAGCTGCAGCAAAGCAAAGTTCTCATATCACAGTTGTAGTTCTTTTTTTCACACCTGCATCATTCATTTACATCAGACCAGCCACATCTTTCCCAGAAGATAAAATGTGTACTCTTTTTCACACCATCATTGCCCCGATGTTCAACCCTCTGATCTACATGCTGAGAAACACAGAGATGAAGAATGCCTTGAGGAAAGTTTGATGTACTTTCCTCATGTACTTCTGGAAAGAAAGTAACTTTTCTGAAGCTTTTCTGCATTTCATGACAAGGTTCCGTGAGACCACGACTGGGAATAAGATCCATTTTCATCACCTCTGCTTGGAGAGATAAGTGGGAGAAAAAGAAAACATATCCTGTCTGTTGTTCTATGTTTCTACACTGGCACCTTACATAATTTTAAGCATTATTCTTACCCTCTTTCATCTGTCTTAACAATTAAGGACTATGTTTATGCAAAATAGCTAGACTATGTGATACAAACAAAAAGCTACATCACATATTTAGCATCCTATTGAAAAAAGATAAAATAAGTCATGCACAGTTTATGCCTTAAAATGCTGAGAAACTGAATAAGATATTACTTTCTATTTTCAAACTTTTATTCGACTATACATGCATGTCACTCATGTATAGTTTATGAACGGTCAAAAACTGAGCAACACCATGTAATTAGCAGCCAGATTAAGTCAGAAATTATCAGTATATCAGAACTCAACCTCGTACTCCTGCATTATCACAATTTCCCCACAAAATCACTATCTTTATCTTTAAAATCAATTTATGTCTATTTTTGTATTCTATAGAAATATAGCAATAGAGATCATGCTCTTGTGTCCAGTTTTCTATTGTTGTGTCTGTAATACTCACTCATTATGTGTTGACTTCTCTGATTGCTCTCATTGATCTACAGCATCTCATTGCATGAATATGTGACCATTAATGTATCCACTCTTTTGGTGCTAGGCATTTGGATCATTTCTCTCTTAGAGCTATTAAGAGTAGTACTGCTTTAAACAGTTTGGAATATCTTTTGGTGTATATATGTCTTCTGTTGTTTCTTTTTAATTTGTCGTATATTGTAAATTTTAATACTTAAAATTTTAAGATAGTGGTGCACCCTTGTATTAATAATCTTTGCTAATATATTACTGACATAAACTAAAATATATTAAATTTTAAAATATCACTAGAAAGACATTAGGGTGGGTGCAATAAAAGGTTTGGAAATATGTGAAACTCCTGACACTTTTAGAATTCATCACTGGGGTCTGGAGTATATTAATCAATGCCAATCAAGCTGTCAATCACAGATACAAAGAATAAAACTGTTAGAAAGATAGCTTATAAAATGTAGCTTAGGAAAAATTCCCAGAATGGAGTGTCAGGTAATGTTTACAAGCTTAACATTTAAGTAATCATCACTGGGAAATATTTACAAATAAGATATTTACCAGAGGATATGGAGTTGCTTATCATAAATAAAGGTGGAAAATTATTTATTTAGAGTACGAATAAAAAGAAAAAATATATTTCAATGGCCTCTAAATAGGGGCAGTGGTTTCAGGTAAAGAAGGTATAAGCAGATGATGTCACCCTTAAAGCAGAAAGCAAAGAGGAATTAAAGAGCCTCTTGATAAAGGTGAAAAAGGAGAGTGAAAAAGCTGGCTTAAAACTCAACACACAAAAGACAATGATCATGGCATCCGGTCCCATCACTTCATGGCAAATAAATGAGGAAATAATGGAAATTGTGACAGACTTTATTTTCTTGGGCTCCAAAATCACTGTGAATGGTGACTCCAGCCATGAAATTTAAAGATGCTTGCTCCCTGAAAGACAAGTAATGACAAATCTATACTGTATTAAAAAGCAGAGATATTACTTTGCCAAGAAAGGTCTGTATGTTCAAAGCTTTGGTTTTCTAGTAGTCATGTATGGATGCAAACAGTTGACTCATTGGAAAAGGCTGATGCTGGGGAAAATAGAAGGCAGGAGGAGAAGGGGATGACAGAGGACAAGATGGTTGGATGGCATCACCCACTCAATGGAAGTGATTTTGAGCAAGCTCTGGGAGATGGTGAAGGACAGGGAAACCTGGCTTGCTGCAGTCCATGGAGCTGCAGAGTCAGACACAACTGAGCGACTAAACAGCATCATCCCCATAGGACGTTTTCAAGGATGCAGACTTGAGATTATAAGGTGTTGTTGAGACCATCTGGACTGAATATGTGAATGAATCCAAGAAAGCCTTCTATATGATCTTAAATTTTCTGAAATAAAGAGACAAAGATCTGCTTGTTTTGTAGCCATCCATGAAAGCTCCCCCCCCCCCCCATGTAAGTCCCCTTGTTTATTAAAAGTGCCACCTTCCAATCTGGAGTGGTCTGCCTCTTTTTCAGTCTCTCCCTGCCTCCTTAATGGTGGCCAGTTTGCCAACCAACATCTGGAAACATTGGGAAAATTATAAATTAACTTATCTATTATTGATTTTACTCATAGGTAAATTTAGGACACTTAGTGCTTTTCTCACTAGGACCATGTTAAGATGAAAGAGAACCCTTAGTATATGACACACAGTAAATCCTCACTATGTATTTGCTATTATTTATTTTGCTCATAAAGTAATGCTCAAAATTCTCCAAGCCAGGCTTCAGCAATATGTGAACCGTGAACTTCCTGATGTTCAAGCTGGTTTTAGAAAAGGCAGAGGAACCAGAGATCAAATTGCCAACATCCGCTGGATCATGGAAAAAGCAAGAGAGTTCCAGAAAAACATCTATTTCTGCTTTATTGACTATGCCAAAGCCTTTGACTGTGTGGATCACAATAAACTATGGAAAATTCTGAAAGAGATGGGAATACCAGACCACCTGATCTGCCTCTTAAGAAATCTGTATGCAGGTCAGGAAGCAACAGTTAGAACTGGTCATGGAACAACAGACTGGTTCCAAATAGGAAAAGGAGTACGTCAAGGCTGCATATTGTCACCATGTTTATTTAACTTATATGCAGAGTACATCATGAGAAATGCTGGACTGGAAGAAACACAAGTTGGAATCAAGATTGCCGGGAGAAATATCAATAACCTCAGATATGCAGATGACACCACTCTTATGGCAGAAAGTGAAGAGGGGCTAAAAAGCCTCTTGATGAAAGTGAAAGTGGAGAGTGAAAAGGTTGGCTTAAAGCTCAACATTCAGAAAACGAAGATCATGGCATCTGGTCCCATCACTGCATGGGAAATAGATGGGGAAACAGTGGAAACAGTGTCAGACTTTGTTTTTCTGGGCTCCAAACTCACTGCAGATGGTGACTGCAGCCATGAAATTAAAAGACGCTTACTCCTTGGAAGGAAAGTTATGACCAACCTAGATAGCATATTCAAAAGCAGAGACATTACTTTACCAACAAAGGTTCGCCTAGTCAAGGCTATGGTCTTTCCTGTGGTCATGTATGGATGTGAGAGCTGGACTGTGAAGAAGGCTGAGCGCCGAAGAATTGATGCTTTTGAACTGTGGTGTTGGAGAAGACTCTTGAGAGTCCCTTGGACTGCAAGAAGATCCAACCAGTCCATTCTGAAGGAGATCAATCCTGGAATTTCTTTGGAAGGAATGATGCTAAAGCTGAAACTCCAGTATTTTGGCCACCTCATGCGAAGAGTTGACTCATTGGAGAAGACTCTGATGCTGGGAGGGATTGAGGGCAGGAGGAGAAGGGGACGACAGAGGATGAGATGGCTGGATGGCATCACTGACTCGATGGATGCGAGTCTGAGTGACCTCCGGGAGCTTGTGATGGACAGGGAGGCCTGGCGTGCTGCGGTTCATGGGGTCGCAAAGAGTCGGACATGACTGAGCGACTGATCTGATCTGATTTTGCTCATATAGCACATTGGAAGGCAACTGAATCTTCAGAAACACGTGGGAAAGAAAATAAGGAAAGGAAGGCATTTGGAAATGATATGTTTGGAGAAAAATTAAAACATGTTCAACTGAAAATTTTTTATATTATTTTTTGGAAGTTTTCTAAATTCATAAAAATAACACCAAGGTTTATTAGTTTATAATTTTCTAGGAAACCAATACTTGAAAATAAAGTAAAACCCATTCTAATTCTCTCAGAGAAGACAATCTTTTTGAGGAGAGATGAAGACTATTAATTGCCATAACTCTTAGCTGAGCTCAATGCTTAGTCATGTCCACCTCTTGTGACCCCATGAATTGCAACCCACCAGACTCCTTTGTCCATGGGATTTCCCAGGCAAGAATACTCAAATAGGTTGCCATTTCCTCTTCCAGGGGATCTTTCTGACTCTGGGAGTGAACCCTAGTGCCAGAGCTGTCCTTTGTTTCTCGCTCAGATTACAGAAATCCTGGAAAGGATAAGCCCCTCAAGGCAAAAGCCCCACAGTGTTGTTTATATCACAAACCTCTGAATGGAGTGCAAGGGAATTCAGTCACTGAGGCCCAGGAGGAATGAATGTCCAATAACTGAGCTTCCTAAATCACACACAAAATCTAATGATGGCTTGTGTACTATTTATAATCCA
This sequence comes from Tragelaphus eurycerus, assembly GCA_935064755.1. Lineage (NCBI taxonomy): Eukaryota > Metazoa > Chordata > Mammalia > Artiodactyla > Bovidae > Tragelaphus > Tragelaphus eurycerus. Next base: position 10,998,410 of record CAKXYN010000084.1, on the reverse strand, counting down.
GATTTGATATTCACTTCAGTGGGTCTGATGACTTAGATCTAGAAGAAATCCACCTGGTGAGCTCATGATTCAGGAACATAAATCCAAAAAGCTTACAAAAAATAGTATTCTAGAAATAAAATATATATAGTTCTAGAATGTACACTTTATTTGTATTTATTAGTTATGTGAGCTTGAACATCATGGGGAATAACCTTGGAGATGACAATATAGATGGAGATTAGACGCCCTTGGAGATGACAATATAGATGAAGATTAGACGCTTGTGGATATTGCCATTAGTGCACTTTCTTCAAACTGTTCCTCTGAGGGTATGTCCTTTCACTGTGTGAACACTGGTGGAGTGACATTGTCTCTACAATGACACTTTTATTTTCCTATGAATGGCTAATGAATAATACTGAGAGATAGGTGAATTCAAGACACAAAATGAAATACTCTGAACAGTAGGTGAATGAACAGAATTTCAGTGAGGAAAGAATGGTAAGACTGAAAGAAGTGATATGAATGGACTCACGACAATTGGAGTGGAAGGACATGTGTGGTGAATGATTTCTCCTCCTTTCCATGATACTGCCCAACTGTGTGATAGCTGAATATATTTTCCTTTTACTGCATAGATAACAGATTGACTGCTATAGTTAAGTATAGGTATCATCTCTGATTATTATAATTTGCTTTGTGATTAGAGTAGCAATAAATTCAAGGAGTTGCCCCGTTGAGTGTGCTCTGACATTCTAAAGGGAAATCCAACAGTGATAGGGAAATCATGCTTTGCTGAACAAGAGGAAAATAGTATTAAGACTTTTGGTTAAAAAAAAAAAAAAATGGGCAAAGTACTCATTAAGAAAACAAATGACTCACATATTACCAAGAAAGTGAGAAAAAAAATCCAAAAGAAAAAGAAGATCCTGCCAGTACCTATTGTCATGATCCATGATATCCTATCCTTACAAAAAAAGAAAGAAAAGATGGCTCAAGAATTAAGTTAACCAAAGACTCTAGGCAGGCCACAAAAGTTGAAAGAAGATATCTCAAAATTTAAGTCTGTTTACTTTATCTCTATGTACCTTTCTCTCCAACCGTGTTTTCTATAATAAATGTGATGCTGATAATTTCAGTGATTTGAATAATTTATATACCATTTTAAAACAACTCAGGTTATTTCAACAAATAGTTATTGATTATTAGTTAAATCAGATCAGATCAGATCAGTCGCTCAGTCGTGTCCGATTCTTTGCGACCCCATGAACTGCAGCACGCCAGGCCTCCCTGTCCATCACCAGCTCTCGGAGGTCACTCAGATTCACATCCATCGAGTCAGTGATGCCATCCAGCCATCTCATCCTCTGTCGTCCCCTTCTTCTCCTGCCCCCAATCCCTCCCAGCATCAGAGTCTTCTCCAATGAGTTAACTCTTCGCATGAGGTGGCCAAAATACTGGAGTTTCAGCTTTAGCATCATTCCTTCCAAAGAAATCCCAGGGCCGATCTCCTTCAGAATGGACTGGTTGGATCTCCTTGCAGTTCAAGGGACTCTCAAGAGTCTTCTCCAACACCACAGTTCAAAAGCATCAATTCTTTGGCGCTTAGCCTTCTTCACAGTCCAGCTCTCACATCCATACATGACCACAGGAAAGACCATAGCCTTGACTAGGCGAACCTTTGTTGGCAAAGTAATGTCTCTGCTTTTGAATATGCTATGTAGGTTGGTCATAACTTTCCTTCCAAGGAGTAAGCGTCTTTTAATTTCATGGCTGCAGTCACCATCTGAAGTGATTTTGGAGCCCAGAAAAATAAAGTCTGACACTGTTTCCACTGTGTCTCCATCTATTTCCCATGTAGTGATGGGACCAGATGCCATGATCTTCGTTTTCTAAATGTTGAGCTTTAAGCCAACCTTTTCACTCTCCACTTTCACTTTCTTCACGAGGCTTTTTAGTTCCTCTTCACTTTCTGCCATAACGGTGGTATCATCTGCATATCTGAGGTTATTGATATTTCTCCCGGCAATCTTGATTCCAGCTGGTGTTTCTTCCAGTCCAGCATTTCTCATGATGTACTCTGCATAGAAGTTAAATAAACATAGTGACAATATACAGCCTTGACGTACTCCTTTTCCTATTTGGAACCAGTCTGTTGTTCCATGACCAGTTCTAACTGTTGCTTCCTGACCTGCATATAGATTTCTCAAGAGGCAGATCAGGTGGTCTGGTATTCCCATCTCTCTCAGAATTTTCCACAGTTTATTGTGATCTACACAGTCAAAGGCTTTGGCATTGTCAATAAGGCAGAAATAGATGTTTTTTCTGGAACTCTCTTGCTTTTTTGATGATCCAGAGGATCTTGACAACTTGATCTCTGGTTCCTCTGCCTTTTCTAAAACCAGCTTGAACATCAGGAAGTTCATGGTTCACATATTGCTGAAGCCTGGCTTGGAGAATTTTGAGCATTACTTTACTAGAGTGTGAGATGAGTGCAATTGTGCAGTAGTTTGAGCACTCTTTGGCATTGCCTTTCATTGGGATTGGGATGAAAACTGACCTTTTCCAATCTTGTGGCCACTGCTGAGTTTTCCAAATTTGCTGGCATATTGAGTGCAGCACTTTCACAGCATCATCTTTCAGGATTTGGAATAGCTCCACTGGAATTCTATCACCTCCACTAGCTTTGTTCATAGTGATGCTTTCTAAGGCCCACTTGACTTCACATTCCAGGATGTCTGGCTCTAGGTCAGTGATCACACCATCATGATTATCTGGGTAGTGAAGCTCTTTTTTGTGCAGTTCTTCTGTGTATTCTTGCCACCTCTTCTTAATATCTTCGGCTTCCGTTAGGTCCATACCATTTCTGTCCTTATCGAGCTCATTTTTGCATGAAATGTTCCTTTGTATCTCTGATTTTCTTGAATAGATCCTTAGTCTTTCCCATTCTGTTGTTTTCCTCTATTTCTTTGCATTGATCCCTGAAGAAGGCTTTCTTATCTCTTCTTGCTATTCTTTGCAACTCTGCATTCAGATGTTTATATCTTTCCTTTTCTCCTTTGCTTTCACTTCTCTTCTTTTCACAGCTATTTGCAAGGCCTCCCCAGACAGCCATTTTGCTTTTTTGCATTTCTTTTCCATGGGGATGGTCTTGATCCCTGTCTCCTGTACAATGTCACGAACCTCATTCCATAGTTCATCAGGCACTCTATCTATCAGATCTAGGCCCTTACATCTACTTCTCACTTCCACTGTATAGTCATAAGGGATTTGATCTAGGTCATACCTGAATGGTCTAGTGCTTTTCCCTACTTTCTTCAATTTCAGTCTGAATTTGGCAATAAGGAGTTCATGATCCGAACCACAGTCAGCTCCTGGTTTTGTTTTTGCTGTTTTGTATAGAGCTTCTCCATCTTTGGCTGCAAAGAATATAATCGATCTGATTTCGGTGTTGACCATCTGGTGATGTCCATGTATAGAGTCTTCTCTTGTGTTGTTGGAAGAGGGTATTTGCTATGATCAGTGCATTTTCTTGGCAAAACTCTATTAGTCTTTGCCCTGCTTCATTCCGTATTCCAAGGCCAAATTTGCCTGTTACTCCAGGTGTTTCTTGACTTCCTACTTTTGCATTCCAGTCCCCTATAATGAAAAGGACATCTTTTTTGGGTGTTAGTTCTAAAAGGTCTTGTAGGTCTTCATAGAACCGTTCAACTTCAGCTTCTTCGGCGTTACTGGTTGGGGCATAGACTTGGATTAGTGTGACATTGAATGGTTTGCCTTGGAAACAAACAGAGATCATTCTGTCGTTTTTGAGATTGCATCCAAGTACTGCATTTCGGACTCTTTTGTTGACCATGATGGCCACTCCATTTCTTCCGAGGGATTCCTGCCCACAGTAGTAGATATAATGGTCCTCTGAGTTAAATTCACCCATTCCAGTTCATTTTAGTTCGCTAATTCCTAGAATGTCAACATTCACTCTTGCCATCTCTTGTTTGACCACTTCCAATTTGCCTTGATTCACGGACCTGACTTTCCAGGTTCCTATGCCAAATCCACAACTGGGTATTGTTTTTTCTTTGGTTCCATCCCTTCATTCTTTCTGGAGTTATTTCTCCACTGATCTCCAGTAGCATATTGGGCCCCTACTGACCTGGGGAGTTTCTCTTTCAGTATCTTATCATTTTGCCTTTTCATACTGTTCATGGGGTTCTCAAGGCAAGAATACTGAAGTAGTTTGCCATTCCCTTCTCCAGCTGACCACACCCTGTCAGATCTCTCCACCATGACCCGTCCATCCTGGGTTGCCCCAGGGGCATGGCTTAATTTCATTGAGTTAGACAAGGCTATGGTCCTGGTGTGATTAGATTGACTAGTTTTCTGTGAGTATGGTTTCAGTGTATTTGCCCTCTGATGCCCTCCTGCAAGACCCACCGTCCTACTTAGGTCTCTCTTACCTTGGACGTGGGGTATCTCTTCCCGGCTGCTCCAGCAAAGCACAGCCATCGTACCTTACCTTGGACGAGGGGTCTCTCCTCACCGCCGCCCTTCCTGACCTTGGGGGAGGGGTATCTCCTCACCGCCGCCCTTCCTGTCCTCGGTCGTGGGGTAGCTCCTCTCCGCAGTGCTTAGTGCGCCCGTCCTTACCGCCGTCCTTCCTTGGTCGTTGGGTAGCTCCTCTCAGTGCGCCGCGCAGCTGGCGAGGCGCTCTCAGTGCACCGCTCGCGGGTAGGCCCGGCGCTCTCATTTATTTATTAGTTAAATAAATGGTATCTTATAATCATTTAGGCTCCTCACATTTGGGTAGGATCATGGAAAGGAGGAGATATGATTTCCCACACATGTTCTTCCACTTCAATTGTTGTGAATCCATTCATATCACTTCCTTTGAGTCCTGCCATTCTTTCCTCATTCTGGTCATTCACTTACTGTTTAGAGTCTATTTCATTACATGGCTTGAATTCACATTTCTCTCAATGTCATACATTAGCCATTCATAGGGAAAAAAAAACATTATGGAGATAGAACAAACATAAAATCATTTGAAATATTTATTGAGCCTCTAATACATATTGACTGACCCACACCTCTTATCTAATTAATTGTCACAACAGATATGGGGGTACATATGCTCATCAACAAAGTGCTCATCTGCTGGCAATATGATAATCTAAGAAAAATCAACAGATGTCAAATCCTGGAGAAGATTTGACAGATGCAGATCCTGGAGAAGTGTCTAAAATTTAAAATTAAGCATGTACAGGTATTTCATAATATTCTAGGCAGAATGTAAGATAGTCTTTTTTTCCTTGAGAAATTTAAATTCATGCATAATAAGGATGTATAAGTTTACTTTGGCATAGATTGAAATCTGAACTATTGGAGTCAGTGAAACTCTCTGTTCCAAGTATTAACAGTGTCATATATTTACCTAGCATGCATAAGTATCAGGAACTATGGTAACTGTGTAATATTTTACCAAGTGTATTGCTAAGTAAGATACATGCTGTTTTAGATCTTGACTCTACCACTTTTAAGACCATCTTGCACTAATTTTTCTAAAACTCAATTTCCACATTTGTAAGCTAAGTTTACTACTAATATTTATTTATTAGAGTTATAGAGATGATTAAAATGTTTATTTACACAATGTTTAGAAGAATGTTAGGAACATGAAAATGTGAAATTGTAACCCTCTTACACTGTTGGTGGGAATGCAAACTAGTACAACCACTATGGAGAACAGTGTGGAGATTCCATAAAAAACTGGAAATAGAACTGCCTTATGACCCAGCAATCCCATTGCTGGGCATACATACTGAGGAAATCAGAATCGAAAGAGACATGTGTATTCCAATGTTCATCGCAGCACTATTTATAATAGCCAGGACATGGAAGCAACCTAGATGTCCATCAGCAGATGAATGGATAAGAAAGCAGTGGTACATATACAAAATGGAGTATTACTTAGCCATTAAAAAGAATACCTTTGAATCAGTTCTAATGAGGTAGATTAAACTGGAGCCTGTTATACAGAGTGAATTAAGCCAGAAAGAAAAACACCAATACAGTCAATACAGTATCAGATCAGATCAGATCAGTCGCTCAGTCGTGTCCGACTCTTTGCGACCCCATGAACCGCAGCACGCCAGGCCTCCCTGTCCATCGCCAGCTCCCGGAGGTCACTCAGACTTGCATCCATCGAGTCAGTGATGCCATCCAGCCATCTCATCCTCTGTCGTCCCCTTCTCCTCCTGCCCTCAATCCCTCCCAGCATCAGAGTCTTCTCCAATGAGTCAACTCTTCGCATGAGGTGGCCAAAATACTGGAGTTTCAGCTTTAGCATCATTCCTTCTAAAGAAATTCCAGGATTGATCTCTTTCAGAATGGACTGGTTGGATCTTCTTGCAGTCCAAGGGACTCTCAAGAGTCTTCTCCAACACCACAGTTCAAAAGCATCAATTCTTCGGCGCTCAGCCTTCTTCACAGTCCAACTCTCACATCCATACATGACCACAGGAAAGACCATAGCCTTGACTAGGCGAACCTTTGTTGGTAAAGTAATGTCTCTGCTTTTGAATATGCTATCTAGGTTGGTCATAACTTTCCTTCCAAGGAGCAAGCGTCTTTTAATTTCATGGCTGCAGTCACCATCTGCAGTGATTTTGGAGCCCAGAAAAACAAAGTCTGACACTGTTTCCACTGTTTCCCCATCTATTTCCCATGCAGTGATGGGACCAGATGCCATGATCTTCGTTTTCTGAATGTTGACCTTTAAGCCAACCTTTTCACTCTCCACTTTCACTTTCATCAAGAGGCTTTTTAGCCCCTCCTCACTTTCTGCCATAAGAGTGGTGTCATCTGCATATCTGAGGTTATTGATATTTCTCCCGGCAATCTTGATTCCAACTTGTGTTTCTTCCAGTCCAGCATTTCTCATGATGTACTCTGCATATAAGTTAAATAAACATGGTGACAATATGCAGCCCTGACGTACTCCTTTTCCTATTTGGAACCAGTCTGTTGTTCCATGACCAGTTCTAACTGTTGCTTCCTGACCTGCATACAGATTTCTTAAAAGCAGATCAGGTGGTCTGGTATACTAACACATATATATGGAATTTAGAAAGATGGTAACAATAACCCTGTATATGAGACAGCAGAAGAGACACTGATGTATAGAACAGTCTTTTGGACTCTGTAGGAGAGGGCGAGGGTGGAATGATTTGGGAGAATGGCATTGAAATATGTATAATATCATATATGAAATGAGTTGCCAGTCCACGTTCGATGCACGATAATGGATGCTTGGGGCTGGTGCAGTGGGATGACCCAGAGGGATGGTTTGGGGAGGGAGGAGGGAGGAGGGTTCAGGATGGGGAACACATGTAAATCTCTCACGGACTCATGTTGATATATGGCAAAACCAATACAATATTATAAAGTTAAATAATAAAATAAAATTTAAAAAATAAAGATTATTAGACTGCTATTAGTGTAATTAAATAACATATTGAGGCCATACACACTCTTAGCAAAGCCAGAATATAAACCCATGAAATTTCACTTTCTTTTTTTTTTTTTTTTTTATGATTCCCTTAGTTGGACTCAAGTCTTTCATATCTCTTATTACATGTATGCTTGTGATGTGCTAAGAATAATACAGTATATTTTTATTTTTTTTATTTTTTATTTTTTTATTTTTGCAGGGGAAAATGGACAAGGGAAAGGATCAATAAGGGTGGGAGGGAAATGGGAAGAAAGAAGGGGAGTAATGGTGGGGAGGAGTATATGTAATTTCTTAACCAATGGCTTTCTGTTTTTAATCACAAAGAACACTTAAAAAAAAATCATGGTGAGTTCATCTTATATTAGGAGGTTTGTTCTCGAAATGAAAGGTTCAGGAAACAAAAAGTCCAGTTTGGGTGTCCTCATCTTTAGGCACATCTTGGTATTTTGTATTGGTAAGTCTATCTTTACCACAATATATTATTTAGGACAGGATCACATTTGTCACCTCTTCCTGCCTACTTCCCAAAGTGGTACCAAACCCACAAAATAGTCAATAAACCTCCACAGAGTGAGCAAAGAAGTCTTTTTTTTTTTTTTTTTTTTTTTAAGCTCTCCTGAGTGAACTGAATTTTTGGAGGCTCATAGGTAAATATGTTTTCCTCTTTACTTTGTCTATTACAGCCAGATTATATGAGTGGGGTGTTAAAGTCTCCCACTATTATTGTATTGCTCTAGAGAATGTCCTTTAGTTTTTGTTGGAGAAATGGTTTAGTGGTGCAAAATTCTCTCAACTTTTGCTTATCTGTGAAGCTTTTGATTTCTCCTTCATATTTGAATGAGATCCTTGCTGGATACAATAATCTAGGCTGTAAGTTATTTTCCTTCATCACTTTAATTACGTCTTGCCATTCCCTCCTGGCTTGGAGAGTTTCTATTGAAAGATCAGCTGTTATCCTTATGGGAATTCCCTTGTGAGTTATTTGATGTTTTTCCCTTGCTGCTTTTAATATTTGTTCTTTATATTTAATCTTTGTTAATTTGATTAATATGTGTCTTGGGGTGTTTCGCTTTGGGTTTATCCTTTGGGGACTCTCTGGATTTCTTGAACTTGAGTGGTAATTTCCTTCTCCATTTTAGGGAAGTTTTTAACTATTATCTCCTCAAGGATTTCCTCATGATCTTTCTTTTTATCTTCTTCTTCTGGAATTCCTATGATTCGAATGTTGTAGCGTTTGATGTTATCCTGGAGGTTTCTGAAATTGTCCTCATTTCTTTTGATACGTTTTTCTTTTTTCTCGTCTGATTCATTTATTTCTAGGATTCTATCTTCTAGTTCACTAATCCTATCTTCTGCCTCTGTTATTCTACTATTTGTTGCCTCCAGGGTGTTTTGGATCTCATTTATTGCATTATTCATTATGTGTTGACTCTTTTTTATTTCTTCTAGGTCCTTGTTAAACCTTTCTTGCATCTTCTCAATCCTTGTCTCCAGACACTTTAACTGTGATTCTATTTTGATTTCGAGATTTTGAATTAATTTCGCTATCATTATTCGGAATTCTTTATCAGGTAGATTCCCTATCTCTTCCTCTTTGGTTTGGATTGGTGGGGATCTATCCTGTTCCTTTAGCTGCTGGGTATTCTTTTGTCTCTTCATTTTGTTAAAATTGCCAAGTTTAGAGTGTCCTTACTATATTCTGGTAGTTTGTTGAATTCTCTTTATTGAGGTGGTTTACAGGTCTTTTCAATATCTGATCTCTGCCTTGTTACAGAGGGGGCGGAGATGAACACCCAAATCTAAACCGGCCAGGTTCAGGCACTCAGATAATCCTCAGAAGCACAGACTTGGTTCAGTCTGCGTTTTATGCCCTTCCCAGATCCGAGTAGCGCAGGTGATGAAATGTTCAGCGAGCGCAGGTGCTGCGACTTATCGCCTCTCCGCCACTCAGTTTTCTGGGTATACAAACAGTGCACTTTCTCAGGCAGATGTTGACCATCCAGAGCCCCAAGAAGCGTGAGTCAGCACAGAAACCTACTCACAGTTCCGTTAGACAGTGTCTCTCTAGGGCTGTAATTGCCCGCCTCAGGCCCTGGTTGCCTGTCACCGGAGTGGGATGGCCTGCAGCCGGCCAACTCTGTGCAGCCCTTTGTTCCGTAAGTAGTCCTGGTGGTGTCTTAAGTTAGGGCTGGCTTTTGATGTAGTAGATAACCGACAGTCTGGTTATTTCGCTCAGGTAGCGCCCGAGATAGCCAGGCCAAATCCTTTCTCAAAGCAATGCAGGCCTCGCCGCTCCTCCTAGCCCAGCCCCCACTTGCCAATAGCAAATGCTGGTGTCCGCGCCAGTTCTCCACAAAAGGAGTTACCGCAGGGCTCGTTTTCTCGTTTTGAAGACAATGAGCTGTCTTTCTAAGTGCCTGATGTCCTCTGCCGGCATTCAGAAGTTGTTTTATCGAGTTTATTCAGCATTCAAATGTTCTTTTAATGGATTTGTGGAGGAGAAAGTATTCTCCCCGTCTTACTCGTCCGCCATCTTAGCTCCTCCCTCCTCCACTTTCTTGATTTTAATGTTTTCCCAAACTTTACCTTTAATAACAGTGGAGAACCCCAGGGTTGTGTAAAATCTTAACTAAAGAATATCTTATTAAATTGTCAAGACTGTATTCATCATTTTGCATATATATCAAATTGAATATAGACTGTTTCATTTGCTTACTGTTTTACTTTTTTCAAAGTGTCCATCTATTTTAAAATTTGAATCTCATAATTCCCTGAAATATTTAGGGAAGAAGCTATTTCTCTACAATTTAGATACAGAAAAATGTTACAGAAATGTACTTAAGAGTTCATACTAGCTTCTGAGAAGCTATAAATCTAAGCACTAGTTTAAGCATTGTGGCATACATCTGTATGGGAAGTTAGCAAAAAGAGAAAGCTGCCAAGAAAGGAATTAAAGAAATGGTTGTGGCCTTGAGAATTGAGAAAATTTGAGATCAAACACATGTTTAACAAAACTGGTTAGAAAGTCAAATTTAATTAGAAGAAAAATTAATACTGTATGAAATGAAGAGAGGACAGTTTGCTCTGGTAAATTATTATAAAAGCCTTCATTTCTTTATATGCTTAATTTATTTATGTATAAACTAAAATGTTCCTGTTTAATTTGGGGGTGGGAAAAATTTTTCAACTGGTTCTTTTTTCCCATGCCCATAATTAAAATTATGACTTTGTTTATGTCTATTCAAATGAACAAGTGATTGCTTCAAGTTGACAAAATCAGTATTTTAAATATCACTTTAGATTAACCTTTATATAGGGGGGAGAGAGAGAGAGAGATGAGGAAATATTTCTATAATATAACTGGAGGCATGAAACCTTACTTTTCAATAGCTACACTGTAAACTAATTTTAAATCTTAAAATTTTACCATCAGTTCAGTTCAGTTCAGTCGCTCAGTCATGTCCGACTCTTTGCGACCCCATGAATCACAGCACGCCAGGCCTCCCTGTCCATCACCAACTCCCGGAGTTCACCCAGACTAACATCCATTGAGTCAGTAATGTCATCCAGCCATCTCATCCTCTGTCGTCCCGTTTTCCTCCTGCCCCCAATCCCTCCCAGCATCAGAGTCTTCTCCAATGAGTCAACTCTTCGCATGAAGTGGCCAAAGTCCTTGAGTTTCAGCTTTAGCATCATTCCTTCCAAAGGAATCCCAGGGCTGATCTCCTTCAGAATGGACTGGTTGGATCTTCTTGCAGTCCAAGGGACTCTCAAGAGTCTTCTCCAACACCACAGTTCAAAAGCATCAATTCTTCGGTGTTCAGCCTTCTTCACAGTCCAACTCTCACATCCATACATGACCACAGGAAAGACCATAGCCTTGACTAGGTGAACCTTTGTTGGCAAAGCATTGTCTCTGCTTTTGAATATGCTATCTAGGTTGGTCATAACTTTCCTTTCAAGGAGTAAGCGTCTTTTAATTTCATGGCTGCAGTCACCATCTGCAGTGATTTTGGAGCCCCCAAAATAAAGTCTGACACTGTTTCCACTGTTTCCCCATCTAATTCCCATGAAGTGATGGGACCAGATGCCATGATCTTCGTTTTCTGAATGTTGAGCTTTAAGCCAACCTTTTCACTCTCCACTTTCACTTTCTTCACGAGGCTTTTTAGTTCCTCTTCACTTTCTACCATAAGGGTGGTGTCATCTGCATATCTGAGGTTATTGATATTTCTCCCGGCAATCTTGATTCCACCTTGTGCTTCTTCCAGTCCAGCATTTCTCATGATGTACCCTGCATATAATTTAAATAAGCAGGTGACACTATACAGCCTTGACGAACTCCTTTTCCTATTTGGAACCAGTCTGTTGTTCCATGTCCTGTTTTAACTGTTGCTTCCTGACCTGCATACAAATTTCTCAAGAGGGAGATCAGGTGGTCTGGTATCCCCATCTCTTTATTGTTTTAAGGCTCCATTGCAAAGGACTTTTTCTTTTGGGATGTGACAGAATTAATTTTGTCTGTAGAAGAGAGTGATAAGCAGAGAATCTATAAATTAACTGATAAAATATAGCTACAAGATTAGGGCAGAATATATGTAACAAACAAAAGGTTATAATTACTTATAATATATTTTGGGATTCACATTGATAGTAAGAATACTTGGAGTAAGTAGTTACCAGTTCTATGTAATATTTGTCATTAGTATTGAGACACAAACTACATTCTCAGAGGCTATGGTCAACTCCAAGTGAATTGTTTGTATTTCCATATGTCAAATCCATATTAAATCCATATGATTTAATAGATTGTTTATGAAGTGTTTCAAGCTACCTTTATTCATTTTTTTAATATTTTCCATAAGCTTTGAATTAAAATCCCTTCTATATAGAACTAGAGGATTTGTCTAGTATATTTCAACATTTTCTTCCAGTTTAAAATTATTGTATGGCTTTAAAACTTAGTTATATTTAGTTAACTTTATTATTTACAGCCTCACTAGTAACACAAGAAAACATATAATAAAAATATCAATTAATATTTCAATGACTAATAAAACAATGACTATTTATTGATTTTAGTGTTTTGTGACAAAATATAAAATATTTCACCATTTTACACATTGTTGTTCAGTTGTTAAGTCATGTCTGACTCTTTGTGACCCCATGGACTGCAGCACGCCAGGCTCCCCCTGTCCTTCACTATCTTCCGGAGTTTGCTCAAATTCATGTCCATTGAGTTGGTGATGCTGTCTAACCATCTCATCCTCATCCACCCTCCCTCTTCTCCTTTTGCCTTCAATCTTTCCCAGCAACAAGGTCTTTTTCAATGAGAGATAGCCTAAGTTTAGAGGACTAAAGTGTTTTGTACCAATTTCACATTCCACAGTGTAATTAATAATGGATTCTAGACTACACATGTTTGTCTTCAGAAAGCCTTTCCCCCACACCTGCATGCACTTTTTCTCTGAACTATACAGCGTAAAGTTTTTACATGTGGGTTCTGGAAAAGTCTTAGATTGAACAAATGAGGAGGAGAGTCACACTCCAATTCAAACCACTGAGAAAAATATTGCTCTTAAAATATGATACTGTGAGTTAAGGGCAAATTGTGAAGGTAAAACTTCCTTTTGCTTCTCTGTTTTTAGTTTTAGCTACCATTCTATTCTGTGGTTGATTTAGTATATGATTTTTATTAATGTGCCAGAAATAAACATACTTCTGTTATAAAATGTGAGAACTTTACTATCTCAAATCAGTAATAAAAATATAACTTAACAATCAAAAATTTTCAAACCAATTGCATTGGCTTCTTACATAGTTTTCATCTTCCTCTTTGTAAATATACATGTATCATTATATAAATAAATATTTAATTTTATATTCTACCTCATTTTAAAATTGTTTTGAGGCAAGATATTTTCTACTAGTGAATATTTTTAGGTTTTATACTTTCTTCTATATCATTAAAAGTAAACCTTGTGTTTTACATTTGTGTTTTAATTGTGTCTTTAACAAATTTGATTTTGTAGACATACAGAGCAATGTTTCTTTTTAAGCACTTGTACATTTTTTTTTAGATGTGGGAAATATTTGGCAACTAATCACTATTTTTAAATAATTTGACTGATTGATCAAATGTATTTATATTTATTAACATTTATTTTGAACCTAATGTTCTTAAAGATGGACTTGTGAAAATCATGAAACTAATCAGAAACAAAAACTACCATCAAATTTTCATTTTGTGAAGCTGGAATTATGTTCATTAAACATAGTTTCATGATATTAGTGTGCTTTAATTAATTTTTATTGGAGTAGAGTTGATTTACAATGTTGTGCTTACTTTCTGCTGTACAGCAAAGTTAATCAGTTATACACATAGATATATACATTCTTCTTTTAGATTCTTTTCCCAATGGGTCATTATAGAGTACTGAGAAGAGCAGGTCCTTATTAGTATCCATTTTATTTATAGTAGGTTGTTTATGTCAATTTTAGTCTCCCAGTTTATGTCTCCCTCTTTTCCCCTTGGTAATCATAAGTTCTTTTTATCTACATCTAAAACTCTATTTCCATTTTTGCAAATAACAGAAATAGCAGACATTAGTGTTATCATCAGAGAAGGCAATGGCACCCCACTCCAGTACTCTTGCCTGGAAAATCCCACGGATGGAGGAGCCTGGTAGGCTACAGTCCATGGGGTCGCTAAGAGTTGGACATGACTGAGCGACTTCACTTTCTCTTTTCACTTTCATGCATTGGAGAAGGAAATGGCAACCCACTCCAGTGTTCTTGCCTGGAGAATCCCAGGGACGGGGAAGCCTGGTGGGCTGCCTTCTGTGGGGTTACACAGAGTCGGACACGACTGAAGTGACTTAGCATAGCATAGCATAGCATAGTGTTATCATAGGTTTTCTCCATGAATATTTCTGATATCAACTTATGCATTATGTCCTTTCAGGGGACTGTTATGCCTTTTTACTGCACTGGACCATAGAAAATAGAAATAATGTCACTGTGTTTATTCTCTTGGGACTATCTCAAAATAAGAACTTTGAAATCTTCTGCTTTGCCTTATTTTTATTTTGATACATTGTTATTTGGATGGGAAATTTGCTCATAATGATTTCTATTATATGCAGTCCTCTCATTGACCAACCTATGTATTTCTTCCTTAATTACCTCTCACTCTCTGACCTTTGCTACACAACGACGGTGACACCCAAACTAATGACTGATTTACTGGCAGAAAGGACGATCATTTCCTATAGTAACTGCATGACACGGCTCTTTATCCTTCACTTCCTTGGAGCCATCGAGATTTTCATCTTCACAAGGATGGCCTATGACCGCTGTGTGGCCATCTTCAAGCCTCTGCACTACACCATAATCATGAACAGACCAAAGTGCAACACAATCATCATAGATTATTGTACTTGGGGACTTACACACTCTGCCAATCGGTTTCTTCTCACCATCTTTTTACCATTCTGTGGCCCCAATGAGATTGATCACTACTTCTGTGATGTGTATCCTTTGCTGAAATTGGCTTGCATGGATACATACAGGATCAGTCTCCTGGTAGTTGTTAATTTAGGTCTGATTGCTTTGGTGACTTTTGTGATTTTGATGGCTGCTTATTTTCTGATATTACACACAATCAGGGATTACCCTGCAGAGAGCCACACCAAAGCTCTTTCCACTTGTAGTTCTCACACCACCGTTGTAGTACTGTGCTTTGTGCCTGTCTTCTTCATCTACATTAGATCAGCTGAAACTTTTCCGGAAGACACAGTGTTTGCTCTTTTCTACATCATCATTGCTCCCATATTCAATCCTCTGATCTATATATTGAGAAACTTGGAGATGAAGCATGCTGTGAAGAAAGTGTGGTATCATCAACTTCTTAAGAAAGGGCAGTAACCTGCGTGAAAAAAAAAAAAAAAAAATTTCAGAAAGTCATGTTAGGGCTAGAAATATCATGAGCCCTGGATAATATAGGATGATATAGGAGTTTACAATGATTGCAAAAGCTTGGTACAGAATCTTCAGCGTTTTCTCAGGTGTCTCCTGGTTGGGAAATTTAATTTTTTTCATGTTTATTTGCCCTCCTTTCTCTTCTCATACCTGTCTCAAGAATTCCTTAATTTGACATATATTTTGACTGTGCAATAAAATTTTTTATTTCTTCCTATATATATATATGAAAGGATTTTTTTTTCTTTTGAAATGCTTAATTTTATAGGAAATGGTAGGTGGAGAATAGTGGGAAGTGGATGTATTGATAAGTTTTATTCAAATTTACTAGATCTGAGTAAAATAATTATGTTGGTTCTTAAAGTTAAAGAAATAGTTAGTCATGTCCAACTCTTTGCAACCTTGTAGACTGTAACTTGTCATATTTCTCTGTCCATGAAATTCTCCAGGCCAGAATACTGGAGTGGGCAACCATTCCCTTCTCTAGGGGATACTCTCCACCCAGAGATCTAACACGGGTATCCTGTTTTGCATGCAGATTCTTTACCATTAGAGCTAACAGGCAAGCCCTCTTAAAATATCAGGCCAATATTAAATAAGCATCCTTAATTACTAAAACATAAATTCTCTAGTAGCATATAGCCAATTCTCTAATTCTCTCCTTTCAATTGCCAATCTTATTCTAGGGTGCTCTTAATAAACTAATAGGAAGTCATCTAATAGAGGACAAATATTATGAGATTTTACTTCCAGCTTCTCCTAGGAGAGTATTTAAAGGCGGATTTTTGAGTTGAGACTAATGGTAAATGAGTGTAACATTTAACTCCTTTGACTACTTAGAGTTTATTACCACTCTTCTACATTAAATTTGAATCTCCTTATAAAAACAATAACATCTCTATGTTTTTGCCAAACAAGATGCTTCTACAAAGATAGTCTCCCTCTCTCTCTCTCCAAAAGAAAATATAAATCCTAAACCTCCTGGATAATATTAGTTTCTCTTCTAGTTCAAGTTGCAATCTTTCTTGAATCAGTTCAGTTCAGTTCAGTTCAGTTGTTCAGTCGTGTCCGACTCTTTGCAATGCCATGAATCGCAGCATGCCAGGCCTCCCTGTCCATCACCCAACTCCAGGAGTTCACTCAAACTCATGTCCATCAAGTCAGTGATGCCATCCAGCCATCTCATCCTCTGTCTTCCCCTTTTCCTCCTGCCCCCAATCCCTCCCAGCATCAGAGCCTTTTCCAATGAGTCAACTCTTCGCATGAGGTGACCAAAGTACTAGAGTTTCAGCTTTAGCATCATTCCTTCCGATGAACACCCAGGGCTGATCTCCTTTAGAATGGACTGGTTGGATCTCCTTGCAGTCCAAGGGACTCTCAAGAGTCTTCTCCAACACCACAGTTCAAAAGCATCAATTCTTCTGCACTCAGCTTTCTTCACAGTCTTGAATAGTCTGTCACAATAAGAAAAGATTGTAAAATTAATACTCAAAACTTAAAAAAGAAAAAAAAATAGTATGTAATTGAATGTATGAAAAATATAAAATGCTAAATTAGTCTTTGTTTCTGTGATTGGAATCAGGTATTTAGATATACTGAAAATGGCTTATCTAAATTCTATGATGTCTGAGGTCACAGCTTAGATAATTAAAAAGTTGAGAGGGAGCTAGAAGAGGGGATATATGTATACCTATGGCTGATTCAGGTTGAGGTTTGACAGAAAACAGCAAAATTGTGCAAAGTAATTATCCTTCAATAAAAAATAAATTATTATTTTTTTAAAGTTCATTAACTGGAAGCTGAAATCTTTTAACACCTTGAATTGCATTCCTGGAAGTTGAGGTCGGCTGTGAGCTGGGACCTTAGCTGAGCTGCTGGCCATAAAACTCTACATCTGTCCTGTATGTGTGGGGTTTCAATGGACTAGTTTGGGTTTCTGTATAGTACAGAAGCTGTGAAAAAATATATCTCATTTTCACACCTTCTATGCTATGGTTTCTAAATATTTAAATGTCCAGTGAAACCATTAGCAAATGTGATGTTTAGGAACAGTTCTACACATCTAGACATCTCATTGTCTATACAAACTAGACAATCACATGCATTGACTGAGGTTTTGACTACTGAGAAGAATTTCTTCACTGTTATCTTTTTAGGAATATTCATGTTTGAGCCTGTAATGCTATAACATTCCATGTTGAGTCAGTGGCAGATTTTATGGTAGAACCAAATGCAAACAGATGCAATCATGTGTCTCCTCTTTGGCTGACTCACCATAAGATCACAGCTGTTGACTGAGGGAAAAGAGACAACTTGGCAAGGGTTTAATGAACATTTATTAAGTATATGAGACATGTTCAAACCTAACCTCTTAGATATCATTCTCAATTGATGATGTGTTGCTGGCAATCACTGAGCTTCTTCGTGGTGGAAAATTTATCACTCTGTTTTTCACTTCAGTTCAATTCAGTTGCTCAGTTGTGTCTGACTCTTTGTGACCCCATGGACTACAGCACGCCATGCTTTCCTGTCTATCACCACCTCCCAGATTGCTCAAACTTGTCCTCATCAAGTCAGTGATGCCATTCAACCATCTCATCCTCTGTTGTCCCCTTATCCTGCTGCCTTCAGTCTTTCCAAGCATCAGAGTCTTTTCCAGTGAGTCAGATCTTCACATCAGGTAGCCAAAGTATTGGAGTTTCAGCTTCAATGTCTGTCCTTTCAAGGAATATTCAGGAATGATTTCTTTAGGATTGACTGGGTTAATCTCCTTGCAGTCCATGGGACTCTCAAGAGTCTTCTCCAGCACCACAGTTCAAAAATATCAATTCTTCGGCACACAGCTTTCTTTATGGTTCAACTCTCATATCCTTACGTGACAACTGGAAAAAGCATAGTTTTGAATAGTTGGACCTTTGTTGACAAAGTGATGTCTCTGCTTTTTAATATGCTGTCTAGTTTGGTCATAGGTTTTCTTTCAATTACATGGCTGCAGTCACTATCTGCAGTGATTTTGGAGCTCAGAAAAATAAAGTCTCTCACTGTTTCTATTGTTTTCCCATCTATTTGCCAGAAAGTGATGAGACCAGATGCCATGACCATAGTTCTTTGAATGTTGAGTTTTAAGCCAATTTTTTTCACTCTCTTCTTTCAGTTTCATCAAGAGGCTTTTTAGCTCTTCTTCACTTTCTGCCATAAGAGTGGTGTCATTTGCATATCTGAGGTTATTGGTATTTCTTCCCAGCAATCTTGTTTCCAGCTTGTGCTTCATCCAGCCTGGTTTTTCACATGATGTACTGTGCATGTAAGTTAAATAACCAGGGGGACAATATACAGCCTTGGCATACTCCTGCCCCTATTTGGAACCAGTCTGTTGTCTCAGGTCCGGTTCTAACTGTTGCTTCTTGACCTGCATACACATTTCTCAGGAGGCAGGTCAGGAGGTCTGGTATTCCCATCTCTTTCAGAATTTTCTAGAGTTTGTTGAGATCCACACAATCAAAGGCTTTGGTGTAGTCAATAAAGCAAAAGTAGATGTTTTTCTAGAACTTTCTTGCTTTTTCAACGATCCAGTGGATGTTGACAATTTGATCTCTGGCCCCTCTGCCTTGTCCAAATCCAGCTTGAACATCTAGAAGCTTACAGTTCATGTATTGTGAAAACCTGACTTGGAGAATTTTGTGCATTACTTTGCTAGTGTGTGAGATGAGTGCAACTGTGCAATAGTTTGAACATTCTTTGCAATGCCTTTCTTTGAGATTGGAATGAAGACTGACCTTTTCCAGTACTGTGGCTAATGTTGAGTTTTCCTAATTTGCTGGCATATTAGTTTTTCACTTGGGAGGGTCTTTACTCTTTTGCCTCAGAGACCCTAATCCTTAGACATTAACATGAGTTTTTGTTCGAATTACTGAATCTGAAGCAGGAGGTACAGTTGAAGTCATCATCTAAGTAATTTTGAACATCCATTGTCAGTGTTCAAGCTAAACAAGTAATTTGAGAAGTACTTGTAATAGCAAGTGATGCCCCCTGTTGTTTATGTTTTGTTTTTGTTGTTGCTATTGTGGTGACCTTAATATATATGCATATCCATCAGAGATACAGTGTTATTTTGGCTACATAGTAATGATAGAGAAATTATATTCCATGGGCTTACATTTGGGCAAAATAAGAATCAAAAATCCAATGAAAGGATTCTGTCATCAAGAGCATCTATTTTAGCTGTGCATTTAGGAACTGTGGAAACAAACATAGTATGAACCTATGTTCCCATGGAGACCAGTATAAGATGGCCTGGGACCACCTTATCTCTAGCAGTGAAGTGCTTTCACTTGAGGTCAACCTCTTCAGTATCCTATGATTCTTATTGAAAAAAAAAATAAGTACATTTCTTGGTACTTACTGATCTATAATAAACTGCTGTTCACAGTAATTGGAACCCTTATTTACTCTATTTTATAAAATTCTTGTTACACTATCTGGTACCAACACTAAGACCTAAACCAGTGACAATATCAGTGAAGGTTATGCCCCTTAAACTGTATGGACTGCCATGGAAAGTGAGAAAAAAAGCAAAAAACAACAACAACAAAAAAAACTACTTTTATATAAATAAGATTCACATGTGACAAATTTCTATAGCAATGATAGAAATGAAAATTTCTAAAATTTCAGGAGGGGAAAACAAACAAATTTCTTCCTAAAAACAAGAACAGAGAACAGATTAAAAATAAAAATATATTAAAATATAAAACAGACCCTGATTGAGGAGATTATAATAAAATCTAGGAGGAGTAGCTAAGATGGCAGATGAGTAGGACAGGGAGAATACTTTCTCCTCCACAAATTCGTTAAAAGAACATTTGAACATTGAGTAAATTCTAAAAAACAACTTCTGAATGCCGGCAGAGGACATCAGGCACTTAGCAAGACAATTCATTGTCTTCGAAAGGAGATTACAAGCCCTGCAGTAACTCCTTTTGTGGAGAAGTGGCGCGGACACCAGCATTTGCTATTAGCAAGCAGGGGCTGGGCTAGGAGGAGTGGCATGGCCTGCATCGCTTTGAGTAAGGATTTGGTCTCTACTTGAGCGAAATAACCAGACTGTTGGATATCTACTATGTCAAAAGCCAGTCCTAACTTAAGACACCACTAGGACTACGTATGGGACAAGGGACTGCACAGAGATAGCCGGCTGCAGACCGTCCCACTCCGGTGACAGGCAGCCAGAGCCAGAGGCAGGCAATCACAGCCCTAGAGAGACATTGTTTACAAAACTATGAGCTGGTTTCTGTGTTACCTAATGCTTCTTGGGGCTCTGGATGGTCAACATCCGCTTGAGAAGGTGTGCCGGTTGTATACTCAGAAAACTGAGCAGCGGGGAGGTGATAAGTCACAGCAGCTGCGCTCGCTAAACACTTCATCACCTGCACTACTCGGACCTGGGAAGGGCACAAAATGCAGACTCAACCGAGTCTGTGCTTCTGAGGACTTTCCAAGCGCCTGAACCTGGCTGGCTTAGATTTGCGTGTTCATCTCCGCCCCCTCTGTAACAAGGTAGAGATCAGATATTGAAAAGACTAGTAAACTGCCTCAATAAAGAGAATTCAACAAACTACCAGAATATAGTAAGGACACTCTAAACTTGGCAATTTTAACAAGATGAGGAGACAGAGGAATACCCAGCAGCTAAAGGAACAGGATAAATGCCCACCAAACTAAACCAAAGAGGAAGACAGGGAATCTACCCAATAAAGAATTTCGAATAATGATAGTGAAATTAATCCAAAATCTTGAAATCAAAATGGAATCACAGTTAAATAGTCTGGAGACAAGGATTGAGAAGATGCAAGAAAGGTTTAATAAGGACCTAGAAGAAATAAAAAAGAGTCAACACATAATGAATAATGCAATAAATGAGATCCAAAACACTCTGGAGGTAACAAATAGTAGAATAACAGAGGCAGAAGATAGGATTAGTGAATTAGAAGATAGAAATAAATGAATCAGAGGAGAAAAACAAATCACAAGAAATGAGGACAATCTCAGAGACCTCCAGGATAGCATTAAACTCTACAACATTCGAATCATAGGAGTTCCAGAAGAAGAAGATAAAAAGAAAGACCATGAGAAAATACTTGAGGAGATAATTGTTGAAAACTTCCCTAAAATGGAGAAGGAAATAACCACTCAAGTTCAAGAAATCCAGAGAATCCCTAACAGGATAAATCCA
The DNA here is from genome assembly GCA_935064755.1 of Tragelaphus eurycerus. Lineage (NCBI taxonomy): Eukaryota > Metazoa > Chordata > Mammalia > Artiodactyla > Bovidae > Tragelaphus > Tragelaphus eurycerus. Next base: position 10,976,706 of record CAKXYN010000084.1, on the reverse strand, counting down.
AGGCAAAACACCCCAAGACACATATTAATCAAATTAACAAAGATTAAATATAAAGAACAAATATTAAAAGCAGCAAGGGAAAAACATCAAATAACTCACAAGGGAATTCTAATGAGGATTACAGCAGATCTTTCAATAGAAACTCTCCGAGCCAGGAGGGAATGGCAAGACATAAATAAAGTGATGAAAGAAAATAACTTACAGCCCAGATTATTGTATCCAGCAAGGATCTCATTCAAATATGAAGGAGAAATCAAAAGCTTCACAGATAAGCAAACGTTGAGAGAATTTAGCACCACTAAACCATTTCTCCAACAAAAACTAAAGGACATTCTCTAGATAGGAATCATTAAAAGGGTGTATAAATTCGAACCCAAAACAATAAAGTAAATCTTCAGATCAGATCAGTGGCTCAGTTGTGTCCGACTCTTTGCGACCCCATGAACTGCAGCACGCCAGGCCTCCCTGTCCATCACCAGCTCCCGGAGGTCACTCAGACTCGCATCCATCGAGTCAGTGATGCCATCCAGCCATCTCATCCTCTGTCGTCCCCTTCTCCTCCTGCCCTCAATCCCTCCCAGCATCAGAGTCTTCTCCAATGAGTCAACTCTTCGCATGAGGTGGCCAAAATACTGGAGTTTCAGCTTTAGCATCATTCCTTCCAAAGAAATTCCAGGGCTGATCTCCTTCAGAATGGACTGGTTGGATCTTCTTGCAGTCCAAGGGACTCTCAAGAGTCAATACTTACCAATGCTGCTGCTAAGTCGCTTCAGTCGTGTCCGACTCTGTGCGACCCCATAGACAGAAGCTCACCAGGCTCTCCCATCCCTGGGATTCTCCAGGCAAGAATACTGGAGTGGGTTGCCATTTCCTTCTCCAATGAATGAAAGTGAAACATGAAAGTGAAGTCGCTTAGTCGTGTCCGACTCTTAGCGACCCCATGGACTGGAGCCTACCAGGCTCCTCCGTCCATGGGATTTTCCAGGCAAAAGTACTGGGGTGGGGTGCCATTGCCTTCCCCGAATACTTACCAATAATTAAGCACTAATGGGCTGAATGCCTTAATCAACAGACAAAGACTGGCCGAATCAATACAAAAACAAGGCCCCTACATACTTTGTCTACAAGACATATGGGTCTAATGGATAAAAAAACTAGACCCCTATATATGTTGGCTACAAGAGAACGACCTTAAAATAGGGGATATACACTGACTGAAAATGAAGGGCTGGAAAAAGATTTTCTATGCAAATACGGACCAAAAGAAAACAGGAGTAGCAATACTCATATCAGATAAAATTGACTTTAAAATAATGGTCCTGAAAAGGAGACAATGAGGTTATACATAACGACTTAAAGGAACAATCCAAAAAGAGGTTATAACAATTATAAATATATATGCACCCAACATTGGAGCATTGATATATCTAAGACAAACACTAATTAGTATGATAGAAGAAATATACAACAACACAGTAATAGTGGGAGACTTTAATACCTCACTCATACTTATACAATCAGGCTGTAATAGACAAAGTAAAGAGGAAAACATATTCACTTATAAGCCTCAAAGAATTCAGTTCACTCAGGAGAGTTTAAAAATAAATAGACTTATTTGTTCACTCTGTAATAGTTTATTGACTATTTTATGGGTCTGGTACCACTTTGGGTATTAGGGAGGAAGAAGTGATAAATTTGATCCTGTCCTAAAGAATGTATTTTTGAAAAGATAGACCTACTAATACAAAATACCAGATGTGCCTAAGATGAGGACACCCAAACTGGACTTTTAGTTTCCTGAACTTTTCATTTCCAGATCAAACCTCCTAATATAAGATGAATTTAACATGAGTTTTTAAAAATGTTCTTTGTGATTAAAAACCGTAAGCCATTAGTTAAGAAATACTCCTCCACACCATCACTCCCCTTCTTCCTTCCAATTTCCCTCCCACCCTTATTGATCCTCTTCTTTGTCATTTTCCCCTGCAAATAAATAAATAAATAAAAATAAAACAGATATATAACTATACAAATGAATCCATGAAAATATGTCAGACTGCTTGATTTAAATTATTGAGCTAAAAGATAATAATTAACAGACTAGACTTTTAAATATAGTCCTATATTTTAAAAAGGCTTCCCTCTTAGCTCAGTCCATAAAGAATCTACCTACAATGCAGGAGACCCAGGTTCAATTCTTGGGTTGGGAAGATCCCCTGGAGAAGGAAATGGCAACCCATTCCAGTGTTCTTGTCTGGAAAAATCCCATGGACAGAAGAGACTTGCAGGTTACAGTCCACGGAGTTGCAAGAGTTGGACACAACTTAGCAACTAAACCACCAACACCATATATTTTAAAGAAATTAACCTAAACAATAAAGGTGCCAAGTGGTTTAAAACTAAAGGAAGAAGATTGAGTGGGTAAGTATTAATGAAAAGAAACTTAGTATTCATATTAGTGTCAGAGCAAAATTAACAGAAATAAGTATGTCAATAAGTGTTAATGACATTTCATAACATTAAGAAACCACAAAAATTCAATGGAAATAAGAGTTTGTATATTCTATGGAAATAAAGCTTTATAAGCCTGATGAGTTTTATAAGCCTTTATGATGCTGTAAAAGTGCTGTACTCAATATGCTAGCAAATTTGGAAAACCCAGCAGTGGTCACAGGATTGGAAGAGGTCAGTTTTCATTCCAATCCCAAAGAAAGGCAAGGCCAAAGAATGCTCAAACTACCGCACAATTGCACTCATTTCACACACTAGTAATGCTCAAAATTCTCCAAGCCAGGCTTCAGCAATATGTGAATCATGAACTTCCTGATGTTCAAGCTGGTTTTAGAAAAGGCAGAGGAACCAGAGATCAAATTGCCAACATCCGCTGGATCATGGAAAAAGGAAGAGAGTTCCAGAAAAACATCTATTTCTGCTTTAATGACTATGCCAAAGCTTTTGACTTTTTGGTTCACAATCAACTGTGGAAAATTCTGAAAGAGATGGGAATACCAGACCACCTGATCTGCCTCTTGAGAAACTTGTATGCAGGTCAGGAAGCAACAGTTAGAACTGGACATGGAACAACAGACTGGTTCCAAATAGGAAAAGGAGTATGTCAAGACTGTATATTGTCATCCTGTTTATTTAACTTATATGCAGAGTACATCATGAGAAACGCTGGACTGGAAGAAACACAATCTGGAAACAAGATTGCTGGGAGAAATATCAATAACCTCAGATATGCAAATGACACCACCCTTATGGCAGAAAGTGAAGAGGAACTAAAAAGCCTCTTGATGAAAGTGAAAGTGGAGAGTGCAAAAGTTGGCTTAAACCTCAACATTCAGAAAACGAAGATCATGGCATCTGGTCCCATCACTACATGGGAAATAGATGGAGAAACAGTGGAAACAGTGTCAGACTTTATTTTCTGGGCTCCAAAATCACTGCAGATGGTGACTGCAGCCATGAAATTAAAAGACGCTTACTCCTTGGAAGGAAAGTTATGACCAACCTAGATAGCATATTCAAAAGCAGAGACATTACTTTGCCAACAAAGGTTCGCCTAGTCAAGGCTATGGTTTTACCTGTGGTCATGTATGGATGTGAAAGTTGGACTGTGAAGAAGGCTGAGGGCTGAAGAATTGATGCCTTTGAACTGTGGTGTTGGAGAAGACTCTTGAGAGTCCCTTGGACTGCGAGGAGATCCAACCAGTCCATTTTAAAGAACATCAGCCCTGGGTGTTCTTTGAAAGGAATGATGCTAAAGCTGAAAGTCCAGTACTTTGGCCACCTCATGCGAAGAGTTGACTCACTGGAGAAGACTCTGATGCTGGGAGAGATTAGGGGCAGGAGGAGAAGGGGACGACAGAGGATGAGATGGCTGGATGGCATCACTGACTCGATGGATGCGAGTCTGAGTGACCTCCGGGAAAAATTGATGGATAGAGAGGCCTGGCATGCTGTGATTCATGGTGTCGCAAAGAGCTGGACATGAGTGAGTGACTGAGCTGTACTGAACTGATTGAGTTCAATTCAGAGTGTTACGGTTTGTGTCTGTTCTCTCTGAGTGTGTCTTTGTGTACATGTGATGTTATTACAGGGACATATTCATTGTTTGGAATGTTTTGACACGTTTTATGCTTTTTCCCCCTCCCTTCATAGTAGCATTGTATGGATACGAATTTTTTCTTTTCTTTTTTCTTTTTTTTTTTTTTGATAACTTAGTGGATTAAATTTTGGATTTTCTGTGGCTTACAAGAATTGTAGTTTAGTGTTGTTTTCTTCTGTAGTGTAGTGAAATGAAGTATATTTGAATACACATACACACATACATATACTCACACATACATACATGGATATGTATGAATGTATCTATTTTGTTGTTGTTCAGTTGCTAAGTCGTGTCTGACTCTTAGAGACTCTATGGACTGCAGCATGCCAGGCTTCCCTGTTCTTCACTATCCCTCCAAATTTGCTCGAATTCATGTCCAGTGAGTCAGTGATGCCATCCAACCATCTCATCCTCAGCCACTCTCTTCTTTTGCCTTCAATCTTTCCCAGCATCAGAGTCTTTTTCAATGGGTCGGTTTTTTTACGCTATGTGCCCAGAGTACTAGAGTTTCAGCTTCATCATCAGCATATACCTAAATCTATAAATATGTCCCTCTGTATGCAAAATGCATGGTTGTTGAGAGATTTTGATTATCAGTTTTTGTGTGTATGTTTCATTTCTCTTGTTTCTGGAAGACCCTTAACACAATTTACTCATTTTGCTTCTCTTAACATTTATAACTCTGTTGTCATCCTTTTCCTTTCCTTCTTAGTCTTAGAAAGAAATTTCCCTGAAGTTTGCACCTCAAATCCTGTACAATCGCTAGGCTTTTTCCTGCAGCCAGTGCTACTTCCTATCAGACTTTTGACCTGCTTCCAATTACTGGTTATGTAAGTAGAACTGTATTACTTATTTTACCTGTTTTGTCCCATGAATAAGATCTCCACTTTCCTTTTCTCTTTTCTAAACTGTGTCTTCAGATTTCTTCATTCTACACACTTAGAATTATGGTAATTTGAGACCCAGAGGTCTTTGCAGTCCTTATGAGTATTTATTTGCTTACAGATAAATTTCATTTCAGGCGGTTATCTTTCTCACAGTGATGCAAAAAGTATGGTTTATTCATTTGATTCCCCTGGTCTGAAAAGCTTTTGGGAGGATGGGTGGGAAGATTAAATTTTAGGTCCTAACGGTATCTTTTTAAGAGCGCCCCGCTGGCTGCGTCGCACACTAAGAGCGCCCCGCCGGCTGCGTGGCCCACTAAGAGCGCAGCCGAGAGGAGCTACCCCACGACCGAGGAAGGACGGCGGTGAGGGCCAGCGCACTAAGCACGGCCGAGAAGAGACCGAGGAGAGACCCCTCGTCCAAGGTAAGGTGCGATGGCTGTGCTTCGCTGGCTGGGAGCAGCCATGAAGGAGCAGCCGGGATGAGATACCCCACGCCCAATGTAAGAGAAACCCAAGTAAGACAGTAGGTCTTGAAAGAGGGCATCAGAGGGCACTAAAACCATTCTCACAGATAACTAGTCAATCTAATCACACAAGGACCACACCCTTGTCTAACTCAATGAGATTAAGCCATGCCCGAGGGGCAACCTGGGATGGGCGGGTCATGGTGGAGAGGTATGACAGGGTGTGGTCCGCTGAAGAAGGGAATGGCAAACCACTTCAGTATTCTTGCCTTGAGAACCCCATGAACAGTATGAAAAGGCAAAATGATAGGATACTGAAAGAGAAACTCCCCAGGTCAGTAGGGGCCCAATATGCTACTGGAGATCAGTGGAGAAAGAACTTCAGAAAGAATGAAAGGATGGAGCCAAAACAAAAAGAATACCCAGCTGTGGATGTGTCTGGTGATAGAAGCAAAGTCCGATGCTGTAAAGAACAATATTGCATAGGAACCTGGAATGTCAAGTCCATGAATCAAGGCAAATTGGAAGTGGTCAAACAAGAGATGGCAAGAGTGAATGTCGACATTCTAGGAATTAGCGAACTAAAATGGACTGGAATGGGTGAATTTAACTCGGATGACCATTATATCTACTACTGTGGTCAGGAATCCCTCAGAAGAAATGGAGTGGCCATCATGGTCAACAAAAGAGTCCGAAATGCAGTACTTGGATGCAATCTCAAAAATGACAGAATGATTTCTGTTCGTTTCCAAGGCAAACCATTCAATGTCACAGTAATCCAAATCTATGCTCCAACCAGTAACGCCGAAGAAGCTGAAGTTGAAAGGTTCTATGAAGACCTACAAGACCTTTTAGAACTAACACCCAAAAAAGATGTCCTTTTCATTATAGGGGACTGGAATGCAAAAGTAGGAAGTCAAGAAACACCGGGAGTAACAGGCAAATTTGGCCTTGGAATACGGAATGAAGCAGGGCAAAGACTAATAGAGTTTTGCCAAGAAAATGCACTGGTCATAGCAAATACCCTCTTCCAACAACACAAGAGAAGACTCTATACATGGACATCACCAGATGGTCAACACCGAAATCAGATCGATTATATTCTTTGCAGCCAAAGATGGAGAAGCTCTATACAATCAGCAAAAACAAGACCAGGAGCTGACTGTGGCTCGGACCATGAACTCCTTATTGCCAAATTCAGACTGAAATTGAAGAAAGTAGAGAAAACTACTAGACCATTCAGGTATGACCTAAATCAAATCCCTTATGATTATACAGTGGAAGTGAGAAATAGATTTAAGGACCTAGATCTGATAGATAGAGTGCCTGATGAACTATGGAATGAGGTTCGTGACATTGTACAGGAGACAGGGATCAAGACCATCCCCATGGAAAAGAAATGCAAAAAAGCAAAATGGCTGTCTGGGGAGGCCTTACAAATAGCTGTGAAAAGAAGAGAAGCGAAAAGCAAAGGAGAAAAGGAAAGATATAAACATCTAAATGCAGAGTTCCAAAGAATAGCAAGAAGAGATAAGAAAGCTTTCTTCAGTGATCAATGCAAAGAAATAGAGGAAAACAACAGAATGGGAAAGACTAGGGATCTCTTCAAGAAAATCAGAGATACCAAAGGAACATTTCATGCAAAGATGGGCACGATAAAGGACAGAGATGGTGTGGACCTAACAGAAGCAGAAGATATTAAGAAGAGGTGGCAAGAATACACAGAAGAACTGTACAAAAAAGAGCTTCAAGACCTAGATAATCATGATGATATGATCACTGACCTAGAGCCAGACATCTTGGAATGCGAAGTCAAATGGGCCTTAGAAAGCATCACTACAAACAAAGCTAGCGGAGGTAATGGAATTCCAGTGGAGCTATTCCAAGTCCTGAATGATGATGCTGTGAAAGTGCTACACTCAATATGCCAGCAAATTTGGAAAACTCAGCAGTGGCCACAAGATTGGAAAAGGTCAGTTTTCATCCCAGTCCCAAAGAAAGGCAATGCCAAGGAGTGCTCAAACTACCGAACAATTGCACTCATCCCACATGCTAGTAAAGTAATGCTCAAAATTCTCCAAGCCAGGCTTCAGCAATATGTGAACTGTCAACTTCCTGATGTTCAAGCTGGTTTTAGAAAAGGCAGAGGAACCAGAGATCAAATTGCCAACATCCGCTGGATCATGGAAAAAGCAAGAGAGTTCCAGAAAAACATCTATTTCTGCTTTATTGACTATGCCAAAGCCTTTGACTGTGTGGATCACAATAAACTATGGAAAATTCTGAGAGATATGGGAATACCAGACCACCTGATCTGCCTCTTGAGAAATTTGTATGCAGGTCAAGAAGCAACAGTTAGAACTGGTCATGGAACAACAGACTGGTTCCAAATAGGAAAGGGTGTACGTCAAGGCTGCATATTGTCACCATGTGGTGACAGGTGATGGACAGGGAGGCCTGGCGTGCTGCAGTTCATGGGGTCGCAAAGAGTCGGACACGACTGAGCGACTGATCTGATCTGATCTGATCTGAATGGTATCTTAAGTCCTTTTAATAGACCTTGCCAGAAGAATGCTTTGTCTATTTTAATTTTGTTGATATCAGTATGCTATACCATGTAATTTATTTTATCACCTAGATTATATCTCATATACTAATTTTTGCTATGGTAGTCTATATTATTCTTTTGTAATTTTTTAAAGGCACAGTTTTAATGGATTGCTTTATTTACTCTTGTATTTGCTAGTAACCAATAAATGATAATTTTATTATTAAAATCGTGTTTTACTTACGGGCTAAGACATAGTCAATTATTTACATTTCTTAAGAAAGATTGGAAAAAATTATATTCCTTATTAGTAGATTTCTGTGATATAATGTAATTGTGTTATTTGGAATTATAACAGAAACACAATCACATATGTGTGTATATATATATATATATACACACACATATATATGTGTAGTTTTTAGTTTGAATTTAGAATCGGTTTATTTCTCCTCTCATCTCCTATAGTTTTTGGCTTATGAATATTTTTGCTTGTCATTGAATTATATATATATATATATATATGTTAATAACATTATAACTCCATTATGCATTATTGTTTTTGTAATATATTAATAGTATTTGCTTCTGTAAGGATTTTAATATTTATACTAATACTGCATATATTATTAACCATGTTTTTGTGTATTTACTTCTTATAAAATTAATTGAGATGAAGTGTTAACACTCTTCATTACCTAAAGTATGTGATTATGTAGGTGACCAAGAGCCAACACACCACTCCTAGTTCAAAAACAAAAATTGGAAAAACAAAGGTTCAGGATGGGGAACACATGTATACCTATGGTAGATTCATTTTGATATATGGCAAAACCAATACAATATTGTAAAGTTAAATAAAATAAAATTAAAAAAAAAAGGCACAAGGAAAAAAAAAATCAAAGGTGAATTGCTGCTTGAATGTGATCTAGTAAATTGCTATCTTTGAACACTGGTTTCCTTATTCCTGAAAGAGACATGAAATTACCAACTGACCAAAAAACAAACAAACAAAAACACAACCTAAAAACAGAATTTTTTTTATTCTGTGGACTTAAACCTAGAAAATAAGGGGCTTCCCTGGTGGCTCAGTTAATAAATAATTCACCAGCAATGTAGGAGACCCAGGTTCAATTTCTAGGTCAGGAAGATCCCCTGGAGGAGGAACTGGCTATCCACTCCAATACTCTTGCCTGGAGAATCCCATGGACAGAGGAGCCTGGTGGGCTACAGTCCCTGGGGTCACAAAAGAGTCGGACATGACTGAGAGGCCACGCACACACAAACCTGGAAGACAATGTCTCAGTTAGTTCAGAGAAACTGCTCTGAAAAGGGAAGGGAAGAGTCAGAAGGTATATGCATTTTGCAAAAAAAACCAGGTAGTCAGACCACCAGAAGATTATCGGAGATTAAAGAAAACCAGAAAGCTCACGTTAACGAATTTAGGGCTTTTCTGCTCCTGGGGAGAAGGAACAGTCTGAGCACCTTGAAACCATCCCTTTGATCTGCACCTTGACTACTTAGGGCCAGCGCCCTGCTCTTTTCTATCCTGTGTTCCCTCAGGGTGCAGCTGTGCTTCGATCCAGAGTTCCTCAGGGCTCAGCAGCCTGAGCGGGAGGTGGGGGTGCAGGAGCCAAGCTGATGGCTTGGTGGCCTCAGCATCCTCTGTCGGTCGACATGACAGAGCACATTTTTCCTTCATGGAATAAAATGTTTTCAAAGTTCTATTTAAACCACGAACATTTTGCTTTCTATCAGTTTCTGCTACTTTCTCTAAAGCAATCAATGCACATTATTTGTGCTTTATTTAAATTACAGTGTCACTCTGCCACCTAGTGGATATGCTATTTGCATCACTTATTGCTGCTGTTGCTGCTGCTAAGTCACTTCAGTCGTGTCCGGACTCTGTGCGACCCCATAGACAGAAGCCCATCGGGCTCCCCTGTCCGGGAAAGACAAATTCATACTCTTTCCTACTAATTTGCAGAGGGATTTTATGCTACTTGTGGCTCAGAAGGTAAAGGATCCGTCTAGAATGTGAGAGATTCTGGGTTTGATTCCAGGATCCAGAAGATACCCTGGAGAAGGGAATGGCAACCCACTCCAGTGTTCTTGCCGGGAACATTCCAGGCACAGAGGAGACTAGGGGGCTACAGTCCACAGGGTTGCAAAGAGTCAATGATGACTGAGCGATTAGCACTTTATATTCTTCGATCCTATTAAAAAATTCTGCCAATTACTATGCAGTTTTCCTGAGAATGAGAATACAAATAAACAATGTAGGGTCAAACTGGGGATGCTGGGGTATAATAAAACCAACATTTCATTCCCATTATGTCACACTAGTATTTAAACTGTATATAAAGTTAAGGGGAAAAAATAATCTCTTGTGTAATAAATAATACTGGACTGAGATTATCAGATTTGCTTTAATTCTTTAATCTTTTCTGAAATATGTGCCAGACTGGAGGCCCAGACCAGATCAAAGAAAGATAAATAAAACTGCCTGTGTGCACATTGAGTGACCCTAGACACCAGGGTGCCTATGATGGCTTGCACTTCATACTTGCCATTGTCACAGGTCTACATCATCTACACATAAATACATATGGGGAAAAAAGTGCGAGTATTAGTTGCACTTTTGTGTCTGACTCTTCATGACCCCATGGACTATAGCCCACAAGGCTCCTCCATTCATGTAATTCTCCAGGCAAGAATACTGGAGTGAGTATCCATTCCCTTCTCTTCTCTAGGGGATCTTCCCAATCTAGGGATAGAAGCCAGGTCTCCTGCATTGCAGGTCAAATCTTCACCATCCGAGCCACCAGGGATCTATCTAAAATTATGTATTTACAGGTAATACTGAATTTAGGAGGCTATTTTGAATAGAATTTCTTACTTTTTTTTAGCACCTACATACACTTATAGGAATGATCTCTTCAGTTATGTGCTGTGCTCAGTCACTCAGTCGTGTCCAACTCTTTGTGACCCCATGGACTAGAGCCTACCAGGCTCCTTTGTCCATGGGAATTCTCCAGGAAAAATACTGGAGTGAGTTGCCATTCCCTCTTCCAGAGGATCTTCCCAACCCAGGGATCGAACCTGGGTCTTTTTCATTACAGGAGGATTCTTAACCTTCTGAGTCACCAGGGAAGCCCCTCCTTAGTTATAGACAAAGATTAATAAAGTTTGTATTGAACTCAATCCTTATGTGTTAAGGTGGTTAGAATGTACTACTTAATTATAGTAATAGATTTTTTATCAGATGAAGTAGTTAAATTAACCAGTTACAAATGTGTAAATTATGGATTTTGAGAATTACACAGATAATTTTATAACAATATTTTGGGAACACCAAGCAAAAAGTGATCTTAATGAAAGCTCTAGGCCAATGTAAGGACTAGTCACAGAATATGGGCAATGTAGAGAGACATTGTGGAGTTTAATATCCTGTCTGCATTCTTCCGGGAGAGTCTCCCCCTTCCTTTTGTTTACATTAAAGTTTGTGTCTTTAGAGCCCCTTCTTATATACTTTTAGTGAAACTGGGCAACCCAGAGACTCTGAGTCATTCACACTATTCTGTTCATTGACACTGAAGGGAAAAAAAGAAAATTCTTTTATTGTTGTTGGTCTGAAATTAGCTTCCTGTGGCTTTTAAAAGTTAATTCATTTAAAATTAAATTTTTCTCCTCAGGACACAGGAAAAAGGTCAGTGTTTCTTTCATATTTTAGCCTTGAAATATTTGAAGACAGTGTTAAGAGTCTCATTTTGTTTTCCTTCTGTGTTCCAGATGTCTTCAGGCCTTTGATTGGTTTATCAGATGCTTTAGATCCCATATTACACCTCACTGTTTACTACTTCACGTTGTAGGTGCCTATATAGTTATTGCTAGCTTCTGGGAATCATTGACTCGTCTGCAATGAGATACTGTCAAGAACATGTTTGTTTCTGAAACAAAATGAAAATGGGAGTTACTCCTTTCTGTTTACATCAACTACTAATGCAACTGCATTGAATGCCATGATTATAATATTGAAACTGAGTCAGTTTCATTCCCATTGTCGACACCGTTTTACAACCACAATCTCTTCATTACTACATACTTGTCCTATGGGCATAGAACTCTATTTCAACTCTATTCAGCAATCGGTACTAATCCTAATTGCATTCTTTACACGATTTAGATTCTCTGGTCCTCTGATCATATCTCATACTTTTTGTTGTTGTTCAGTCTCACAGTCATGTAAGACTCTTTGCAACCCCATGTCCTACAGCATGCCAGGCTTCTCTGTCCCTCACCATCTCCCAAAATTTGCCCTGCATAAACTCTACTTCTAATTGAAAAAAAGTTAGAACATTCAAATTCCTACCTTGGTTCAGACTGTCTTCTCTGCTTAAAATGTCTTTTGTTTTTCTTTCTTGTCCCTTCAATCTATCTTAACACTATAGTTTGACTCAAAGTCCAAAGTCCTATTGTGATTTTATTGATCAGGAAATATCTTGGTCATTATTCAAGTATCTCAACATGTGAAGAAAACTCTTAATATGCTTGACCAAAGCTTAATGAAAAATAAATAAACAAAACAAAAATATGCACAGTGGCAATGCAGTATTTTTTAAAGCAAATTATTATTTCTCTAACTACATTATAATTATACCATAACAATCCCATTGTTGAACTTCCCAGGTGGTGCTAGTGGTAAACAACCCAACTGCCAATCCAAGAGAGACAGGTTTGATCCCTGGGCTGGGAAATTTCCCTGGAGGAGAGCACTGCAACCCACTCCAGAATTCTGCCTGGAGAATCCCATGGACAGAGGAGCCTGGTGGGCTTCAGTCCTACCCTCTCACAGAGTCAGACACCACTAAATTAACTTAACACACATGCACCCAGTCACATTATCATAAGCCATAATTGAGAACAAGCTTAAGTCTCTGCATTGCCATTCAGAGGACATCTGCCTACTGATCTGGAAATAATTTTAGACTTTGAGCAATCAAGAAATGCCTTCTATTGCATAGGTTGACAAGGTGTAATCTGCAAACGAAATCTGTCCTACAGTTTTTTATAAATAGAATTTTATTGGAACAGAGTCATGCCTATTGATTTATATATTGCCTACAGGTGAATCCATGCTGCAAAATACAAAAGTGCATAGCTGAAATTGAGACTATGTGGCCCACAAAGGCTAAAGAATTTACTATACAGCTTTTTCCAGAAAAAAAGTGCTGTTCCCTGTTCTATTAAATTGTCACGGGAGTTGAAATGTTTATATGTTAAGATATGAAAGCTTATTAAATAATAAATATACTATACTTCCAATAAACCTAGACTACAAATTGAAAAATAGAATACCAGTTTTTTTGCAATTTCAATAATAAATGTAAGAATAAAAAAGAACTGTGCTCATATTTTAATAGTAATGCAAGTTGTATTATCTTAAGAAAACCAATGGTTTTTACAGAAAATGAAACTCAAAACACAATGTTAAAGAAAGGGTAAAAAACACTATAATATGATTCATATTGTATAAGTTTTATATCCAAACACAACAATATGTCCCTCAGATACAGAGAAAGTGAAAGTTGCTCAGTTGTGTCAGACTCTTTGCAATCTCATGGCCTGTATAGACCATGGACTTCTCCAGGCCAGCATAATGGAGTGGGTAGCCTTTCCCTTCTCCACGGGATCTTCCCAACTCAGGGATCAAACCCAGGTCTTCCACATTGCAGGCGGATTCTTTAACAGCTGAGCCACAAGGCAAGCCCAAGAATACTGAAGTGGGTGACCTATCCCTTCTCCAGGGGATCTGCCTGACCAGGAATTGAACTGGGGTGCCCTGAATTGCAAGATAATTCTTTATCAACTGAGCTATGAGGAAAGCCCACAGATACAGGGGGACAACCAGAAATTCAACAAAAATTAAGAATCTTTGGATTATTACCCAATAGCTGATTTTACTTTTGTATATTTCTGCATTTTGCAAGTATTTAAAGACAAAAATATAGTGTCTAGTTCAACATTTTTAAAAGATCAATCGACTAGAGTGCATGATGAAATTGTTCCTCAAACTTTGGAAAAAAATGCATGTGTAAGAAAAGTATCACAAGGGCATTATTTCATCTAATTACCCCATTTGTGGTCTCAAGGCAATAGCTAAATAATATTCTCTAAGGTTAATCTCCTTAGGGTTTTGGTGGCATATATATATGACAGTTTGATGTTAGGGTTCAGCTTTTTTGGTGTCTTTTTCTCTTGGTCAAGTCTGAATATATTTTTAATACATTATAAGAGAAATTCATTTTTCTGAAATATTCATTGCAATATACTCTAGATTCCTGTTAACTATTTTTCAGGCTTATTACTATATTAAAAAAAAATGACTTCTCAGCAGAAGTTTTCCTGGAATCCATTAAACTTAGAAAAGAAACTTTATTAAATGAGCCAGTCAAATTCTTCTACACTCAGGTGAGTTGATTTTTATTTCACTTTAAAAGGAATATAATATGTTCCTAATATGCTCCATTAATCTTTGCAGGAGGCATACAAGCACGTGTATAAGTCTAACTGCCAGGTTACCTGTTTAGTTGATTAGAAGTCTTTGATTATTTATTTTTCACCACATTTAATATTGTTCACCATGCTATATCACAAAGAAATTTTTTTGTTTTTTTTCTGGATCACAATATTTTCATTCCCTTTATACATACAAACTTTAATAATAAACAAGAACTATAAGTTATCATTTGTGTTTATATGGATTATATCCTGGAATAATGCTCTAAGAAACAAATTGAGGCTTAGATTTTATAATTTTATGGTTTCTAAAATGCATGTTACAGGACTGAGTACATAGTGGGTCTGCAATGGGAAAATTATTCCAGGGTAATTGTACAGAAAAGAAGATAAATACTATGCACAGCACCTGTACTCACAGCTGAGCATGGCTGACACTTCCTGGGCTACATGGGTGATAGGGAACTTTGGCCCCAATCCTGTTGGAAAATACAGAGTGTGGAAGGTGGAGTGAAAAGCCACAGGTGTGGAGAAGGAGTGTGGGGAAGAAGGAACGAGTGTGCATCAGAAATTGTTTCATCTTTGGTGAAGATTTTCCCTTCAACCCTGGACTATTCAAACTTTGTTACCATAGACGTAGGGAACACATCCTGACTTTTTTTTAAAAAAGTGTGTTCAGTTAGAGAATATGTGCTCTATGATTTGTATGTTAAGTTGAAACATACTTTCAGGAAATCAGGAATTAATCACATGTTTAAGAATGTAAAGGAATAACTGAAGAAAAAGTGGGGGAATATGTGAATGACATAGTTATACATGTACAGGAAATCTTGAAATGTTATATGTATTCTTGGAGTATAAATTTATAAAACCTGAGTGAAAATAACAGTGTTTAATTTCAACTCCTAATAAGATATATAATTTTTAGAGAATTCTATGTGGAATCAACTTCCCTTTATACTGAGTGCCATTTCAGGTTTTGGTAAGAATTTAGGAAGTAGCTGTGAACAGAATGAATTTTAACGTCAGAAAAAGACAGTAGAGGCATTTTGGAGGGAAAGAGGCTAATTAAAAAAATAATAATAATTCAATGCACACTTTTTCCCCATAAGAACTCTCATTCTATGCCTAGGTCAGGAAGATCCCCTGGAGGAGGGCATGACAATCCTTCCAGTGTTCTTGCCCAGAGAATCTCATGGACAGAGGAACCTGGCAGGCTACAGTCCATGGAGTCGCAAAAATGTCCAACAATACTGAGGGAATAACATTACATTTAATTCAAATTTTGCTTCAGATTTCTCTGAATCAACTTTTATATTTTGTCCACAGGAACCAAGAAAACCAGAGTGCTGAAGTCACTTTCATTCTCTTGGGCTTCTTAGAATATCCAGAACTCCAGATACCCCTTGTCCTGTTATTCTTAACCATCTACTCCATCACTGTGCTGGGAAACCCGTGCATGATTCTAATTATCAAGATAAATCCCAAACCCCACACACCTATGTACTCCTTTCTCAGACATCTGTCCTTTGTTGATCTCTGTTACTCAACAGTAGTTATACCCAAGCTACTAGAATACTTGATTGTGGAAGACAGAACCATCTCCTTCATAGGATGCATCATGCAATTCTTCTTTGCCTGCATATTTGTGGTGACAGAGACATTCTTGTTGGCTGTGATGGCATATGACTGATTTGTGGTGGTTTGTAACCCTTCTCTCTACACAGTTGTCATGTCCCAGAAGCTATGTTCCTTATTGGTGGGTGCATCATACTCCTGGGGTACAGTCTATTCCCTGACTCTTACCCACTTTTTATCTGAATTGTCGATTAGAGGAAATAATATCATAAATAAATTTGTCTGTGAGCACACAGCCATTGTTGCTGTTTTCTGCTCTGACCCCTACATTAGCCAGGAGATCATTTTAGTCTCTACCATGTTTAATGAAATAAGCAGCCTGATGATTATTCTCACCTCCTGTTTTCATTTTTATCACTGTCCTGAAGATGCTTTTCATACTGTTCATGGGGTTCTCAAGGCAAGAATACTGAAGTGGTTTGCCAGAAGGAGATCAATCCTGGAATTTCTTTGGAAGGAATGATGCTAAAGCTGAAACTCCAGTATTTTGGCCACCTCATGCGAAGAGTTGACTCATTGGAGAAGACTCTGATGCTGGGAGGGATTGAGGGCAGGAGGAGAAGGGGACGACAGAGGATGAGATGGCTGGATGGCATCACTGACTCGATGGATGCGAGTCTGAGTGACCTCCGGGAGCTGGTGATGGACAGGGAGGCCTGGCGTGCTGCGGTTCATGGGGTCGCAAAGAGTCGGACACGACTGAGCGACTGATCTGATCTGATCTGATCTGAAGATGCTTTCAACTGGAGGGGGGTGGTGGACACCACAAAGCCTTCTCCACTTGTGCCTCCCACCTGACTGCCATTACCATCTTCCACGGGACCATCCTTTTCCTCTGCTGCTGCTGCTGCTAAGTCGCTTCAGTCGTGTCCGACTCTGTGCAACCCCATAGATGGCAGCCCACCAGGCTCCCCCGTCCCTGGGATTCTCCAGGCAAGAACACTGGAGTGGGGTGCCATTGCCCTCTCCAATGCATGAAAGTGAAAAGTGAAAGTGAAGTTGCTCAGTCATGTCCAACTCTAACAACCCCATGGATTGCAGCCCACCAGGCTCCTCCATCCATGGGATTTTCCAGGCAAGAGGACTGGAGTGGGGTGCCATTGCCTTCTCCGATCCTTTTCCTCTACTGTGTTCCTAAATCCAGAAGTTTGTGGCTCATGGTCAAGGTGGCCTCTGTCTTTTACACAGTGATCATCCCCATGCTGAACCCAGTGATCTACAGCCTCAGGAAAAAAGATGTGAAAGAGACTGATAGGAAGCTAGTCAATACCAAATTACTATGTCAATAAATGTAAAACAGCTTAGGTTTGCTTTTTCATTTAAAAGAGCACTGTGGAGAAGTGTCCAAGTTTTCTACCATTTTTAATAGCATTTCAAATTCCAGTTTTTAGGAAGAAAAAGACTACACACATTTAACGTAATTCCCTTGTTGATACATCGTTCAACAACTTTAGAAAACTGTAGAGAATTAGCAATAAAATAATAAATAACATCTAATTAAAGCCTAGACTATTTAAGTCTCTAGATACAGTGTTTGTCATGTAAAAATCGCTGAGTAAGGACACATTACCATTTGGCTGTTCAGGGGAGACTCCTTTTTTCTTTTCTTTAGGTCATTATAAGTCATTGAAGAATGGATTTGAGTTGCCATAAAAGTTTATACAGTGGAAGTGAGAAATAGATTTAAGGGCCTAGATCTGATAGATTGCCTGATGAACTATAGAATGAGATTTGTGACATTGTACAGGAGACAGGGATCAAGACCATCCCCATGGAAAAGAAATGCAAAAAAGCAAAGTGGCTGTCTGGGGAGGCCTTACAAATAGCTGTGAAAAGAAGAGAAGTGAAAAGTAAAGGAGAAAAGGAAAGATATAAGCCTCTGAATGAAGAATTCCAAAGAATAGCAAGAAGAGATAAGAAAGCCTTCTTCAATGATCAATGCAAAGAAATAGAGGAAAACAATAGAATTAAAAAGGCTAGGGATCTCTTCAAGAAAATCAGAGATACCAAAGGAATATTTCGTGCAAAGATGGGCTCGATAAAGGACTGAAATGGTATGGACCTAACAGAAGCAGAAGATATTAAGAAGAGGTGGCAAGAATACACAGAAGAACTGTACAAAAAAGATCTTCACGACCCAGATGATGACGATTCTTTGATCACTGACCTAGAGCCAGACATCCTGGAATGTGAAGTCCAGTGGGCCTTAGGAAGCATCACTACAAACAAAGCTAGTAGAGGTGCTGGAATTCCAGTGGAGCTATTCCAAATCCTGAAAGATGATGCTGTGAAAGTGCTGCACTCAATATGCCAGCAAATTTGGAAAACTCAGCAGTGGCCACAGGACTGGAAAAGGTCAGTTTTCATTCCAATTCCAAAGAAAGGCAATGCCAAAGAATGCTCAAACTACTGCACAATTGCACTCATCTCACACACTAGTAATGCTCAAAATTATCCAAGTCAGACTTAAGCAATATGCGAACCATGAACATCCTGATGTTCAAGCTGGTTTTAGAAAAGGCAGAGGAACCAGAGATCAAATTGCCAACATCTGCTGGATCATGGAAAAAGCAAGAGAGTTCCAGAAAAGCATCTATTTCTGCTTTATTGACTATGCCAAAGCCTTTGACTATGTGGATAACAATCAACTGTGGAAAATTCTGAAAGAGATGGGAATACCAGACCACCTGATCTGCCTCTTAAGAAATCTGTATGCAGGTCAGGAAGCAACAGTTAGACCTGGACATGGAATAAGGGACTGGTTCCAAATAGGAAAAGGAGTACTTCAAGGCTGTATATTGTCACCCTGTTTATTTAACTTATATACAGAGTACATCATGAGAAATGCTGGACTGGAAGAAACACAAGTTGGAATCAAGATTGCTGGGAGAAATATCAATAACCTCAGATATGCAGATGACACCACCGTTATGGCAGAAAGTGAAGAGGAACTAAAAAGCCTCTTGATGAGAGTGAAAGTGGAGAGTGAAAAAGTTGGCTTAAAGTTCAACATTCAGAAAACGAAGATCATGGCATCCGGTCCCATCACTACATGGGAAATAGATGGGGAAACAGTGGAAACAGTGTCAGACTTCATTTTGGGGGGCTCCAAAATCACTGCAGATGGTGACTGCAGCCATGAAATTAAAAGACGCTTACTCCTTGGAAGGAAAGTTATGACCAACCTAGATAGCATATTCAAAAGCAGAGACATCACTTTGCCAACAAAGGTTCGCCTAGTCAAGGCTATGGTCTTTCCTGTGGTCATGTATGGATGTGGGAGCTGGACTGTGAAGAAGGCTGAGCGCCGAAGAATTGATGCTTTTGAACTGTGGTGTTGGAGAAGACTCTTGAGAGTCCCTTGGACTGCAAGAAGATCCAACCGGTCCATTCTGAAGGAGATCAGCCCTGGGATTTCTTTGGAAGGACTGATGCTTAAGCTGAAACTCCAGTATTTTGGCCACCTCATGCGAAGAGTTGACTCATTGGAGAAGACTCTGATGCTGGGAGGGATTGAGGGCAGGAGGAGAAGGGGACGACAGAGGATGAGATGACTGGATGGCATCACTGACTGGATGGATGTGAGTCTCAGTGAGCTCCGGGAGTTGGTGATGGACAGGGAGGCCTGGCGTGCTGCGATTCATGGCGTGGCAAAGAGTTGGACATGAATGAGCAATTGATCTGATCTGATCTGATCTGATGAGGGAGTTATATCAGTTTTATCATAGTAGCTGAGAATTGTTCAGCACTAAGACACTAGAGTTAAAAGACATGCCTGTGCTTAGTTGCTCAGTCATTTCCGACTTTTTACATTTCTATGGGCTTTAGCCTGCCAGGCTCCTGTGTCCATGGCAAGAATACTGGAGTGGGTAGTCATTCTCTTCTCCAGGGGATCTGCATGACCAGTAATCAAACCTATGTCTCCTGCATTTCAGGCAGATTCTTTGCCATCTAAGGTATCAGGGAAGCCTAAATTTAAAAGATATATTTATTTAACACCACATAGACAGAATTGGTACTTTATAAGTGCATAGAAGTCATGTCTCCGCCCCAAAAAGTCCTGAATATGATTTGGTAAAATTATACTTGTTAATATAAAATTTATTTGTTTTTTGTACATAAATCATCAAAAATAAAATTAAGAAATACACACTTCAGAAATAGTTCCAGCTAAATCTAAAATAGTCTTTCATGTCAGTCAAATTACATATAAAATAGCTATTGTTGTACAATGATAACATAACAGAGAACTTCATTGGTAACTAACATTAAGGTGGATTGAATGGGGGCCCTGCTAATATCAATTAGAGCATCTTAGTTAACCTGATTTAATTTTGCCCAACTAGCAAACTCATGGGCTTTCCTGACGGCTCAGATGATAAAGAATCCACTTGCAATGCAGGAGACTTTGGGTCTATCCCTGGGTGGGGAAGATCCCCTGGAGAAAGGGAAGGCAACCCACTCCAGTATCCTTGCCTGGAGAATCCCATGACAGAGGAGCCTTGCGGGCTTCAGTCCATAGAGTTACAAAGATTCAGACACGACTGAGCAGCTAACACACTTCACAGTAAACTCATGCAGTCTAAGGAATGAATTCTATTTGACATGTGCTATGGTGCTTCCCTGGAGAAGGCAATGGCACCCTACTCCAGGACTCTTGCCTGGAGAATCCCAGGGATGGCGGAGCCTGGTGGGCTGCCGTCTATGGGGTTGCACAGAGTCGGACACGACTGAATCGACTTAGCAGCAGTGGTGCTTCCCAGGTGGCACTAGTGGTAAAGAAACTGAATACCAATGCAGGAGATGTAGGAGAGATGGGTTCAATCCCTGGGTTGGGTGAGTCCTCTGGAAGAGGGCATGGCAACCCATTCCTGTATTCTTGCCTGGAGAATTCCATAGACAGTGAAGCCTTGTGGGCTACAGTCCATAGAGTGGCAAGGAGTCAAACACCACTGAAGTGACTTAGCATGCACACACCTTGATATCAGGTGTACCCAGCCCCTCCTCCCTAAGTAGACTCTACTATCACATAAGATATATATTATCTGCCAGAAATTTGGAGAAAACCCTAACACATCTTTATGAAAGACTATATTTTCCCCCTGCTAAGCATTTTGTCTAATAGTAATTCTATGTTCATCCATGTGAGAGGAACCACGAAACTTATTCTGTATGTCTGTAGCAATTCCCTGGTGGCTCAGATGGTAAACCGCCTGCCCACAATGCAGGAGACCTGGGTTTGATCCCTGGGTTGGGAAGATCTCCTGGAGAAGGAAATTGGAACCCACTCCAGTACGCTTGCCTAGAAAATTTCATGGATGGAGGAGCCTGGTGAGCTACAGTCCATGCGATCACAAAGAGTTGGACATGACTGAGCGACTTCATGACTTCAATAACTAAATATGTGGAGACTATTTTCACATGCTCAACATGCTTGTTGGACATTTGTAAATTTTGTGTTGTATCTGATTTGACTTTTTCTCTTTATTGTTTCTTTTCTGTACCTTTTTTTTCACTTTAATGATAATGTTTTTCATATACAAATATTTTAAATTTTTAGGAAGTTCGATTTAGTGATTTATTTATTTATTGTCACTTATTTTTTGTTTCCCTAACTAAGAATCTACTGCCAAATTTAAGGCCATGAAATTTAAGGCCTGTGTTTTTCTTGTAAGAGTTTTATAGTTTATGCTCTTTCATTCAGGACCTTGTTCACTTTCTAAGTTAATTGTTGTATATAACATGAAGTAAGTGTCCAATCCCATAATTTTACTTGTGAATGCCCAGTTGTCCTGGCATCATTTATTTGAAGAAGAATCTATTCTTTCCCAAATGAATATTAAGAGAATCATAACCTCAGAAGCACCATGATGATGGTGAGAAATCAGAGCCCTTAAAGGGCACAGCTACCCAGTCAAAATGTATTTTGAATCTTCCACTAGTGAGAAATAAGATTGTTGTTATTGTTGTTCAGTCACTAAGTCATGTCCGAGTCTTTGCCATCCCATGGACTGCAGCATGCCAGGCTTCCCTGTCCTTCACTGTCTCCTGGAGTTTGCTCACACTCATGTCCATTGAGTGGGTGATGCCATCTGACCATCTCATCCTCTGCTGCCCTCTTCTCCACTAGCCTTCAATTATTCCCAGCATCAGGGTCTTTTCCAGTGAGTCAGCTCTTCATGTCAAGCAGCCAAAGCACTGGACCTTCAGCTTCAGCATCAGTCCTTCCAATGAATATTCAGGGTTGATTTCCTTCAGGATTGACTGGTTGGATCTTGCTGTCCGAAGGACTCTCCGGAGTCTTCTCCAGCACCACAATTTGAAAGGACAATTCTTTGGCACTTTGTCTTCTTTATGGTCCAACTCTCACATTCTAACCTGGTTACTGGAAAAACCGTGGCTTTCATTATATGGACTTTTGTTGACAAAGTGATGTCTCTGGTTTTGAATATGCTGCCTAGTTTTGTCATAACTTTCCTCCCACAGAGCAAGTGCATTTTAATTTCACTGGTGCTGTCACCATAAAACAATGATTTTGGAGCCCAAGAAAGTAAAATCTTTCAGTGCTTCCACTTCAGCTCCTTCTGCATCAAGTTATTATTATTCTTAATCTGTGTCCTTAAAGCCAAGATGGG
Organism: Tragelaphus eurycerus; assembly: GCA_935064755.1. Classification (NCBI taxonomy): domain Eukaryota; kingdom Metazoa; phylum Chordata; class Mammalia; order Artiodactyla; family Bovidae; genus Tragelaphus; species Tragelaphus eurycerus. Next base: position 10,953,901 of record CAKXYN010000084.1, on the reverse strand, counting down.
TGGTTACTAAAATTAGTGAAAGTATCATCCTTTACATAAACAGATATTTTTAGAAACATATCATCCAAAATTTATTTTTAGATTCAGTAATAAATATAAGCATCTGAGAACATTCTATATTTGAAAAGCCAATGGAAGCTTCTTTCTATCAAAAGAATCAATAGTGTAAATATAAAATAAAGTTTATAGTACAAATATTGTAAAGTACAAAATAAACAGTATGATTATAGTTTAGCAGCCATATGTTTAGAAACATAAGAATATATATATATATATATATATACTTTCATAAGAAATTTTTAAAAATTAAATATGGATTAATAAATGATAAATCTATTGCTGTATAATTTCCCCTTGTGGATTTAATGGTGGTGTTTATTTTTTTTTTAAATTAAATGAGTACAGTTGATAATAAAAATTCCCTAAGGCTTTAGGGAAATAATATACAATCAATATACCACTTGGGACAGAGTTCAGAGTTAAAATGTAATTATTTGAATTGCAGTCATCAAGACAGTATTTCAGTTATATTCTCTAGTTTTCACATCCCTAAGGTCATGATGCCATATTTTTGTGATAAAGTTTGGTGCCAGGATTTACTTTTCAGGCTTGATCTTATCTTTGGTATCTCTGAGTTTTCTTAACAGGTTGGAAAATCATAAAGTATGAAATAATTAATGAAAAATACTGGGCACTTTTACTACCCTTTTCAACGTGTTTCTGTTAAGTACTAAGCAGCAGCATTGCTGGAGTTCATGAATCTTAGCAAAGAGTTCTTCACTAAATGACTCATTCAAGCTCTTCTGTATTTAGGTGAGTTGACTCATATCTCGTTTGTTTTACTTAAAAAAGAAAATACAAAATCCAGTAATCTTTGTAGGAGACAGACACATGTGTAGAACAAAGTGTGCACAAAGAACCACTTTTTGGCTGAGAAGGCTTATGGAGTTATATTCCAATTCTTTCTTTCAAATAATATTTTATCCTAGTTTTCTCATTGGGTATCAACCATTAAGTCAGAAATGGAGAATTCTCCTTTTGGCAAAAGGGAGAATTATAACAAAGTGGGCCTTGTCTTCAAGATTTTCCTGTAATTTTCTAGAAATAAAGTGACAGTAACAACCATAGTTATAAATAACAGGGATATAACCTACAGTAATTGTGAGTGATAAATATGCAAATTTGTCTGTATACAGATGGGATGAAACAATGAGTCATGCCTATAAAAGCAGGTGGTAAAACAAACATCATAAGAAAGAATAAAATGGGGAAATAAATTATAAAGAAATAGGCATGTTCTATATAGCAGAGGTTGATAAATCCACCTTCACTAAGAAGAATGTATTAAGTGATAATGAGGTTGAATTTATAGATCCAAGCAGTTTTTGAAAAAGTCATACTGAATAATGTTAATGTTATACATTTGCTATTAAAATTAATTTGGAATCTTCAAGTCACTGTTTTACTAAACAGTCATGGAAAATTATTCTCATAATCTTGCACAGAGCATTTTAAATTGAAGCAATGTGGCTGGAATAATAGTAATAATCAATCTTTGCCGTGCTGAGACCTTACAAAGTATTGTTACAGAGGATCTGTTGTGACGTGGTCTTTGGAAGATATCTTTCTTATAAGTTCATCATGTGGGAATCAGAGAAAGCTATAGTGTGGTGAGAAAACCTAGAGGAAAATAAGGAAACATGCATCTTAAACCAAGTGTTCTAATGGAATTCTACAGTGTTTCTATTTGCGGCTTCTAGAAGAAAGGACTTCTGCATTGTCTTCCCCAATGTGTCTACCAGTTGATAGATGTCCATGCTTGTGCTGGATTTTCACAAACATATCAGGTGTTTGAAATAATAACAATTATTCATAATTCTAATATATAAAAAGGTAAATATCTGTTCTATCATGTCTTACAGCATTTTAATTCATTATTGAAGTATCTAGTTCCAATCTAGTGATTTAAAATTTATATTACTATTCTTATTTACTATAGAGGAAATGCATTGGGATCAGTAATAATCAAGAAATATTCTGGTGTCCCATTTGAAATAGGTGTTTTCCAGCCACTTTTCTTTGGAAAAATTAAAAACTTAATTCAAAATCTCAGAGTATATATTTGATCCATTCTGAAGCCTATATGCTTTCTTCAGTACTTTCACAGTTCTTATTTTTGTCACCCAAACTCCAAAATCTGCTACAATGGAAAAAAAAAATAAGAGTTTTCTGTTCAATATTGTTTCAACTATTATCACAGGAAGCATAGCACATATTTTGTTTTGAAACTTCTGATGCATAATACAATTGGCTATGAAGAGTACATTTAAACATTTTCAAAATTAATTAAACATAAGTGAAAAAGTTTCATATGTCTTATAGCATAGCTCCAAAATGGGTTGAGAATTTGGAATAACTAGGAATAAGAAAGGAATTGAAAGGAGATAGAACAACCAAAAAAATATTATATTAACTGTTTTGCAGAAATGTTACCATTTTACAAATTAGCATATAAGTTAATTGTCTCATAGCTCAGGAGATAAGGCAGGTAATAAACTGTGGAGCCTAATGACATGTTTTTCTCCAATACATGTAATTGGATTGTATATATCAGGTGTTTTCACAAAGCTCAGAGTCACGCAAAGACAATGTCTCCTGAAAGCAGCTGATTATAATGAGTTTTATTATTTAAAATAAATCAGGACCTAATCTGTTTTAATTCTATGTTTCTGAAGATCATACACAAGGAAAATTATTATTGGCTGTATAATTGACATACAAGTGAACATTTGAAATAAAGCAGAAGTATAGCAGTTACAGAAACACTATAAACAGAGATCCAGTGAGCTTCTCAACACATTTTCTATTCTCTTGCCTATTTCAAAGTTTAGTTTTTACTCTTTTGGATCAACATTGATATTTTGTTCACAGGAACCAAGCAAACCAGAGTGCTGAGGTCACTTTCATTCTCTTGACCATCTCAGAATATCCTCAGCTCCAGCTTCCTCTGTTCCTGGTCTTTCTGACCATCTACACAGTCACTGTGCTGGGGAACCTGGGCATGATCCTGATCAAGTCCAGTTCCAGGCTCCACATGCCCATGTACTTCTTTCTCAGCTACTTATCCTTCATTGATTTCTGTTACTCGACAGTAGTTACACTCAAGCTACTAGAAAACTTGGTTGTGCAAGACAGAACAATCTCCTTCACAGGATGCCTCATACAATTCTTCTTTGTCTGCATATTTGTGGTGACAGAGACATTCCTGTTGGCAGTGATGGCATATGGCTGATTCGTGGCCATTTGTAACCCTCTTCTCTATGCTATTGTGATGTCCCAAAAGCTTTGTTCCTTGAGATGTCTGCATTATACTCTTGGAGTATAGCCTGTTCCTTAATATACACATACTTTTTATCAACGTTATCCTTTTGTGGGACTAAGTTCATAAATACCTTTGTCTGTGAGCACGCTGCCATAGTTGCTGTTTCCTGCTCTGACCCCTACATTAACCAGGTTATCATTTTAGTCTCTGTCACATTCAGTGAAGTAAGCAGCCTGATGATTATTCTTACCTCCTATGTTTTCATTTTTATCACTGTCTTAAGGATGCCTTTGACTGGGGGGAGCCACAGAGTCTTCTCCACGTGTGCCTCCCACCTGACCACCATTACCATCTTCCATGGGACCATCCTTTTCCTCTACTGAGTTCCTAACTCCAGAAGTTCATGGTTCATGGTCAAGGTGCCCTCTGTGTTTTACACAGTGTCATCCTCATGCTGAACCCAGTGATCTACAGCCTCAGGAACAAAGATGTGAAAGAGTCGGTGAAGAAATTAATCAATATTAAATTGTTCTGTGATAAAATGTAAAGCTAGAAAGATTTTTTGAGAATGAGAATTTCTCCATAGCGAATCGAATCATGAACGTATTTTAACCTTGAAATCAACAGTCCAATTTCTGTTCACTCTTTTATTTTACTAAATAACTTTAAAATTACACACACAAAAAAAGTAGAAATAAAAGGCTACTTATGGAGGCAGTGCTAAGATGGTGGAGGAATAGGATGGGGAGACCACTTTCTCCCCTATAAATTCATCAAAAGAACATTTAAACGCTGAGTAAATTCCACAAAACAACTGCTGAATGCTGACAGAGGACATCAGGCACCCAGAAAAGCAGCCCATTGTTTTTGAAAGGAGGTAGGAAAAAATATAAAAGACAAAAAAAGAGAAAAAAGAGGTAGGGACAGAGCTCCGTCCCAGGAAGGGAGTCTTAAAAAGAGAGAAGTTTCCAAACATCAGGTAACACTCTCACTGCCGAGTCTGTGGTTATCCTTGGAAGCACAGAGGACAACATAACAGGGAAGAAAAATAAATAAATAATTAAAACCTACAGATTATGAGCCCAATGGTAACTCTCCCAGTGGAAAAGCAGCATAGACGCCTGCACCTGCCACTAGCAAGCAGGGACTGGGCAGGGAGGCGCGGACTGTATTGCTTAGAATGAGGATATGGCCTGAATGCCCCGAGGGCAACCTGAGCAAACTAACTTGGGCTAGCAAACCAGACTGTGGGATATCTAGCACATGAAAAGCCCTAACCTAAGACACCACCAGGCCCGTGAACAGAACAAAGGACTGAACAGAACTAGCTGGCTGCAGACCATTCCCCTCCAGTGACAGGCAGCCAGAGCTGGAAGGGGGCAATTGCAGCACCAAAGAGACTTTATTTACCAAACTGCAAGCAGGCATCTTGGATAACTAAGACTTCTTGGGGTTCTGGACAGTCAACATCTGCTTGAGAAGATGAGCCAGTTGTACACCCAGAAAACCAAGCGGCACGGATGGGGGAGGCGATATGTTTCAGCAATCATGCTGGCCAAACACCTCATCACCTGAGCTGCTTGGACCTGGGAAGGGCACAAAATGCAGGCCCAACTGAGTCTGCTCCTCTGGGGAATACCCAAGTGCCTGAACCTGAGCGACTTAGACCTGGGAGGTGCATGCAGCCCAGGGCCAGGCTTGGACAGTTCCCCATGGAGCAACCTAGAGCCTGAGAAGTGTGGGCAGGGAGGGCACACGCACCGTGAGCGGGGGTGGGCCCATTGTGGCTGAGACACTGCGAGCACAGGAAGTGTTATTTTTTTGCAGCATCCCTCCTTCCCCACAGCATGACTGAACAAGTGAGCCTTAAAAAAGTGTCCACCATCGACCCCTTTGTGTCAGGGCGAAAATCAGACACTGAAGAGACCAGCAAACAGAAGAAGCTAAATCAGAGGGAACCACCTTGGAAGTGACAGGTGCAATAGATTAAAACCCTGTTTATAGTACCGACTACATAGAAAAGACATGCAAAAAAGCAAAGTGGCTGTCTGGGGAGGCCTTACAAATAGTTGTGAAAAGAAGAGAAGTCAAAAGCAAAGAAGAAAAGGAAAGATAAACATCTGAATGCAGAGTTCCAAAGAATAGCAAGAAGAGATAAGAAAGCCTTCTTCAGAGATCAATGCAAAGAAATAGAGGAAAACAACAGAATGGGAAAGACTAGGGATCTCTTCAAGAAAATCAGAGATACCAAAGGAACATTTCGTGCAAAGATGGGCTCGATAAAGGACAGAAATGGTATGGACCTAACAGAAGCAGAAGATATTAAGAAGAGGTGGCAAGAATACACAGAACTGTACAAAAAAGAGCTTCACGACCCAGATAATCATGATGGTGTGATCACTGACCTAGAGCCAGACATCCTGGAATGTGAAGTCAAGTGGGCCTTAGAAAGCATCACTACGAACAAAGCTAGAGGAGATGATGGAATTCCAGTGGAGCTATTCCAAATCCTGAAAGATGATGCTGTGAAAGTGTTGCACTCAATATGCCAGCGAACTTGGAAAACTCAGCAGTGGCCACAGAATTGGAAAAGGTCAGTTTTCATCCCAATCCCAAAGAAAGGCAATACCAAAGAATGCTCAAACTACCGCACAATTGCACTCATCTCACACGCTAGTAAAGTAATGCTCAAAATTCTCCAAGCCAGGCTTCAGCAATATGTGAACCGTGAACTCAAGCTGGTTTTAAAAATGGCAGAGGAACCAGAGATCAAATTGCCAACATCCGCTGGATCATGGAAAAAGCATGAGAGTTCCAGAAAAACATCTATTTCTGCTTTACTGACTATGCCAAAGCCTTTGACTGTGTGGCTCACAATGAACTGTGGAAAATTCTGAAAGAGATGGGAATACCAGACCACCTGATCTGTCTCTTGAGAAATTTGTATGCAGGTCAGGAAGCAACAGTTAGAACTGGTCATGGAACAACAGACTGGTTCCAAATAGGAAAAGGAGTACGTCAAGGCTGTATATTGTCATCCTGTTTATTTAACTTATATGCAGAGTACATCATGAGAAACCCTAGGCTGGAAGAAACACAAGCTGGAATCAAGATTGCTGGGAGAAATATCAATAACCTCAGATATGCAGATGACACCACCCTTATGGCAGAAAGTGAAGAGGAACTCAAAAGCCTCTTGATGAAAGTGAAAGTGGAGAGTGAAAAGGTTGGCTTAAAGGTCAACATTCAGAAAACGAAGATCATGGCATCTGGTCCCATCACTTCATGGGAAATAGATGGAGAAACAGTGGAAACAGTGTCAGACTTTATTTTTCTGGGCTCCAAAATCACTGCAGATGGTGACTGCAGCCATGAAATTAAAAGACGCTTACTCCTTGGAAGGAAAATTATGACCAACCTAGATAGCATATTCAAAAGCAGAGACATTACTTTGCCAACAAAGGTCCGTCTAGTCAAGGCGAAGAGTTGACTCATTGGAGAGACTCTGATGCTGGGAGGGATTGGGGGCAGGAGGAGAAGGGGACGACAGAGGATGAGATGGCTGGATGGCATCACTGACTCGATTCATGTAAGTCTGAGTTACTTCCGGGAGTTGGTGATGTACAGGGAGGCCTGGTGTGCTGTGATTCATGGGGTCGTGAAGAGTCGGACACAACTGAGTGACTGATCGCATGTGATCTAACATAGGAAGGGGCCTATAGATCTTGAGAAATATAAGCCAGACCAGGGAACTATTCGAAAACAAACTGACCCCACAATGCCCACAACAACACCAGAGAAAGTCCTAGATATATTTTTTACTATTTTTACAGTTATTCGTTTTCTTTTCTTTTTTTTTTTTTTTTTTTTTGAATTTTTAAGTCCTCTGACTCAATGGATGTGAGTCTCAGTGACCTCCGGGAGTTGGTGATGGACAGGGAGACCTGGCGTGCTGCGATTCATGGGGTCTCAAAGAGTTGGACACGACTGAGCGACTGATCTGATTACTCCTTTAGTTTTCACTTTTATAACCTACTATTACTTTGCAAAAAAAAAAAAAAAAAGAACCTATTTTTTAAAAGCAAACTTTATATATATGTATAATTTTTATACTTTTTGTGACTTTGTTTTTCTTCTCTTTCTTTTTTTCTTTTTTCCTTTATTATTGTATTTTGAAATACCCAACTCTACCCTAGATTTTTAATATTTGCTGTTTGGTATTTGTTATCAATTTTCTACCTTTTAGAACACAATCATCAGTACCCATTTTTACTTGGGAGTGAGATTACTGGCATGACTGCTCTCTCCCCCTTTGGACTCTCCTTTTTCTCCACCAGGTGTCCTTTGTCTCATCCATACCCTCTCTCTTCTCTACCCAACTCTGTGAATCTCTGTGTTCCAGACGGTGAAGAACACTTAAGGAACTGATTACTGGCTGGATCTGTCTGCCTCCTTTTGATTCCCACCTTTTATCCTCCTGGCCACCTCTGTCTCCTTCCTCGCTCTTCTCTTTTCTGTATAATTCTGTGAACATCTCTGAGTGGTCCAGTTGTGGAGTGCACATAAGGAAGTGATTACTGGCTAGGTTGCTCTCTCCCTCTACTGATTCCACCTCATCTTATTTGGGTCACCTCTAACTCCTCCCTCCCTCTTCTCTTCCCAATGTAACTCTGTGAACCTCTCTGGGTATCCCTCACTATGGAGAAACTTTTCATCTTTAACCTAGATGTTTTATCAACAGTGCTGTATAGAAGGAGAAGTCTTGAGATGACTGTAAAAATAAGACTGAAAACCAGAAGCAGGAGGCTTAAGTCCAAACCCTGAGAACACCAGGGAACTCCTGACTCCAGGGAACATTAAGTGACAGGAGCTCATCAAATGCCTCCATCCCTACACTGAAACCAAGCACCACACCAGAGCCAACAAGTTCCAGAGCAAGACATACCACACAAGTTCTCCAGCAACACAGGAACACAGCCCTGAGCTTCAATATACAGGCTGCCCAAAACCATTGACATCTCATAACTCATTACTGGACACTTCATTGCACTCCAGAAAGAAGAAATCCAGCTCCCCCCACCAGAACACTGACACAAGCTTCCCTAACCAAGAAACCTTGACAAGCCACCTGTACAACCCTACCCACAGTGAGGAAACTCCACAATAAGGAGAACTCCACAAACTGCCAGAATACAGAAAGGCCACCCCAAACTCAGCAATATAAACAAGATGAAGAGACATAGGAATACCCAGCAGGTAAAGGAACAGGATAAATGCCCACCAAACCAAACAAAAGAGGAAGAGATAGGGAATCTACCTGATAAAGAATTCTGAATAATGATAGTGAAAATGATCCAAAATCTTGAAATCAAAATGTAATCACAGATAAATAGCCTGGAGACAAAGATTGAGAAGAGATTTTAAAAAAGAGTCAATATATAATGAATAATGCAATAAATGAGGTCAAAAACACTCTGGAGGCAACAAATAGTAGAATAACAGAGGCAGAAAATAGAATTAGTGAATTAGAAGATGGAATGGTAGAGATAAATGAATCAGAGAGGAAAAAAGAAAAACAAATTAAAAGAAATGAGGACAATCTCAGAGCCCTCCAGGACAGTGTTAAATGCCACAACATTCGAATCATAGGAGTCCCAGAAGAAAAATACAAAAAGAAAGACCATGAGAAAATATTTGAGGAGCAGCAGCAGCAACATAGGAGCACCACAATATGTAAGACAAATGCTAACAAGTATGAAAGGGGAAATTAACAATAACACAATAATAGTGGGAGACTTTAATACCGCACTCACATCTATGGATAGATCAACTAAACAGAAAATTAACAAGGAAACAGACACTTTAAATGATACAGTACAGCAGTTAGACCTAACTGATGTCTATAGGACATTTCACCCCAAAGCAATGAATTTCACCTTTTTGTCAATCACACATGGAACCTTCTCCGGAATAGATCACATTTGGGCCATAAATCTAGCCTTGGTAAATTTAAAAAAAAAAAAAAATTGAAATCATTCCAAGCATCTTTTCTGACTACAATGCAGTAAGAGTAGACCTCAATTATAGGAGAAAAACTATTAAAAATTCCAACATATGGAAGCTGAACAACATGCTTCTGAATAACAAACAAATCACAGAAGAAATCAAAAAAGAAATAAAAATATGCATAGAAATGAATGAAAATGAAAACACAATAACCCAAAACCAGTGGGACACTGTAAAAGCAGTCCTAAGGGGAGAGTTTAATAGCAATACAGGCATACCTCAAGAAACAAGAAAAAAGTCAAATAAATAACCTAACTCTGTACCTAAAGCAACTAGAAAAGGAAGAAATGAAGAACCCCAGGGTTAATAGAAGGAAAGAAATCTTAAAAAATTAGGGCAGAAATAAATGCAAAAGAAACAAAAGAGACCATAGCAAAGATCAACAAAGCCAAAAGCTGGTGCTTTGAAAGGATAAATAAAATTGACAAAGCATTAGCCGGACTCATCAAGAAACAAAAGGAGAAAAATCAAATCAATAAAATTAGAAATGAAAATGGATAGATCGCAACAGACAATACAGAAATACAAAGGATCATAAGAGACTACTATCAGCAATTATATGCCAATAAAATGGACAACGTGGAAGAAATGGACAAATTCTTAGAAAAGTACAACTTTCCAAAACTGGACAAGGAAGAAATAGAAAATCTTAACAGAACCATCACAAGCATGGAAATTGAAACTGTAATCAGAAATCTTCCAGCAAACAAAAGCCCCAGGTCCAGACAGCTTCACAGCTGAATTTTACCAAAAATTTAGAGCAGAGCTAACACCTATCCTATTCAAACTCTTCCAGAAAATTGCAGAAGGTAAACTTACAAACTCATTGTATGAGGCCACCATCACCCTAATACCAAAATCTGACAAAGATGCCACAAAAAAAGAAAACTCAATCCCTGGGTCGGGAATATCCCCTGGAGGAAGAAATTGCAACCCACTCCAGTACTCTTGCCTGGAGAACTCTATGGACAGAGGAGCCTTGTGGTCTATAGCCCATGGTGTCACAAAGAGTCGGACACAACTGAGCGACTTCACTTCAATCATGATTAAGGTTTATAAGCAGAAAGTAGGGAGGTATCATGTGTTGTAGTTCAACATATTAAACATTACATTCCTGCCATGATTCAGAGCTTTCCATGAAAATTAAATATTTACCATAATGCTTTACACTAAATCTTATGCCTTTTATTGTTTAGGAATATACAGCAAAATTCCCAACCCTCTATGCATAGCGATAGAGATAGGAATTTAACTTTTGTTTGTCATCCAAGGGTCATAACCAAATGTTCCTATCCAGTGCAGGAAGCCCAGTCTGGTGGTCTGTGATGACCGGGAGGAATGAAATGAGGAGAGGGGAGGGAGCCTTGTCAGGGAGGGGATGCATGTATAATCATGGCTGATTAGCATTGTTGTATGGCAGAAACCAACACAGCATGCAAAAATTAAAAAAAAAATCAGAAACAAAAACAGTGTGCTGTGTGTCTGTGTGTAGTTTAATAAAGATCTGTTACTAACACAAAAATGATTTAGAAAATTTGAGAATGCATCATGTAATGACTGACATATTCAGTAATGTCTTAGGATAACAATTAAAATATACTGTTTTAAATTGCAAATTTGAAGTTATGTAACTTGTAATTTGGTTCTCATTAGATTTTTATATTAAATAGAAAAGAAAACAAAAGAGAAAAGGATCAAATAGTTGCAAAATCCTTTTAGTATAGATTATTTTTGCTTGGTAAATGCTCTTGAATAGGCAGTTTATTTATATAAATACAATGCAAACTCTTTTCCAAAAATTCTTAGATGCACTTTCAATCTAAAAGTAAACATTTTAACTACGAAGCTCAATGCATTGATGTTAGATAATATAGGTTAGTTCACTAATGGTTATATTAAGTAACATTTATAAACTACTGTTTCTATAGGTGGATTTATATGCTACTTATCTTTATTTATTATTTTTTTTTGAAAAGTTAAAAATTCCTTAATTTTTTATTCCTGGTACCACTACCACAATTTACAGGGCAATATACCTGATGTAATGAAAAAGAAAAAGAAAAAGCTACAACAGATAAAAAACCTCAGGAATGTACATCTAATTGACACTACATTGCATTAATCAATAGCTGCACTTTTTGCAAACTGTGGCTATGACAGTCCTGAACAAGAAGGGTTTCCTGTTTAAGCTGCAGTAACTTTTCTGACTATGGATCATCGTTCCTTCTGTGGCAGATTTTTACAGTTCCTCTAACGCATTTGGGACGACTGTCTCAAAGTAACCTGCAGCTTTCCTGACAACTCCTCGCTCTCCTGCTAAGAACTGTAGCCCTTTTATTCTGAGTTTTTAGAACCTTCTGCTACCATATCCACCATTTCCACCACCAGATCCATAACCACCACCATAGGGACTGACCGAGCTTCTTCCACCAAAACTACCCCCTTTCATGGGCCCATAATTTGACTGCTGTTGTCCACTATAATTTCCAAAATCATTATAGTTTCCACCACCACCATAGTTACCTCCAAAATTTACTCCTTCATTGTAACCATCATATCCTCCACTACCGCCACCATATCCACCACCTTGGTTTCCATATCCTCCTGGTCCACCACCACCGTAACCTCCTCTACTACTATAACCAGGACCACCGCCATAGTTGCCACCATCCCCTCCAAATCCATTATATCCACCATCGCCTCCTCCATAGCTCCCTCTGCTGCCACCACCTCCACCACCATAGCCTCCTCTTCCACCAAAGTTTCCACCACAGCCAAAGTTACCTCCACCACCTCCAAAGTTTCGTCCACGACCCATAAAGTTGCCAGATCCACCTTCAAGACCTCTTTGTGATCCAGCAGATTGCATCTCTTGTTTAGAAAGAGCCTTTTTCACTTCACAATTATGCCCGTTAATAGTGTGGTATTTCTGAACAACAATTTTATCAACTGTATCATGATCATCAAAAGTTACAAAAGCAAATCCTCTCTTTTTCCCACTCTGCCTGTCTTCCATAACTTCTATGGTTTCAATCTTGCCATACTTTTCAAAGTAGTCTCTCAAATTATATTCTTCTGTATCTTCTTTAATACCACCAACAAAAATTTTCTTCACTGTTAGATGGGCACCAGGCTTTACAGAATCCTCTCTAGAAACAGCTCTCTTTGGTTCCACTACACGCCCATCAACCTTGTGCGGTCGAGCACACATTGCTGCATCCACTTCTTCAACACAAGAATAAGTCACAAAACCAAAACCCCTGGAACGTTTTGTTTGGGGGTCTCTCATCACCACACAATCTGTAAGTGTGCCCCATTTCTCAAAATGTTCTCTTAAGCTATCATCTGTAGTTTCAAAGCTCAGACCACCAATAAACAGCTTTCTCAACTGCTCTGGTTCCTTGGGATCATGACCCGAGAGGACTAGGCCGCAAGCTTCGAGGCCATTTGCGGCATTCTCTGCTGGGCCGCCTCCTCCCTCTTCCTTCCAATCCCACACTCTCTCCCGCGGTGGAGCCAGGCGGCGGCCATTGCGTGCCAATGCGCGGATCAATGTCAACTACTTATCTTTAAAACCTTTGGATGTAGCAAGTATAAATACAACTTTTCTTCCTTGAAAGACTATGAATAAACGGTTGCTGAGGATATACATACAATACTGCTAAGAATTGTAAAGTTCAATGTTCACTTCTTTCTGGAGCAGTAATTACAAAACTTGGATCTGGTGCATGATGTATACATGCTAATATTAATATGTTGACTAAAGAAGGCAACAGCCGATAAACTGATTGATATTGGGCATGTATCTTACTACTGTATTATTCTATTACAAGACATTTTCCTTACATGAAGTGAAGTCGCTCAGTCGTGTCTGACTCTTTGTGACCCCGTGGACTGTAGCCTGCCAGGCTCTTCGGTCCATGGGATTCTCCAGGCAAGAATACTGGAGTGGGTTACCATGTCCTTCTCCAGGGGATCTTCCTGACCCAGGGATCGAACCCGGGTCTCCCGCATTGCAGGCAGACGCCTTAACCTCTGAGCCACCAGGGAAGCAGTTAAAGTGTGTCAGTTGCTCAGTCATGTCCAACTGTTTGTGAGTCCCTAGACTGTAGCCTGGGCTTCCTCTGGTGGCCTGGTGGCAAAGAACATGCCTGCTACGCAGAGGACACAGGAGACCTAGATTCAATCCCTTGGAGGAGAAGATCCCCTGGAGGAGGACATGGCAACCCACTCCAGTCTTCTTGCCTTGAGAATCCCATGGACAAAGGAGCCTGGCAGACTACAGTCCACAGGTATGCAGAGTCATATACGACTGAAGTGACTGAACACGCATGCATGGACTCTAGCCCACTAGGCTCCTCTGTCAATGGAATTCTCCAGGCAAGTACACTAGAGTGGGTAGTCATTCTCTTCTCCAGGTGATCTTTCCCCAGCCATGGGTCAAACCCACATCTCCTACATTGAAGGTAAATTCTTTACCTTCTGAGCCACCAGGGAAGCCCTTACATAAGGGAAATTTGGAATAAAAAAATGTAAAAAGTTTAAATATATAAAATCTACTAGATTTAGTAAGACATTATTTAAAGAGCTTTTAATTCACCTTTATAAAAAGATAGTTTCGTGATCTGTGATACCTATCTTCATTCTTCCATATTCTACTAACATAGCATCCTCCAGTCCTAAACATGGTACTCTTCCAGTGTGATCATTACTGTCCAATATCTTGATTCATTTTTTTATTTTCTTTTTTAAATAAATTCTTCAATTCTTTAAAAGAAGTATTTTCCCATTATAATGTTCTAGTGAGGTTTATGTTTTCCCAAAGAAATTCAAGCAAGAAGGGGTAATTTGGGGAAACGCTTTCAAAAATGAGTATTTGGACAATATCTTTAGCCTTAAAAACAGACCAAGCACCATGTGAACAGAAAATTGGATTCCAATAATCAATGATCTGTAGTAATATCATGGTTTATAAATTATCCTTTTTGGATGACTGTAATAGAGTGTTCACTGAACTAAAAATTGGGTGTCTTGAAAAATTGGGTGTCTGATGAGGAATAGTGTTGTGAAAGTTGTGGTGATCACAGGAAATGTGGTGATCACAGGAAATGGGAGGAAATGAGGTATGGGTTCTTTTGATTGTCCTGGGGAGCTTGCAGTAGGAAATGACAAAATTCTGAGCATCAGCACTTTGGCAAAAATTACTTTGAAAGACGTTGAAATATCTTATGGTAGCCCTAAAAGAATCGTCTTTTTTATTAAACCACTAGGAAAGTTCCCTAAATTTCTCAGTGGGAAACTGTGTGTCAGGGACTATGTAGTCCTCAACATTATAAAATAATTTTCTTTATCACGTAGATCTGTGGCATTCTGCAATATTGTTGACATTCCAGTCTATTTTGATATTTTTGCCCAGTTGCTTGTTGGTGTTTTCTAGGAAACAGTCGGATTTTGTATCAGACAAATGAAATACTTCTCCCTTTGAAAAACATTTTTCAGCAATCTTCTGGGTCCATTAACAATTTATTTTAATATCTCTCTGGCTTAGACTCATGAACCTCAACATTTCTTCTGACAAACATTGTCCTGTAGTTTAACTTGTCTTTCTTCTAATTTTTATTTTGCTTTTCTTTCTCACTGTACTTGTTTAAAAAATAACAAATTCTGTAAATAAAACTGTTTAGTCATTTATTCTTTAAATGAGTATTTGGCACTTACCACTTTCACAAATCTTTAAATCTGAATTTGAAATAATTCTGTGTTTTTTTTTTTTAACAAAAAAGATGCTATATCACAAATAATTAAGACATCCATTTTTTTAAATGTATTTACATAATGCAATCCCAACCTCTCTGTGGAAGCATGCACAATCTGGGCTTCTCTATCTAGAAGCACTGTCAAAGCTTATGAAATTAAGGTCTTCAAGCTTTAACTAAACTACATATTGGAGGATAAAAACACTGTTTTTATCCCTGATCTCGGAAGATCTCACATGTCATGTGGCAACTAAGCCTGTGCACCATGACTACCGAGCCTGTGTTCTGGAGCCATGAGCCAAAAATAAATATTTTTAAAAAGAAACAAGTTAGTATCATATACACAGTCCTTGCTTTAACTAAAACTAGCATGCAATTCTGAACAAAATTTGGAAGAAAGGAATTTAGAATTACAAAGTAATACTCTATAGAATTAATAAACTTATTGCACTAATTATCTTTGGTCTACCTGGACTTCAACTATCTTTATCATGTATATTTGATTTACTAATAAAAAGCATACTAAGAAATCTGTAAAATAGCAAAAAAGTAAAAAACCAAAACCTTCTATTTCAAGTGATTTTCTTTTAAAATGCTCCTTTGATTGGATTTGTAACCATATTTTTTGATTCCATCCCTGACAAAGCTTCAGTTGAAATATCAGGCCAACTGCATTGATGTGGTGACAATAGATGCTCAAACAAGTAAGCAGATATTTTCTCTATTTCTTAGCCCTATATTAAAAATAGCTTACACTTGTAAATGGGAACCTCAATTAGCTGCTGAGATATAGATTGCCCATTTGGCTAAATCTTCCAAAATTAGCTGCACCAGAATTGTCAATCCTTTTGAATAATATTTGTAATCTTTGTTTTACAACACCCCTTCATATGTGTATATCATTTCCTACACAAGAAACTGTGTGTGTGAATGTGTGTGTATGTTCAGTGGTGTCTGACTTTTTGAGACCCCCTAGACTGTAGCCCTCCAGGCTCCTCTGTCCATTGAATTGTCCAGGCAAAAATACTGGAGTGGTTGCAATTTCTTCCTCCAAAGAAACTATATAGTATCATCTTATTTGGCCAATATTTTATATGGCCTTTTTTTTTCTTTCTTGATATGTGACATAAAGGAGTAGGTGCAGGGAACACACGGATGAATTAAAAATGTGAGTGCTATTATCTCTGTGACTGTAGTACAGAAATATAGCTGGATCTATGGGAAACAGTGGAAACTGTCAGACTTTATTTGGGGGGGGGGGGGGCTCTAAAATCACTGCAGATGGTGATTGCAGCCATGAAATTAAAAGACGCTTACACCTTGCAAGTAAAGTTATGACCAACCTAGATCAGATATTCAAAAGCAGAGACATTACTTTGCCAACAAAGGTCCGTCTAGTCCAGGCTATGGTTTTTCCAGTGGTCATGTATGGATGTGAGAATTGGACTGTGAAGAAAGCTGAGCACTGAAGAATTGATGCTTTTGAACTGTGTGTGTTAGAGAAGACTCTTGAGAGTCCCTTGGACTGCAAGGAGATCCAACCAGACCATTCTAAAGGAGATCAGTCCTGGGTGTTCATTGGAAGGACTGATGCTGAGGCTGAAATTCCAATAATTTGGCTACCTCATGTGAAGAGTTGACTCATTTGAAAAGACTCTTGTGCTAGGAGGGATTGGTTGGGGGCAGGAGGAGAGGGGGACAACAGAAGATGAGATGGCTGGATGGTATCACCAGCTCGATAGACATGAGTTAGCGTGAACTCTGGGAGTTGGTGATAGACAGGGAAGCCTGGCGTGCTGCAATTCATGGGGACTCAAAGAGTCGGACATGACTGAGTGACTGAACTGAACTGAACTGATTAGCAGTATCATCAAGCAGTCAGTCAGTCATTTCAGTTGCTCAGTCGTGTCTGCCTCTTTGTGACCCCATGGGCTGCAGAATGCCAGACTTCTCTGTCCATCACCAACTTCCAGAGCTTACTCAAACTCATGTCCATCGAGTCAGTGGTGCTATTCAACCATCTAATCCTCTGTCAGCCCCTTCTCTTCCCACCTGCAGTCTTTCCCAACTTCAGGGTCTTTTCCAATGAGTCATTTCTTTGCATCAGTTGGCCAAAATATTGGAGCTTCACCTTCAGCATCAGTCCTTACAATGAATATTCAGGACTGATTTCCTTTTTGATAGACTGGTTTTATCTCCTTGCTGTCCAAGCTAAGATCATGACACCTAATCAATATCCACTCTACCAACCCATAGCTGATGGTACTCATACTCAGGGCATGAATAATAAGCCTAAACTGGCTAAATGCAAAAATATGTATAGTATAATGTTGTGTGTTTTGTACAGTGTAATGTTAAGTGTGTTTCCATATCAATATATGTAGAGATTTATAAGACTAAAAAGCACATTGTATCAGCCATAATTTGGGTTAGGTTCATTGGAAAATATACTAATGTAATTTTCCATGCTTTTAAGAAGTATAGTCTTTGTATGGTCTTCCCAGGTGGCACTAGTGGTAAAGAAGTCTCCTGCCAATGCAGGAGACATACAGAGACAGGGGTTCAATTCCTGAGTCAGGAAGATCTCTGGAGGAGAGCATGGCAACCTGCTCCAGTATTTTTGTCTGGAGAATCCCATGGACAGAGGAACTTGGTGGGCTACAGTCCATGGGGTCACAAACAGTCCAACATGATTGAAGCGACTTAGCATGCACAAACACAGCCTCAGTATGGAGGTGAATTATTTTTAAAAACATCAGCAATAGGTCAATGACAAAAGAAATCATACTGTAAATTACAGAAGAGGAATTTTCCTTTAGTTATTCTGTCTATAGTTCATGACAGGAGAAGGCAATGGCACCCCACTCCAGTACTCTTGCCTGGAAAATGCCACGGACAGAGGAGCCTGGTAGGCTGCCGTCCATAGGGTCGCTAAGAGTCCGACACAACTGAGCGACTTCCCTTTCACTTTTCACTTTCATGCACTGGAGAAGGAAATGGCAACCCACTCCAGTGTTCTTGCCTGTAGAATCCCAGGGACGGGGAAGCCTGGTGGGCTGCCGTCTATGGGGTCGCACAGAGTCAGACATGACTGAAGTGACTTAGCATAGCATAGCATAGCTCATGACAATAAACTCTGTAAGAATTCAAGGCTTGAGTCCCTAGGGTTAGGTGATTAGATATAAAACAAATTAAAACACCATCATGAACTATAATTACTAAGTCTGCCTATTACTCAAGGACATGTTCGTTCTCCTTCTGCAATTTCTTGACTATTGTAAAAATAACAGATTATATTTCTTGCTATTATTATTAACTATATTTTACAAGAATCATCAACTTTCTGATTAAAGGGCTGGAAACATTTAAACAAAAATTTCAATTTTGATACAAAATGTGTATGCAGCATATTAGTGTTAGCAAGAAATCCATAACAGAAATACACCAAAGATATCAGGCATTTGGTGAATTGATTTAACCTAGGATCATCCTTTCACTCTGATCTGAGGGATATGGAATCCAGAAGATTTTTGGCAGAGGAAACCTATATGAACTGAAAACAGCAATAAACAGGCTAAATTCTACTTTTATTAGTCCCAGGACCATCGTGCATGTGCAGTTATATGTTTAACCCCAGAGAAATTCACTATTATTATTTTTCTTAATATGTTAAAAATGTATACTCTTTCCCAGGCCAATTCTGCTGTTATCATATGACTGCCATAACCCAATCAATGATTTGTTTAGGTTTTTATCTTTTTTTTTTTTTTCCTTCTGTACAGCCTGTGTTCTCATATAATTATATTCTATCTTGGGGATATTTAGCACTCTAAGCATTATACTCATTCAGGAATCGTTTATATATAATACTATTACTGATAAATACTATTCTTTCTTATTTTCCAGATAAAGAAACTAAAGTTCTAAAGGATAAAGCTAATTTCCCATAATCATATTTACTCAAATTGTCAAGCAAAGACTTCAACCTGACACTTCAGAACATTCCTGGGTATACACTGATCACACTGCCTTCACTAGTTTAGGTTGAACAATCTTGAGCTTCTTTCACTCCACCTTCTCATGTTTCATTGCTCAATTTTAATTCTTCTTTATTTTTATCTTTTAAATCAAGATCCATGGTTCTGAGTGAAAGGAAATCAGAGCTCTGTGATCATGTTCATCCTCTTGGGTTTCTCAGAATACCTGCACCTCTTGGCACCTCTTTTCCTGGTGTTCTTGACCATTAACACAGTCCCTTTGGTGGGAAACCTTGGCATAATAGTGATCATAAGGACAAGTCTCAAACTCCACATGCCCATGTACTTTTTTCTTAGCCATCTATCCTTTTTGGATATTTGTTCTTCCAGTGTATTTACACCCAAACTCCTAGATATCTTGGTACTGGAAGACAGAGTTATCTCTTTAAAAGGATGCATGGCAAAGTTTTTCTTTGGCTGTGCATTTGTGATTACGGAGATGTCCATGCTAGCACAGATGGCCTATGACCTGTTTGTGGCTGTTTGTAACCCCCTGCTCTACACAGCTGCTGTGTCTCCTAAGCTCTGCAGCCTCCTGGTCGCTGGGACTTACACGTGGGGTGGAATGTGTTCCTTGACAATCACACGTTCTCTTTTGGAGCTGTCCTTCTGCAGTTCTAATGTCATACATCACTTTGGCTGTGAGTATTCTGCCATCATCTCTGCTTCCTATTCTGACACCCATTTCAGTCAACTGATGTGTTTCATCATTTCTACACTCAATGAGGTGTGTGTAGCCTCCTGATTATCTTCACCTCCTATGTTTTCACAGTTGTCACAATCATCAAGATGCCTTCAGCTGCTGGACTCCGAAAAGCCTTCTCCACCTGAGCCTCCCACCTGACCACCATCACCATTTTCCATGGGACTGTTCTGTTCCTTCATTGTGTACCCAACTCCAAAAGCTCATGGCTCCTCGTCAAAGTAGCCACTGTGTTTTTTTACTCTCATGATTCCTATGCTGAACCCCCTTATCTATAGCCTTAGGAATAAAGATGTGAAAGAGACACAGGAGTTTGATAACCATGAAACTGCTTTCTCCCACAATATAATTCAGAAGTCCAATAGGACTGAAAAACCACTTGAATTAAAGTCAAGCTGTGTATAACTCAAATAAATATATTTATGTTCATATTGTGCCTAATAATTTTCTTATATATTTCTGATGTTAGTTTACCTTTATTTTAAATAAATATATGATTATGTTTCAAATAAATTGTATGTTGCATTTTACATTTTTTTTGAAGGTCAGGATGAGCTACAATTATTTCTGAGTTAATATAGAAATAATACATTATGGAAGTCAGAGTGATGAAAAGATATATATTGTTAGAGACTCACTCCTTATGCTACAGTTTATGTTGTGATTTGTAACACTGCTGCAAACACAGATGATGACTCTGTTTAGTGTCAGGGTTAAGGTTAAGGTTAGGGTTAAATTTGCACTCAGGTTCTCATAACTAACTCTTTCGATTCAGTTCTATAAAATGCAACTTTTAGCTTTTCTCAAAACTTTATTTTACTCCAGGTAAAATGAGGACTTTTGAGTTTGCATTATAAAAATATTACCTGATTTTAAGCAAGAAGATCCTGAAAATAATAGCTAGTCTCTGTATGCATCACTAACTTTTTGAATACCAGTATAATATAGTTCAATAAAAGGTGTTTAAGATGATACTGAATACTGAGAAAAAGTTAAATGTATTTCTAAAGAGATATAATGATTACCCAGTGATAAAGCCCAAGTTAAGAACTGCTCTATTTTCTCTTCTTCTGACATATATACTCGTTCATGTCTCAGGTTTGCACTCATAATCCAAAGAAGAAGAAATGCTCTTTATCAATAATGAAGTATGAAAAAATTATAATAGATTAACAGAGATGTTTTTGAATAACTGGACCTAATCATGAATCTACCTCATTTGGTTTAATAAGTCTTTCTTATATTCCTTTGAAGTACCTGCCATTACCACATATTCTTTATGATAACTTTGAAGTAAGTCTCACTATCCATTAGAGCAACTTCTGACATCTTTTCTTCCCTGTAAGTGGATCCTGTTTATCCTTGACTGTTTCATTTTCATACAGACTTCAGTATTTCTTTTGTTCATTCTTTTAAACCCTGAGACTCTTAGGGGCTCTAAAATTTACGTCACTTGTTCTTTAGCTCTGCGTGTTAAAGCATGCTTGACTGTAGCCATGCCCTCTCTGCTTCATTCATCTATACTCCTTCGTGATGATAAGATCATATTAGCTGGTTTTTATTTTACCATTGTTTAAATTTATTGATTTTTATTTTTGGCTGTGCTGCACACAGCATGTGAGATCTTAGCTTCCCAACCAGGGATAAAGCCCATGCTCCCTGCAGTGGAAGCAAAGAATCTTAACCCCTGGACCACCAGGGAAATCCCACCACTGTTTTTACTGATGTGACTTTGCCATTTGATTCATTTCTCATTCTCATTACTATGACTGATTTGGTCTCTGGGGAAAAGAGAGACAACAAAGGCATGTTATATTTTGAGTTTGACATACTGAGTTAAAAATAATCCAAACTTTATCTCTTTCTTTACTGATTAGGGGGAAAAAATGGGCATAGGTAAAATTCTACAGGCATGGCAGATAAGAATATATTGTGAAGAATCATTATTAAGAGATTACAAATCTTAGTGAAATAAACACCTTCCTTGAAAAAACCTAGCATTCAATCTTATACAATAAAAATAGAAAATCTAGGTAAAGTCTTATCTATTAAAGTAATGAATGTCTGTGTGTGCTTGGTCATGTCTGACTCTTTGTGACCCCATGGACTTTAGCCTGCCAGGCTTCTCTGTCCATGGGATTTTCCTGGCAAGAATACTGGAGTGGGTGGCCATGCCCTTCTCCAAGAGATATCCCTCACCCAGGATCAAACCCCCATCTCCTGTGTCTTCTGTATTGCAGGTGGACTCTTTACCACTGAGCCACTGGGGAAGCCCAAAGTAATGGAATTTGTTTTCAAAAACTTCCTAACAAAGAAATCCTATGTCCTATTTATTATGTTGGTGAATTTGCTCGGGGGGGGGGGGGGGGGGGGGGGGGGGGGGGGGGGGGAGAAAAAAAAAAAAAAAAAAGAGAAAAGGGGGGGGGCCGGGGAGGGGGAGGGGGGGGGGGGGGGGGGGGGGGGGGGGGGAGGGGGGGGGAAAACATAAAAAAAAAAAAAAAAAAAAAAAAATAAAAAAAAAAAACATTTAAGAAATATTGTCAATCAGGCACAAATCTTTCTAGAGAATAGATTGAGAGGATACTTAATAATGCATTATACTCACTGAGTTTTTAACAATCAATTCAAACAAAGCTATTATAAGAAATAAATTTATAGATCAATCTTCCTCATGAGGTTAGATAATGAATATTCAAGACAGAATATTAACACACAGGATTTTATTCCAGAAACTGTAAAGTGGTTTAACAGTCATGAACTAATAACCACAAATCAACATATTAAAACAAAAGGGAAGATATATCATTCTTGCAATTTACAGTTCTAGAAAAATAATTTGGTTAAATACAAAACTCATTCCATTCTGAATGGATGACTTTTCTCAACTCATATTTAATAAAATTGTTATTAGCTGTAAGAAACTTTAAGTAATCCTCATATTAACTACTGAAATTACTGTGGTTAATTTTTAAATACTTTGGCTGTGATACTATGTATATATCTAAACCTACATCTCCCCAAGAATGTACGAATCCAAAGGCAGTCCCCTAGAGTTTTAATTGAAAAGTTTATACTTCCTATATGGCTGTGACAAATATTTCTAGTATCCATGTTTTTAATAGAAATTAACATCTTCCTGATAAGAGTGTGGGCTTCTCTGGTGGCTCCAATGGTAAAGAATCCACCTGCAATGCAGGAGACCTGGGTTCAGTCCCTAGATTGGGAAGACTCCCTGGAGAAGGGAATGGTCAGCCATTCCAGCAGTCTTGCCTGGAGAATTCCATGGATGGAGGAGCCTGGCGGACTACAGTCCATGAGGTCCCAAAGAATCAGGCATGACTTGAGTGATTAACACTTTCACTTCCTTGTTAGAGTATAGAATGTCAGAAATAGATTATCATTGTGAAAAATATGGCCTGCTGACAATGAATACTAGAAATGGCTTGCCTTTGGTGTAATGAAGGTATTCAGAGATTACAGCTTAGCTATCATCAGTTTATTGATAATCCTTATGTTTGTAGGTTATTGATATTTCTCCCAGCAATCTTGATTCCAACTTGTGTTTCTTCCAGTCCAGCATTTCTCATGATGTACTCTGCATATAAGTTAAATAAACATGGTGACAATATGCAGCCTTGACGTACTCCTTTTCCTATTTGGAACCAGTCTGTTGTTCCATGACAAGTTCTAACTGTTGCTTCCTGACCTGCATACAGATTTCTTAAGAGGCAGATCAGGTGGTCTGGTATTCCCATCTCTCTCAGAATTTTCCACAGTTTATTGTGATCTACACAGTCAAAGGCTTTGGCATAGTCAATAAAGCAGAAATAGATGTTTTTCTGGAACTCTCTTGCTTTTTCCATGATTCAGCGGATGTTGGCAATTTGATCTCTGGTTCCTCTGCCTTTTCTAAAACCAGCTTGAACAATCAAGATTGCTGGGAGAAATATCAATAACCTCAGATATGCAGATGACACGACTCTTAAGGAAGAAAGTGAAGAGGGGCTAAAAAGCCTCTTGATGAAAGTGAAAGTGGAGAGTGAAAAGGTTGGCTTAAAGCTCAACGTTCAGAAAACGAAGATCATGGCATCTGGCCCCATCACTGCATGGGAAATAGATGGAGAAACAGTGGAAACAGTGTCAGACTTTGTTTTTCTGGGCTCCAAAATCACTGCAGATGGTGACTGCAGCCATGAAATTAAAAGACGCTTACTCCTTGGAAGGAAAGTTATGACCAACCTAGATAGCATATTCAAAAGCAGAGACATCACTTTACCAACAAAGGTTCGCCTAGTCAAGGCTATGGTCTTTCCTGTGGTCATGTATGGATGTGAGAGCTGGACTGTGAAGAAGGCTGAGCGCCGAAGAATTAATGCTTTTGAACTGTGGTGTTGGAGAAGACTCTTGAGAGTCCCTTGGACTGCAAGAAGATCCAACCAGTCCATTCTGAAGGAGATCAATCCTGGAATTTCTTTAGAAGGAATGATGCTGAAGCTGAAACTCCAGTATTTTGGCCACCTCATGCGAAGAGTTGACTCATTGGAAAAGACTCTGATGCTGGGAGGGATTGAGGGCAGGAGGAGAAGGGGACGACAGAGGATGAGATGGCTGGATGGCATCACTGACTCGATGGGTATGAGTCTGGGTGACCTCCGGGAGCTGGTGATGGACAGGGAGGCCTGGCGTGCTACGGTTCATGGGGTCGCAAAGAGTCGGACACGACTGAGCGACTGATCTCTGATCTGATCTGATGTTTGTAGGAGACCTGCATTCGATCCCTGGGTCGGGAAGATCTCCTGGAGAAGGCAATGGCACCCCACTTCAGTATTCTTGACTGGAGAATTCCATGGACAGAGGAGCCTGGTGGGCTACAGAGCCCATGGTGTCACAGAATTGGACACGACCGAGAAACTAACACACACACATACACGCATGCATGAATAAGTCTTGCAAATTATACTTTATTTATTTTTTTTTAGAATACAATGATGCAATTGATAATTTTTTTTTTGTGCAATTGATATTTTTATATGTACTCATTTATGTACCACCACTGCATTCTGTTATTATTTTTTCATATTTTGGTTGCATATTCCTTGGAACTTTCTATATACAGAATCTAGCTGGCGAATAAAGACAGTTTTACTTTCTACTTTCCAGTAATTATAAGTTTCTTTCCTTATTCAGCAAAAATTTAAAATAAGATGTTGAATAAAAGTGGTTGAGAACATATTATTTTTTTGGTTGTTTTTATACACAGGGTTAGGAGAAAATCAAGTTATTTTACTTTATGTAGGATTTCTTTTCTGTTTTCTGTTTTTACATTTAGCATAATGCTAGCTAGAGGTATTTTGTAGATGATCTTTATCAGATTGTAGGAATATTCTTATATATCTTGTTTGCTGTTATACAGGTGATTGTTTCGGTTCCTCCCCTCCCCCTCGAGTCATTATATATTTTCCTATCATATACTGTGGTATTTTATTTTCTAATATTATATTCAGTATTTCTGTAATGAAGTACACTAGTTATCTTGATCTTTTTTCTTTTTTTTTTTTTTTTAGTCTTTGTCTGGTTTTATTGTTGATGGTTGTTGGTTAATTACTAAGTCATATCTCTTTTACAACCTCATGGACAGTAGCCTGCCAAGTTCCTCTATCCATGGGATTCTCCAGGCAAGAATACTGGAGTTGATTGTCACTTCTTTCTCCAGAGGATCTTCCTGATCTAGGGATAAAACATGTGTGCTCTGCCTGCCAGATGGATTCTTTACCTCTGAACCACCAGGGAAACCCATGAAACACCAGGAATATCCCAAAACTCAGAAAACAATCAGAAATACTGGTGGTGGCTCCTCTGCACTGTAGGGGACACCCACACACTTTCTTTCCTGGTGTGCTTCTCTGCCTTGCTTCAATTTTAACTAAACAGTTTCTCTGCCTGCCCTCCCACTTGTACTATGTCGCTAAAAATAAACTTTGTACCTTCAGTTAAAATTTTTGCCTCCTTGAGAAATGCATTTTTTACTGGGGACAAAAAAAAATATATACATATATATATACTGATGGTTGCCAGTAACCCGCATGTCAGCTATCAGTTTTTAAACTATAGAGTTATGATTCACACATTCTAAACTAATTAATCATTTTCAGGTTTTGCACTTTGCTGATTGAATTGTCTTTGCCTCTTCAACCAAATCCTGAGCTCCTGAAGGTCAGGAAGCAGGCCAAAGAATTCGGGATGATTTGGGAGTATAGCATTGAAATGTGTATAATATCATATCTGAAACGAGTCACCAGACCAGGTACGATGCCTGATAATGGATGCCTGGGGCTGGTGCACTGGAACAACCAAGAGGGATGGTATGGGGAGGGAGGGGGGGGGAGGAGGGTTCAGGATGGGGAGCACGTGTATACTTGGGGCGGATCCATCTCGATGTATGGCAAAAGCAATACAATATTGTAAAGTTAAGCAAAATAAAATTTAAAAAAAAAAAAAAAAAGAATTCTATCATTGTACTTGCACAGTTCTGGCTTCTAGATATTTGTAGCTGAAAATCAAATCCAGAAATCTTTGGTTTCTATCATAGAGGTTTCTTAGAACCTCTGTCAGAATCACCTGGGAAATAAGTTGAACTCACAGATATTTGGCAGAGAAAACCAGGAATGTTCATTTTACACAAGCCTCTTGGAATATTCTTATGTACATGGATGTTTGGGAATTAGAGAGCTGTCACATACAAATAAACACAGTCCTAAGTACATGTTTCACACAAGGTATAGGCAAGATAGTAACAGCATCAAGTTTAAATAACATTTCCAGTCTTATTTCCTCCTCTAGCCCCTCCTCCCCTTCCTGTCTGAATCATCCTCCTGGAGCAAAATCCTAATCAAGTCCTTCCTTCAACTAAAACCTTCCCAATTGTGAGACTATAAAACCCATTATCATAAGCTTATCCTTTAAGAATCTTTATGGCCCAGTTGCAATCAAATGACATAACTTTTTAACTAAGAGCACAAATTCTGTGGCCAGACTGACTGAATTCAAATCCCAATGTCTCCAGTTTGAGTATGAGCTATATTAATGGATGAAAAAAAAAAGTGTTGCATATATCTCTTATTGCTCTGTTTATGCAAATATCCATGCATGTTTTTTTGGGTGCTATTTATTACTTAAATGCTTGACAGAATTGACCATTTAATAGTATGGGCCTGAGGTTCTCCTTGTGGGAAGATTTTTAACCAAAAATTCAATTTCATAAGAAGATAGAGGCTATTCATATTTTGTATTTCATCTTTGGTAAGATTATTTGTATGGTTCAAATGGTTTTTCTACATCAACTAAGTAGTCAAATTTTTTGGAAGAAAATTATACATAATACTCCCTAATTATTTTTTCTACATTGACAACATTTGTAATGAACTCTCATTTTTTTTTTCCTGAGTAGCAATTGTGTTATGATCTGTTATTTTTAATCAATTTATCTAACAGATGATTGATTTTATGTATCATTTTAAACATCAGAATTTTAGTTTTGCTCAATCCCTTATTTCTATTTCACTGTCCATTTTCTATTTTTGATCACGATTCTCATCTTTTCCTCCTTCTATTTATTGTGAGATTAAAAACTGTTTGCGTTTTTATCTTCTTATATGGAATCAAGTTTCTTCTCTTAAGTAAAACATTCAAGCAAGTAGGTGCTATTTTAAATAGAATGAGGTATAAATAGAAAGATTACAAAAATGTTGACCTCATGAGTGACAAGTAGAAATCTAAATTAGTCCTTAAGATTCTCCACCACTTGGTGCACATAAATCTTCAACTAGCCATTCAATTACACATTAATCTGGGAGCTTCTGGCAAATAATTTTAAACTATGCTGCTGCTGCTAAGTCACCTCAGTCGTGTCCGACTCTGTGCGACCCCATAGACGGCAGCCCACCAGACTCGCCCCCGTCCCTGGGATTCTCCAGGCAAGAACACTGGAGTGGGTTGCCATTTCCTTCTCCAATGCGTGAAAGGGAAAAGTGAAAGTGAAATCGCTCAGTAAGTGTCCAACTCTTTGTGACCCCATGGACTGCAGCCCACCAGGCTCTTCTGTCTATGGGATTTTCCAGGCAAGAGTACTGGAGTGGGGTGCTTATTGCCTTCTCCAATTTTAAACTATAACTAGTTTTAAATCAGTTGATCATGAGAAAAGAAGACTATCCTGACTGGTAAGTCTCATATAATCTGATGATTTGTTAAAAATGCTTGAATCCCTCTTTATTATTATTTTTTTATTTTTTAATTGAACTTTTTATTTTGACACAGTTGAAGCTATACTTGCAGTTTTAAAAAATAATAAGAGATATCCAATGTACTCTCTACCCAGTTTAACCCCAGAAGTAGCTTGCAAATTTATAGCACAACATCACAAGGAGGGTATTGGCAGGGATATAGTCAAAATACAGAACGTTTCCATCACCTCAGGGATCCCTCTTATTGCCCCTTTTATTGTACGTTCTCTCTTTTCCCCCTCCTCTCTCTTGCTCTGACAACCACTAATCTATTCTTCACTTCTATACTTTTTGTTATTTTAAGAATCTCATATAAGTGAAATCATACCATATATAACCTTTTGGGATTGTTTCTCTTCACTCTGCATAAATTCCTTGGAGATTGAATCCCTCTTTAAAGAGATGTATGAATTATAAGAGGGTGTTGAAAGAGAGATTTGAAGTGTGAGAGTGACTTGAGTGGAGAAAACAAAGTGGATACCTAGGAGTGGATTCTAGGGACTGTGAATAACCCCAAAACAGATGTCAAGGAAACAAGACCTTATTCCTACCACCTCAAGGAACTGCATTATTCCAACAACATGAATGAGCTTGGAAGAGAACCAATTTATAGATGAGAAACTTGATAACACTTTTATTTCAGCCTTGTGATAACTTGAAAAGAGGGACCAGGTGTATTGAGCCTAACTTCAGGCATACAAAATTGTGAATTAATAAATGAGTATTTTTCAAGCCACTGAATCTGCAGCAGTTTATTATGATGAAATATACCATTAATATACCACATAATTCAGCAAACCTATCAATTGCATTATCAAAAGATGTATATTCAACAAGTTTTAATAAAACAGGGAAACATTGGGATGCAATAATAACTGCAAATGCCATAATATCATATTTCTATTCAGTGTGATATTGAATGTGTTTTTTACAAAAATGTAGATGTCCAAATAAGAAAAATTAGAGGAAAGACTGAAATAAACATAACACTACACTTGGTCTATTGGACAGTAATTGTGATATTCTCTTTCTGAATTTTGGAATTCACATCTTGCATGATAAATATAAATATAAACAGGTTGATTGCTAGTGTTATTTTTCTAAATGGGAAGATAAACATGTTCAAGCTTCCTATAGGATTTAATGATTTAAAATAAATTATACTTTAAATGAGGAGTACAGGATTTTCAGATATGCAGATGACGCCACCCTTATGGCAGAAAGTGAAGAGAAACTCAAAAGCCTCTTGATGAAATTGCAAGAGGAGAGTGAAAAAGTTGGCTTAAAGCTCAACACTCAGAAAATGAAAATCATGGCATCCGGTCCCATCACTTCAAGGGAAATAGATGGGGAAACAGTGGAAACAGTGTCAGACTTTATTTTTGGGGGCTCCAAAATCACTGCAGATGGTGACTGCAGCCATGAGATTAAAAGATGCTAACTCCTTGGAAGGAAAGTTATGTCCAACCTAGATAGCGTATTCAAAAGCAGAGACATTACTTTGCCAACAAAGGTCTGCCTAGTCCAGGCTATGGTTTTTCCTGTGGTCATGTATGGATGTGAAAGCTGGACTGTGAAGAAGGCTGAGCGCCAAAGAATTGATGCTTTTGAACTGTGGTGTTGGAGAAGACTCTTGAGAGTCCCTTGTACTGCAGGGAGATCCAACCAGTCCATTCTGAAGGAGATCAGCCCTGGGATTTCTTTGGAAGGAATGATGCTAAAGCTGAAACTCCAGTACTTTGGCCACCTCATGCGAAGAGTTGACTCATTGGAAAAGCCTCTGATGCTGGGAGGGATTGGGGGCAGAAGGAGAAGGGGACGACAGAGGATGAGATGGCTGGATGGCATCACTGACTCGATGGATATGAGTCTGAGTGAACTCCAGGAGCTAGTGATGGACAGGGAGGCCTGGCGTGCTGTGATTCATGGGGTCGCAAAGAGTCGGATACGACTGAGCGACTGAACTGAACTGACGGGATTTTCTTTAAATTGTCTTGTTTGTAGCTCATGGAAAACATCCCAGTCAAAATTATCTGGGGTGTGAATCCCCAAAGTCACTCAGGTAGACGTAAATATACCACATGATCCCTAAGTTTAGTTTACAAGTATTCCTTATCCTTGAAAGTGTCTCTATTTTTTAATGAAAAAAACAATGTACTTTTCTTGATGACTTTACTGAAATATACTTTGGAAGAGGTTACAATACTCTATTACAAGCTACAACAGTTCTAATTAAATGTAAGTATTTTTGTTAAATACTTTTCACATTCTTATTTAAATTAAAGAAATTTTCAGTAACTCAATCTATAAAGACTATATGCTTTTGGTGAGTTGTTCAATTAAGTGATTTACTTTAATTCTGATGTGGGAAACTCTGAAATTAACAATAATTTTGTCAGAGAAGCACCTATGCAACCCCAGTAGCAATGAAATGGTACTCATTTAATTCATTTAAAGGTAAGAATACAAGATATTGATATTATTTCTTATATATTTAATATTCATGGGATGCATTTAGTTTTGAACTTTGCTTATATAGCTGAATGATGTCCTTGGTGGACATTCAAGAAGTAGTGTTTTTTTTTTTTTTTCAATTAAAAATAATAAAAAATTAGGGAAATATTAAAAAGAAATGTATAAAACTATACAGAAATATGCCAAACTTAACATTAATTTCTTTGAGTTTAAAATCATTCAGGTGAAAGCAAGTTGGAGCAGTACAGCAAATTTGAGTTCTGAATTAAACCCCAAAGTAGTCTGAACTATGTTGCCTGGTATTTGATATTAAAAGGTAATAATGCTTTAATATACCAAAATGTGTGTATTTTGTGCACAAAAATTAAAATTCCTGCAGTGAGTAAAATGAAAGAAGTAGCTATCAAGCAGTCTAGATAATGCAGTGATACTGTGCATCTAAGTCACTTCAGTCCTTTCTGACTCTTTATAAACCACCCTATGGACTATAGCCCACCAGGCTCCTCTGTCCATGGGATTCTCCAAGCAAGAATACATACACTCCTCCAGGGGATTTTCCCAACCCAGGGATAGAACCTATGTCTCTTATATCTGCTGCACTGTAGTTTAGTTCTTTTAGAGATCACAGAAATCCAGACAGAAGCGTTCAGTTTGCATGTAATTTGTATGGAGATGATTTTGAATATGGGTAAGCATTTGAGCATGACTTTAAGCTAAGATTGAATGAAAATTAGTCCTAAAGGATGGCTGTAGGTAGGCTAAATAAAGATACCTGCTGAGTAGATGGGTGGTAGCTACAATAAAGATGGGAGTGTATTTTGAAGAATATGTTCATTTTGCCCTAATTACATTTTTCACAGCCTTAACCTTGGATGGAAAGGAAATCATAGAGATACAGACAAGGACAGGGAAAAATGGACAAAACAAAGCTTATGCCTTGATGGTTTGAGACATTAATGGAAATGCGCAGCTAAGAAGGAAACATTAGAAAATAATTAAGTAAGAAAAATACTTCCTTCATGTATGCATTTTTTCTACTTCTTAGTCACTATTAGAACCATTTCAGACTTTGTAAAATTATAGGCAGTGCTACATTGTAGAATATTTTGAGTTCATATATTTCAAATTCAAAGTAAACATGAAAAACAGCATTAGAAATACAAGAGAAGAAACTAAATTTGGTGGGAGCCATTTATTACATGTGAAATTAAAGTCTTAAATGTTTTAGAAAATAATTAAATTTGGACTTCCCCGATAGCTCAGTTGGTAAAGAATCCGCCTGCAATGCATGGGACCCAAGTTCAATTCCTGGGTTGGGAAGATCTTTGGAGAAGGGATAGGCTACCCACTCAAGTGTTCCTGGTCTTCCCTTGTGACTCAGCTGGTAAAGAATCTGCCTGTAATGTGGGAGATCTGGGTCCAATCCCTGGGTTGGGAAGATCCCCTGGAGAAGGGAATGGCTACCCACTCCATTATTCTAAACTAAATTTGGTGGGGGGCATTTATTATGTGTAAAATTAAAGTCTTAAACATTTTAGAAAGTAATTCACTAATTTAAGTTATATTTTATACATAATTGTGTAGTAAAAACAAATTCTTAGAATTATATACTATAGGAAAGGTTTCAGAGAGCTTAACTTGTCAGAGACATGTTTATAAGTGACTGAGGTTAAATTTGAAGGCAAGTTAACTTGATTAAAGAGTCTAGATTGATAACAAGACATCATTCATATTCTCTAGGAGATACAATATATGGCTTTTCACCAAGGTTTGGCCAGTTGGTGAAATCATTAAGGGAACGTAAACCTGAGGCTGCTCTGATGAGGTGGGTGCTGGATCTCAGTTGTGTGTCGACACCATGGACTATAGACCTCCAGGCTCCTCCGTCCATCAGATTTCACCAGCAAGTATACTGGAGTGGGTTGCCAATTCTTTCCCCTGGAGATATTCCTGACCCAGGGATTGAACTCATGTCCCTTGCATATCCTGCATGATCAGGAGGATTCTTTACCACCACACTACCTGGGGAAGCCCCTCTCTGATCAGAGAGCACTAAGGAAGAGTGAGAGAAAAACAGAGGACATCTTGAGCAGTTAGAATGGCCTGAACAAACATAAGAATTTGGAAGTGCAATCAACAAGTTCAATTAAATGAAGCTAAAGAAAGAAATTATCCACATGGAGAAAAGGGAGACAGAGCTTAGAAGGTTGAGAAAATTCAAGCAAGGACATTTTCTGAGTCACCATGACACTCAGTTCTTCCCAGTCCATCCTCTCCTTGCCTCTCCATCAGAAGCTGACTTGCACGCTCCACACCTGTAGACACATAGTATACCATTTGGGCTCGAACCGTTTCTTATTCACATTCCTGGGAAATCCCAGACTTCACCACTGCAGACCAGTCCCCTTTCCGGGCTTGGGAAAAAAAAAAAAAAAAACAACCCTGTATTTCTGTCATGTATGGTTGCTTAGGGTGAACTCTGGTTTTATCTGGCAGAAACCATAGTGATGGATGAGTGAAATCAGAGTGCTGGAATCACCTTCATCCTCTCGGGCTTCTCAGAATACCCACAGCTCCAGGTGCCCCTATTCTTGGTCTTCTTCGCTGTCTATACAGTCTCTGTGGTGGGGAACCTGGGTATTATTGTGACCATCAGAATCAATCTCAAACTTCATACGCCCATGTACTTCTTTCTCCCCCATCTCTTCTTTCTTGATTTTTGTTACTCCTCTATAACCACACCCAGTACTCTTGCCTGGAAAATCCCATGGACGGAGGAGCGTGGTAAGCTCCAGTCCATGGGGTCGCTAAGAGTCGGACACGACTGAGCGACTTCACTTTCACTTTTCACTTTCATGCATTGGAGAAGGAAATGGCAACCCACTCCAATGTTCTTGCCTGGAGAATCCCAGGGACAGCCGTCTATGGGATCACACAGAGTCAGACACGACTGAAGCATACAGCAACAGCAGCAGCAAACCATTAGAGATCTTGGTTGTGGACATAAGGACTATCTCCTACATGGGTTGCATGCTGCAGTTCTTCTTTGGTTGCACACTTATCATTACAGAGATGTTCATGTTAGCAGTGATGGCCTATGACCAGTTTGTGGCTGTTTGTAACCCCGTGCTCTACATAGTCGGAGAAGGCAATGCCACCCCACTCCAATACTCTTGCTTGGAAAACCCCACGGACGGAGGAGCCTGGTAGGCTGCAGTCCATGGGGTCGCTAAGAGTCAGACATGACTGAGCGACTTCACTTTCTCTTTTCACTTTCATGCATTGGAGAAGGAAATGGCAACCCACTCCAGTGTTCTTGCCTGGAGAATCCTAGGGACGGGGAAGCCTGGTGGGCTGCCATCTATGGGGTCACACAGAGTCAGACACGACTGAAGTGACTTAGCATAGCATAGCATAGCATAGCTCTACATAGTTGCTGTGTCTCCTAAGCTCTGCAGCCTCCTGGTCACTGGAACCTACACATGGGGTGGGGACGTGGTCCTTGACAAGCACGTGTTCTCTTTTGGAGCTGTCCTTCTGTGGTTCTAACGTCATACATCACTTTGGCTGTGAGTATTCTGCCATTGTCTCTGCCTCTTGCTCTCACTCTTACTTCAGTCAGATGACATGTTTTATCATTTCTACTCTCAACCAGGTGTGTTGCCTCCTGATTATTCTCGCCTCCTATGTTTTCGTAATCATCACAATCATCAAGATGATTTCAGCCAGTGGACTCCGAAAAGCCTTCTCCACCTGTGCCTCACACCTGACTGCCATCACCATTTTCCATGGGGCCATCCTTCTTCTCTACTCTGTACCCAACTCCAGAACCTCATGGCTTTTCATCAAAGTAGCCTCTGTGCTTTTCACAGTAGTGATCCCCATGCTAAATCCGCTATCTACAGCCTTAGAAATAATGATGTGAAGGAGACCATCAGAAAATTATTCAACACCAAAATGTTTTCTCACCTAATGTAATATTGAGTGAGAAGAGAGATAGAGAAGAGCATTTTCTTAAGTGTAATTTACACAGTGTGTTGACAGTTATTATGTTTTTTTTTCAAATGTGTGCTTATTAACTGATTAGTGTGATCTTTGTGACCCCTTCTCTGTCCATGGGGAATCTCCAGGGAAAAATACTGGAGTGGGTTGCCATGCTCTCTTCCAGGGGAATCTTCCCAAGCCATGGACGGAACTCGTGTCTCCTGAAGTGCATGTTGATTCTTTAGTGACTCAGACACAATGGGATACAATCTCTTGTATATTATATACATATATATATATACACATACATATATACATATATATATACATATATATATATATCATATGAATACAATGTGATTTTTAAACTGCAATGTGATTTTAAAATATCACCTTCAGTTTAAAAGAAAATAAGAAATAAAATTATGTTTATGTCTCACTTTTAGAGTGTTATAGGCTAAATAACAATCCTCTAACACTGTCCATGGGCTTCCCTGGTGGCTCAGATGGTAAAGAATCCCCCTGCAATATGGGAGACCTGGGTTCTTTCCCAGGGTAGGGAAGATCACCTAGAGGAAGGCATGGACAACCCACTCCAGTATTCTTGCCTGAAAAATCCCCATGGAAGAGGAGCATGGTGGGCTATAGTCCATGGGGTCACAAAGAGTCAGATAAGACTGAGCAACTAAGCACAGCACAGCAAAAGGCTGTCCACATCCTAAAATCCTCAGAAAGAATTGGCAAGTGATTTCTGTTCCATGTCTTCTTTTTTTTCTCTCTCTCTTCCTTTCCTTTCTCTTTTTCTCACTCTCAAATTATGAAATGTGATAAATAGATAGACAAGTAATTCTGTGTAATCATCCTGTATGCTGCTTTCTCCAAGAAATTAAAGACATTATCAGCTCTTTACAGCATTTCTATAAGCATTTTTCTAGTCACTGTGCCTCTCTGATGCCTCTAGGAGCAAACTTCACTGCTGTGTTCAAAACTTTTTCTTCTAAACAGAGAATAGGTTATGAGAGTTGAAAGTTAACTTTGTCGCTTTTGAAATTTGTATTATTAAAGTTTTGGAGTATATTCCCTTATGTTTGGCTTATTTGACTCAGAATTTTTTTCAAAAGAATTTTTAAGTGATCAACTTTAACAGTAGTTCCATTTTTGTTGCTGAAGGATGTTCCACAAAATAAATATATTGATATGATAATATGTTTATTCATACTACTACTATAAATGGATTTTGGCTATTTACTCTTCTTTATTGAAGTATTATTTATTTGCAGTGTTATAATAATTTTAGATGCACAACATAGTGATTCATTATGTTTTTTAGACTATACACTATTAAAACTTCGTGGCTCAGTGGGTAAAGAACCTGCCTGCAATGCAGGTGATGCCAGAGATATGGGTTTGATTCCTGGGTGGGGAAGATCCCCTGGAGGAGGGCATGGCAACCCAATCTCATGAGCAGAGGAGCTTGGTGGGCTACAGTCCATGGGGTCGCAAAGAGTTGGACACAACTGAAGTGACTGAGCACAGCACAGCACGCAAAGGATAATAGCTAAAACTTTTGGTGCTAGACAGTGGTATCCTTGTAGCTTATCTATTTTATACAGAGTATTTTGTAGATTTTATACTCCTAAATTGCCCCTCCTCCTTTCCTTATACAGTCTGCAAATAACAATTTTTGGAGAGAATTAGAATAAAGAGAAACCTTGTGTGTTGTGGGTGAGAATGTAAATTGGTAGAGCCAATTGCATACTGTATGGAAAACAGTATGGAGTTTTGCACACACATGCACACAAACACACACACAAAAGCTAAAAATAGAACTACCATATGAGCCAGCAATTTCACTCCTGGTTATTTCACCTTTTTTGTCGTTAATATAAATGCTGCATGAACATTCTTACACAAGTATGTGCTGCATTGCACATGAGCACTCACTGTGTGAGGTATGCCCTATCTCTGAATGTTCTGGATCAAAGGCACTTGTTTCTGATCTTTTGCTAGGTGCTATCAAACAATTTCCAAAATAGATGTATTAGTTTAAATTCCAACTATATTGCATGTGGGTTCTAATTATTGTCCATTCTTGCCAACATTTAATACTGTCATAACAGACATTTTAATATTTTCAGGTTGATGGGTGAGTAGGAGTACTTCATTTTGGTTATGAATTCAATTCCACTTTACTAATGTGGTTGAATTCTTATAAATTAGTTATTAATCATTTGACTAATTATATAATTTTTAATTTAAAAAATAAATTGCAAAGATATTTCAGAGTTTTCATCACACCTCACTGTACATTGTTAGTGGGAATGCAAAATGTTGCAGCTGCTGTGGAAAATGGTATAGAGGTTCTTTATTAAGTTGAAAGCACATTGAATTGTACATGATCCAGAAATCTTGCTTATGGGTATTATCCTAAAAATTTGAGGTCAAGTTTTCAAAAATATGTTAGTGTTCCCACACTCACTGTACAATCATTCACAATAGCCAGGAAGTGTAAACAACTGAAATATCTATGGACAGATAGTTGGATAAAAGAATGCTGTGCATATGTGAACAGTGGAATACAACCTGACCTTTAAAAAGACGAAAATTGTGTAATATGTGACTACATGGATGAAACTTGAGGACATTATGCTAAATGAAAATGTCAGTCGTAGAAAGACAAATACTGCAGTATTCCACTTATGTGATATATCGGAATCAAGGAGTGGAATGATAGCTACCAGAAGCTAGTGTAGAGGGAAGCAGGAGTTTACAAATCAATGGTCAAGAAGTTTCAGTTTAGCAAGACACACACAGCTGTACTCTACAAAATTATATGTGTAGTCAACAGTACTATATTGTACACTTAAAAATATCTTAACAGGGTAGATTTCATATTGTGTTTTTACCACAGTAAAATAAAATTTAAGAGAGAATTAATGGTACATTATGATGACTAAAATTTAAGTTTTATTTGGATTCTATCCAGTTTGTTTTTTCCCACTAATACACTCTTTTCTTTCTGAGATGTAATCCGGGTACCACATTGGATTAGTTTTCACATCTTCTCAGTATCCTGTCATCTGAAACAGTGTTTCACTCTTTTCTTGTTTTTTTTTTTTTTTTTTTTTTCTTGACTTTGACAATTCTAAGGAATATTGGTGAGGTATCTTGAAGAATGTTTCTGGATATGGGTTTACCTAATGATTCTCTCACATTAAACTGGGATTGTAGATTTTCGGTATGGTTTTATCACAGAAGTGAAGCTTTTCTCATGACATCATATCAGGGTGAATGATATCCACATTACATCACTGGAGAAGACCATCTTTATCTTTTGCCTAAGGCAGAGCTGGCCAAGTTTCTCTACTCCAAACTTAAATGCTGGATTTGAAATGCAGTTAATAACAATTATTTCTATATTTTTCGATATTTCAAAGTCTATATTTCATGTTTATTCAATAAATACTTATTATTTTAAAAGTTCAGTATCAAAAAAGTAATTAATGTGATAAATGTGGTGGTGTAATTATCTTTAATGATGTAGAAGAAAATGCATCCACTAAAATGACACGAGACAGTGTTTCATGTAATTAAATGGTTTGTGGTCCACTGAATAATACTCCGATTACAATTCTGTGTACTTCATATATTCATGATCATGGGGGGAAAATATAAGACCCTGGGTTTGGCAGAATTTAGACTGTGAATTCAGCTTTTAAATTTTTCTTTGTATTTTTTGATATTTCTAATGTCCCTGGAAATAAAATACCATTTTACTGGCATGCTCATTGAAATATACTATCATTTTTGCAAGCCTAAAGTCTTTTAATATATACTGGAGGTTCATTAATCCTAAAAAGAAATTCTCAGTAAATTAATCAAGAATATCTGGTTTCAGGTCAGTTCATGTTTCTTTCTGTATCTTGCAAATTAAGTGGAAAAGATGAGCTGCCACTTGTATAGATTGTTCCACAAACTATAGATGATCCTTTTCTATGATCAGAAACATTTTAATTTGCACTAATATGGCATGAAGTGGTTTTCACAATTAAGATTTGTATTACTGAAATTGGCAGCAATGAGCAAATGGGAAATTGCAAAAATACAGAGAATTCTGTAATTCCATAAACCTAGTTCCAATTTGCAGAGAAGGCAATGGCACCCCACTCCAGTACTATTGCCTGGAAAATCCCACTGATGGAGAAGCCTGGTAGGCTGCCGTCTATGGGGTTGCACAGAGTCGGATACGACTGAAGCCACTTGGCAGCAGCAGCAGTTCCAATTTGAATATAAACCTACCATTAACCCACTGATTTTCTCCAAAATCATTTGAAATTGCTAACGTTGAACACCAAATCAATTTTTCAGTCTCTTTTGTTATTGATATGAGTATTGCATCAATATGGAGAAGGAAATGGCAACCCACCCCAGTACTCTTGCCTGGAAAATCCCACGGACGCAGGAGCCTGGTAGGCTGGAGTCCATGGGGTCGCCAAGGGTCTGACATGACTGAAGCGACTTCACTTTCAATTTTCACTTTCATGCATTGGAGAAGGAAATGGCAGCCCACTTCAGTGTTCTTGCCTGGAGAATCCCAGGGACAGAGGACCCTAGTGGGCTGCCGTCTATGGGGTCGCACAGAGTCTGACAGGACTGAAGCGATTTAGCAGCAGCAGCAGCATTACATCAATAAACTAAAACAGTGGTTCCAGTCTTCCTAATATACCAGGATGTTGGTAATATTTTCAAATGTTGAAGGAAAGCCATTTGTTAAAATAGCCTGAATAATAATGGATATTTACAATGCATCTGCCCATTCCCTCTTGCTATTGGAAAAAATATTCTGATGACATATTATTTATGTCTAGGATTGTTTGTAGTGAATATCAAGTAGGCCTTCATGGACCTGAGCCTGACACTTGCTCCGGACAAAACTAAGATGAAGCAGACCATCCATCTAATTTTACTGAAGTTTTATGTCTGTATCTCAGGGCCATTCATTTTAAGGCATTGAAGCTCTTCCCCATCTTCTCCAAGTTTGCCTCATCATAACAGAGGTTTACTCATTGGTATAAAAAATTTGTAATTTTCACTGTATATTGAATGCATTTTGTATAAAATTATTGTTGGTAAATATAATAATTAATTATATATAACTTATACATCTTAATTATATATA
This sequence comes from Tragelaphus eurycerus, assembly GCA_935064755.1. NCBI lineage: Eukaryota > Metazoa > Chordata > Mammalia > Artiodactyla > Bovidae > Tragelaphus > Tragelaphus eurycerus. The sequence goes on along the minus strand of CAKXYN010000084.1, from coordinate 10,914,100 downwards.
ATTTGTAAATTATATCATTTTCTCATAACATTATATATACTTTATATTATATATTTAATTATATATTGGTGGCTGAGACAGTAAAGAATCTGTCTTCAGTAAACCTGGGTTTGATCTCTGTGTTGGGAAGATCCCCTGGAGAAGGCAATGACAATCCACTCCAGTATTCTTACCTGGAGAATCACATGGACAGAGAAACCTTGTGAGCTACAGTCCATGGTTTTTCAAAGAATAATACAAGAGAAAGCAGCTAACACTTACTTATAATTTTAGATATATATTAAAAAGCTTTAGCTGCTAAGTCATACTGGAGTGGGTTGCCATCTCCTTCTCCAGGGGATCTTCCCGACCTGGGGATTGAACTCAGGTCTCCTGAATTGCAGGTGGTCTCCTGCATTGCAGGTGGATTATTTACTGACTCAGCCACCAGAGAGGCCCACAGCAATATTGGAGTGGGTTGTCATGTCCTTCTCCAGGGAATTTTCCCCACCCAGGAATCAAACCTGTGACTCCTGCGTCTCCTATATTGAAGATGGATTCTTTACCATTAAGCCACTATGGAAGCCTTATATATTAAAGTAGATGATCTAAAATCACATTTACAAATAATTAATATAACTTAATTAGATTAAATTAATGAATGAATCAGTGTTAAACAAAATTTCAATATAAAAACCCAAAAATTATCCCAGGAGGCACTATAACCTTAATGGAGGTTTTGATGGAAGGTACATGATTATTTCATGAATAAGATTCTATAATTAATTTAAGCACAAGATGGAAGGCATAAACTAGTTACAACTTAAGATTTATGCCAGTTCACAAACTTTGTGGGTGCTTAATTCTTTAATATGACTAGAATATAAAAAAATTATACTGATTTATATGGCACCTTTTACACACCATGTGATCTCCTTGATCCTTAGTGTAACTGTTAGAACCATAACAAAGTACTCTGCTTCTTTTTGGCATCTCAAAATTTTGAGATTTACACTTTCTTTTGTGTTCCAAATTTATATTTCAGTTGTATATTGAAAATACTAAGGGCTAAATTTTAAACCATAGCATGAATAGTCTGTATTTTAGTGGTTCTCATAATTTATCACACATCAGAAATCACCTGGAGGGCTGGATAAATCACAAATTGTGGGCTACATTCCAGAGTTTTTGATTTAGGAAGTTGGAGACAGGGCTTGAGAATTTGCATCCCTAACATATTCTTAGGTGTCCCTGCTACTGCTGGTTTGAGGACCGTATCTGGAGAATATATACCAGCTCCCTAGAGACATATGAAGCTTCTGCCTTCTCTGTTTCTCTTTTCTCATTCATTTCTATTTTTCAGGAATAATGTTTGGTCCTTTGTTAACAGGAATCATTCTGCTGTCAGAAGGAAATCAAAGTATCATAACCAAGTTAATTCTCCTGGGTTTTTCAGAATATCCAGTACTCCAGATCCCATTTTTCCTTGTTTTCTTGTCTATCTACACAGTCACTGTGGTGGGGAATTTAGGCATTATCATAATCATCAAGGTCAATTCAAAACTCCACACGATCATGTACTTTTTCCTTAGTCACTTGTCCTTTGTTGATTTCTGTTTTTTCTGCTGTCAGGTCAGATCAGATCAGTCGCACAGTTGTGTCCAACTCTTTGGGACCCCATGAATCGCAGTACGCCAGGCCTCCCTGTCCATCACCAACTCCCAGAGGTCACTCAGACTCATGTCCATTGAGTCAGGGATGCCATCCAGCGATCTCATCCTCTGTCATTCCCTTCTCCTCCTGCCCCTAATCCCTCCCAGCATCAGAGTCTTCTCCAATGAGTCAACTCTTCGCATGAGGTGGCCAAAATACTGGAGTTTCAGCTTTAGCATTATTCCTTCCAAAGAAATCCCAGAGCTGATCTCCTTCAGAATGGACTGGTTGAATCTCCTTGCAGTCCAAGGGACTCTCAAGAGTCTTCTCCAACACCACAGTTCAAAACCATGAATTCTTCGGTGCTCAGCCTTCTTTACAGTCTAACTCTCACATCCATACATGACCAAAAGAAAAACCATCGCCTTGACTAGACGAACTTTTGTTGTCAAAGTGATGTCTCTGCTTTTGAATATGCGATCTAGTTTGATCATAACTTTCCTTCCAAGGAGTAAGCGTCTTTTAATTTCATGGCTGCAGTCACCATCTGCAGTGATTTTGGAGCCCAGAAAAATAAAGTCTGACACTGTTTCCCCATCTATTTCCTATGAAGTGATGGGACCGGATGCCATGATCTTCGTTTTCTGAATGTTGACCTTTAAGCCAACTTTTTCACTCTCCACTTCCACTTTCATCAAGAGGCTTTTTAGTTCCTCTTCACTTTCTGCCATAAGGGTGGTGTCATCTGCATATCTGAGGTTATTGATATTTCTCCCTGTAATCTTGATTCCAGCTTGTGGTTCTTCCAGTCCAGCATTTCTCATGATGTACTCTGCATATAAGTTAAATAAACATGGTGATAATATACAGCCTTGACGTACTCCGTTTCCTATTTGGAACCATTCTGTTGTTCCATGTCCAGTTCTAACTGTTACTTCCTGACCTGCATACAAATTTCTCAAGAGGCATATCAGGTAGTCTGGTATTCCCATCTCTTTCAGAATTTTCCACAGTTTATTGTGATCTACACAGTCAAAGGCTTTGGCATAGTCAATAAAGCAGAAATAGATGTTTTTCTGGAACTCTCTTGCTTTTTTGATGATCCAGAGGATGTTGGCAATTTGATCTCTGGTTCCTCTGCCTTTTCTAAAACCAGCTTGAACATCAGGAAGTTCACAGTTTACATATTGCTGAAGCCTGGCTTGGAGAATTTTAAGCATTACTTTACTAGCGTGTGAGATGAGTGCAATTGTGCGGTATTTGAGCATTCTTTGGTATTGCCTTTCTTTGGGACTGGGATGAAAACTGACCTTTTCCAGTCCTGTGGCCACTGCTGAGTTTTCCAAATTTGCTTGCATATTTGAGTGCAGCACTTTCACAGCATCATCTTTTAGGATTTGGAATAGCTCAACTGGAATTCTATCACCTCCACTAGCTTTGTTTGTAGTAGTGATGCTTTCTAAGGCCCACTTGACTTCACATTCCAGGATGTCTGGCTCTAGGTCAGTGATCACACCATTTTGATTATCTGGGTCGTGAAGATCTTTTTTGTACAGTTCTTCTGTGTATTCTTTCCACCTCTTCTTAATATCTTCTGCTTCTGTTAGGTCCATACCATGTCTGTCCTTTATCGAGCCTATTGGAGAATTTGATTCTGGAGGACAGAACCATTTCTTTCTCTGGTTGCATTGTGCAATTTTGTTTTGCTTGCCTGTTTGGTGTAGCAGAAACGTTCATATTAGCAGCAATGGCCTATGACTGCTTTGTGGCAGTCTGCAACCCCTTGCTCTAACACTGCGGTGTCTCTGAAGCCCTGTGTTCTCTTGATGGCTGGCTCTCACTCATGGGGTGTAGTGTGTCCCATGACACACATATTTTCTTCTTGTATTATCCTATTGCAAGTCTAGTACCATAAATAATTTTATCTGTGACCACTCTGCAATTGTTTCTGTCTCCTGCTCAGATCCCTATATCAGTCAGATGTTATGTTCTATTATTGCCATATTAAATGAGGCAAGCAGCCTGGTGATTATTCTGACATCCTATATATTTATTTTTATCACTATTATGAGGATGCCTTCGGTAAGTGGACGCTGGAAAACCTCCACCTGTGCTTCCCACCTGACAGCCATCAGCATCTTCCATGGAACCATCTTTTTCCTTTACTGTATTCCTAATCCAAAAACTTCTTGGCTCCCAGACAAGTGACTTCTGTGTTTTACACAGTAGTGATTACTATGCTGAACCCCTTGATATACAGCTTGAGGAACAAAGAAGTAAAAAATACATTCATACAATTAGTTTTCACAAAACCGCTTTGTCACTCCACATAATATTTTTAAATTCATTATTTTATTTCTGAAAAAAATTGATATCCTATGCTACAGATTGTTCAGTTCTTTTGGTGTAACTGATGATTCAAATCTTTTGATAAATATAAAGCTTTAAGTTAATATATCTATGGCAGGATAGCATTTTATTGATGATTATTGATTTTTGCATACATCAGTGTTTAGTAAAATAGCTGTAAACCATATGTAAACTAAATTTTTTTAATAACATGACTGCTTTTTATAATATTTATAAATTATTTTTGAGTGAATTCAATTGTATTAAAAGTTTATGGGTATATGATGAAATGAGCTATTTTTTTCTGCTTGGACAGTTGGCATGTACCTCATAAGAAAAATGATTAAGGAGAAAGTTCAAGCTTTCTACAAAGAAGGCATAAACTGTTTATGATATCCTCTTCAAAACACAAGTCTTGGAAAATTTAAGACAGGAGGGCGAAATGGACTCCAAGAACTAATCAATCAAACACACTGTAACAATAAAATATGAGTAACCAATCAACAACACAACTATTTCAATCATACAATGACCAAGTATTGTCTTAGACTAAAGTGTTTAGGCATGCATGACAGCAATCTGTCCTTCATTATATCACACAGTTTGCTCATACTCATGTCCATTAAGTCAGTGAAGCTATCCAACTGTCTCATCCTTTGTTGCCCACTTCTCTGCCTGCCCTCAACCTTTCCCAGAATCAGGGTTTTTTCCAATGAGTCTACTCTTTTCCACTGGTGGCCAAAGTGCTGGAGCTTCAGCTTCAGCCTCAGTCCTTCTAATGAGAATTCAGGGTTGATCTCCTGTAGGATTGACCTGGTTTGATCTCCTTGCTGTTCAAGGGACTCTCAAGAGTTTTCTCCAGCACCACAGTTTGAAAGCAACAATTCAGCACTCAGCCTTCTTTATGGTCCAACACTCACATCTATACATGACTATTGGAAACACTATAACTTGAACTATATGGACCTTTGTCAACAAAGTGATGCCTCTGCTTTTTAATACACTGTCTAGGATTGTCATAGCTTTCTTTCCAAGGAATTAATGAAACTGAAAAATATTTAGCATAAAACAGAAAAAATCTTTCAAAAGTTAGGATGATAATTCTTTGAACATAAAAAGGATGGATCTTTAAAAAACAATAAAAAGAGCTTCATTGTCATTAAAAATGTTTGGTAAAAGTTTCTTAAGCATAAATGACACCATTAATAAAGTGAAAATACAAGCCATAGATTGTGAGAAAGTATTTGCAAAACATATATTTGATAAGTGATTTCAATGTAAAACATACAGAGGAAGTCCTTATACTCAATACAAGAAAAAAGCCTACTTAAAATTTTGATGAACTATCTTAGCACACATTTGACAAAACAGAACACACAAATAAATACATGAAAAAATAGCAAGTATAGCTAGTCATCAATGACATTCTTATTAAAATTAAAATTTAAACCGCAAGGAGAAGCTACTGTATGCCATTTAGAATAGCTAAAATGAATAAGAGTTTCAAATACTGGTGAAAATGTGGAAAAAGTTAAATGCTTATGCATTTCAGATAAGAGTACAGGGTTAAATAACTTTGAAAATAGTTTAGCAATATCTTATGAAGTTACACAAGCACTTCCTAGACTATTATGCTACAGAAACTGTGATAGCAATTGGTGGCAATTTGTTGTGCAGCATGAAAAACTAATATCCAACAAGGTTGCTAGCTCTGGTTGACCAGGGTGATAGATACTGGCTTCAAAGCTAGTCCAGGGTACAGAGGTGTCAGCAATGGGGGGAAGATGCATTGTGGAACTCAAGCCTATCTCAGTGAGAAAATAACCATGCAGGCTTGTGGGATTTTGGATCAAGACCATACTATGTACAATAATTCTGTTCCTGGTGGGAAACAGCCTCTGGTGTGTTATGGCTTCCTGGTAGAGTCTGGCAAGTGTCAGTCAGTTTGTCAGGAGCCTAGGGAAAGCATTTGTTGCTGCTGTTTAGTCACTAAATTGTGTCCAAATCTTTTGCATATACATGGACTACAGCCCACCAGGCTCCTCTGTCCAACAAATTTCCCAGGCAGGAATACTGGAGTGGGTGGCCATTTCCTTCACCAACTGTTATTCCTGAATCCAGGCAGGGATAGAACATACATCTCCTGCATGGCAGGTGATTTTTTTTTTTTAACCACAGAGCCACCAGGCAAGCCAGTGGTCTAATTGTGTGATATTTCACTGTAATAGAACTAGTAGATTGATTGACACTCAGAGGTTTTAGAGACTTAAATATGTTTCCAAAATGCACTTGCCATTTTTAAGAGACTGTATTATTTAATTGTATTAATATAAGCTAGGAAGTGTGGATTCCTTATATTTAGAAGAAAACACAATTTAGTTTCAGTAAAAAAATCACTGTTTCTGAATACAATAGTATTTATTTAGGTTAAGCAACAAAATCAGAGATCAAGTTATATTGCTTATACATCTCAAAACACATGAACTTCATACACAGAATAGGAAAGAAAAATCACACAGTAAATATATACAATAGCGGTTAATAACTCTGAACAGTTGCATTTTAGCTTATTTATCTTTCATTTTGGGTTTTACTGTAGTCATCAAGTTTTCTTATTCAGTTCATGTATTTTTTTATAATTATTTTTAAAAGAAATTCATGAAATAAACTGAGGTGCCAGCTCCAGTGATCCAGAAAAAAAAAAAAAACTACTTTCTTGCAAATTGCCAAATTAAAAAGCATTCAAGCTAATTTCTTGATACGTGATCTAAAAATAAATAGCTCAAGAAATATTCTCTGGGGTCTAAATCCCCAAGGTCACCGAAGCATACATAAGCCCTACATTTTGTTCATAGGAATCAGATTCAGCTTCCAAATCTCTCCCCCTCCACCCTGTTTCTTTCTTTCTCTGAGCTTTTCTGAAATTAAGAAAGAAATATATTCCAGTCACATTACATTTTTGTGGGCTTCTGCTATATTGATTAACTCCTTAATGTTTTACATGATGTTTGAATTTCGAGTGGGAACTGCCCTGGAGACAATTAATAGTAGAAATTGTATCTTCAGGTGAGTTGGTTTCAGGTGGGATGATCAATCTTGTTTCTTTTCTCTAGTTTGGCAAACTCTGAGATCCTGAAACCTCTACAGCAGTGGACACTCTTTGTCAGTCTTTGTGTGATAATGTCTCCTGAGTCCATTTTCCTGAGGACTGAGCTTTGATATCCTCCCCCTTCTCTGGGGTATCATCCTGATTTTTGCTCTGAGGATATCCAGATTGTGTTTAGCAGAGTAGTAACAATGAAAATTTTTAAAAAGAATATTATAATGCCTAGTAATTCCTCAACACTTCAAAATTGAGTCAAAAGAAGATAAGAATCATATGTATAAAATAATAATAAACAACATAATATACAATTCTATTTTTCTGACAGTAATGACTGCAGGTATGTCAAGGGATTGGAAAATATGGCTGAAGTGAAAAGGAAAAGTGTCCTCCTGATAGTAATTTTCATGAAATGCTTTATATATTTTTCATGTGCTGCTGCTGCTGCTGCTGCTGGTAAGTCATTTCCTTCGTGTCCAACTCTGTGCGACCCCATAGACAGCAGCCCACCAGGTTTCTCCGTCCCTGGGATTCTCCAGGCAAGAACACTGGAGTGGGTTGCCATTTCCTTCTCCAATGCATGACAGTGAAAAGTGAAAGTGAAGTCGCTCAGTCGTGTCCAACTCTGTGCGACCCCAAGGACTGCCGCCTACCAGGCTCCTCCATCCTTGGGATTTTCCAGGCAAAAGTACTGGAGTGGGGTGTCATTGCCTTATCTGTTCAAGTGCTACATCAGTATGTAAGAAAAAGAGGAAATTACAGGCCTTATATTCTGAGAATACTGACACGAGCAGAGGTTGAAAACTGGAGAATATAGCTAGGATAAGGGTTTAGGTAAAACTGAGCAGAGAAATTTAGATTTGATAAATTAGTTAGTAGGGAGAAATTAAAGTTTTTAATGCATTGGAGAAGGCAATGGCAACCCACTCCAATGTTCTTGCCTGGAGAATCCCAGGGACAGGGGAGCCTGGTGGGCTGCTGTCTATGGAGTCACACAGAGTCGGACACGACTGAAGCAACTTAGCAGAAGCAGCAGCAGCAAGAGGCAGAAACTGTCATAACAACCACAGTAAACAAGAAAAGAAGAAATTGATTTTTTCACAGTGCAGGTTAGCAGCATCACAGGGAAGTTGGCTGAGCCTAGGTGACCCTGTATATTGTCATTCTGCTTATTTAACTTCTATGCAGAGTACATCATGAGAAATGCCGGACTGGAAGAAACACAAGCTGCAATCAAGATTGCCAGGAGAAATATCAATAACCTCAGATATGCAGATGACACCACCCTTATGGCAGAAAGTGAAGAGGAACTAAAAAGCTTCTGGATGAAAGTGAAAGTGGAGAGTGAAAAGGTTGGCTTAAAGCTCAACATTCAGAAAACGAACATCATGGCATCTGGCCCCATCACTTCGTGGGAAATAGATGGAGAAACAGTGGAAACAGTGTCAGACTTTATTTCTCTGGGCTCCAAAATCACTGCAGATGGTGACTGCAGCCATGAAATTAAAAGACACTTACTCCTTGGAAGGAAAGTTATGACCAACCTAGATAGCCTATTCAAAAACAGAGACATTACTTTGCCAACAAAGGTTCACCTAGTCAAGGCTATAGTTTTTCCTGTGGTCATGTATGGATGTGAGAGTTGGATTATGAAGAAGGCTGAGCGTGAAAGAATTGATGCTTTTGAACTGTGGTGTTGGAGAAGACTCTTGAGAGTCCCTTGGACTGCAAGGGGATCCAACCAGTCCATTCTGAAGGAGATCAGCCCTGGGATTTCTTTGGAAGGAATAATGTTAAAGCTGAAAGTCCTGTACTTTGGCCACCTCATGGAAATAGTTGACTCATTGGAAAAGACTCTGATGCTGGGAGGGATTGGAGGGAGAAGGAGAAGGGGACGACAGAGGATGAGATGTCTGAATGGCATTACTGAATCGATGGATGTGAGTCTGGATGAACTCTGGGAGTTGGTGATGGACAGCGAAGCCTGGCATGCTGCAATTCATAGGGTCGCAGAGTTGGACATGACTGAGCGACTGAAGTGAACTGAGGCTTCAAAATCACTGTGGATGGTGACTACAGCCATGAAATTAAAAGATGCTTGTGCCTTGGAAGAAAAGTTATGACTAACCTAGACAGCATATTAAAAAGCAGAGACATTACTTTGCCGACAACGGTCCCTCTTGTCAAAGCTCTGGTTTTTCCAATAGTCATGTATGGATGTGAGAGTTGAACTATAAAGGAAGCTGAGCACCAGAGAACTGATGCTTTTAAACTGTGGTGTTGGAGAAGACTCTTGCGAGTCCCTTGGACTGCAAGGAGATCCAACCAGTCCATCCTAAGGGAAATCAGTCCTGAATATTCATTGGAAGCACTGATACTGAAACTGGAACTCCAAAACTTTGGCCACCTGATGCGAAGAACTGACTCTTTGGAAAAGATTCTGATGCTGGGAAAGATTTGAAGGCGGGAGGAGACGGGGATGACAGAGGATGAGATGGTTGGAGGACATCACTGACTCTATGGACTTGAGTTTAACTAAACTCCAGGAGTTGGTGATGGACGGGGAAGCCTGGTGTGCTGCAGTATGTGGGGCCACAAAGAGTTGGATACGACTTAGTGACTGAACTTGTCACCTTAACAATCATTTTATTAACTCTATAGCTAATGAGTGGTGCCACAATACAGATACATTATATTCAGAATCATTATATTCAGATTATATTTGATACATTATATTCAGATACAGTTCAGATACAGATATTCAAGTAGCTAACTAAGTGAAGAAGAACTAAAGAGTCTCTTGATAAAAGTGAAAGAGGAGAGTGAAAAAGTTGGCTTAAAGCTCATGCAGTGGTGTCATGCAGATGACACCAACTTTATGACAGAAAGTGAAGAGGAACTAAAAAGCCTCTTGATGAAAGTGAAAGTGGAGAGTGAAAAGGTTGGCTTAAAGCTCAACATTCAGAAAACGAAGATCATGGCATCTGGTCCCAGGATGTTAAACAAGATGTGCCAGGCATATACTAGATTATGCTTGAAAGACTTCAGGCACTTTCCTATTTATTCAGAAATCTCACCTGGCAATTTGGAGGTACATAGGATTTCTTTACATTTATTTGCTTTCATTGTCTGTTTCTTCTGCTTGCTGGTTTGTTGCTGTCTTTCCCCATTGCTTTCCATAAAGATAGAATGCTCATCAGACTAAAGTCACCGAAATTGGTATATTTCTACATTTGAAAAAAGGGATTCCTACTGATGAATTTTGATGGATTCTATATTTCATTTGTGTGATGATCCCAGTACTAAGATACCAAAGTGCATTTTAGTGGGGGATATTCTTGAGGCAAAGCTCAAACCAAGTAACTAATTGCTAATCATTGTGCACGAAATAAATTCAAGAAACATGCATTTCTGTTACTCAAGTTCTTTAATACCACTGTTGACTTCTCTAGTACACATTTTGAGGATGTCAAGTTTTCCTTGTTCCTGTTCTGATTTCTTTCAAATTAGTTATTCCATCAGGTTTTTCTGAGTCTTCAGGAATACGAAAGTCCCTCTGGTTACGTTTTGTTTAATCAAGACATAACTTTAGCTTCTTAAACAAGGCTTCTCCCTCAGATCATGTAGACTATCTTCCCTTCAATGATTTAAAACTGAGTCTTTGTAGCTACACTATTATTACAAATTATGTAACCTAGTTTAGCTCTCAATGGATTTCTGGTCTCATTAAGAATGGTGTCCTTTAATAACTAGAAAAATATGTTTTTAGGAGAAATTCTATGCAACAGACACAAGCAAGCAACAATAATTCTTCTATATTTATGGATTTATAGGTACCCCTGATGTCTTCTGTGGTAGTTAAGGTGACAAAGAAAACCTGTGCAATGCAGGAGACTGGAGTTTGATCCCTGGGTCGGATAAACCTCCTGGAGAAAGGAATGACAACCCACTCCAGTATTCTTGCCTGGAGAGTTCTGTGGATAGCAGAGCCTGGTGAGTTATAGTCCGTAGGGATGCAAAGAGTCATACAACTGAATGACTAACACGACACTAACTGATAACACTGAACCAATAGTACCAAAGCAAGTGTCCATCCAAAAGGTCACATTCTTAGAATAGCCATCTGTCCCTAAAAAATTCAATATTGTGACACAGATTTTAGTTCATTATGTTTTTTCCCAAGTACACTGTTTCCTTGATGCTGTAGGAAAGATTAGAAGGGCCTGTAGGTGAATAAAGACATTGTTCAACATAAAGGGATGATAGAAGTATTGATTATTGATAATTAAAACACAATGATATATTTTTTCAAGGGACTTTCCATTGTTCTTTATAACCTAACCATTTGTATTTTTCTTTTTTCCCCAGTTTTATTAAGATGTAATTGACACTATTGTTTTTCTTAAGGTGGATAATGTATATTTTGATAATAATATGTGAAATGATAACAGCTATAAGGTTAATAAATAGATCTATTACCTCATATGGACTTTTCTGGTGGTTCAGTGGTAAATAAAATTGCCTGTCAATGTAGGAGATGCCTGTTCAATCCCTGGGTTGGGAAGAGCCCCTGGAGTAGGAAATGGCAACCCACTCCAGTATTCTTGCCTGGAAAATTTCCTGGGCAGGGGAGCCTGGCAGGTTACCTTCATGGGGTCGCAAAGAGTCAGACATGACGGAGCACGAATGGTCAGTGGTCATTCTCGTAAGTTATCTAGTTATTAAATGCAGTTTATGTAGCAAGAGATAAGTGGAACAGTGTGCAAAAATAAATTAGAGAAGCAAGCTTTTGAATATATATATATATATATATATATATATATAAATGCATGTATATTTAAATAATGAGGGAAAATGTTTGAAAACCATATATATATATATATATATATATATATAAATGCATGTATATTCAAATAATGAGGGAAAATGTTTGAAAATCATATATATATATATATATATATATATATAAATGCATGCATATTCAAATAATGAGGGAAAATGTTTGAAAACCATATATCTATATCTATATCTATATATATGCTATGCTAAGTCACTTCAGTCGTGTCCGACTCTGTGTGACCCCATAGACGGCAGCCCACCAGGCTTCCCTGTCCCTGGGATTCTCCAGGCAATTCTCCAGGTTGCCATTTCTTTCTCCAATGCATGAAAGTGAAAAGAGAAAGTGAAGTCGCTCAGTCATATCCGACTCTTAGCGACCCCATGGACTGCAGCCTACCAGCCTCCTCCATCCGTGGGATTTTCCAGGCAAGAGTACTGGAGTGGGGTGCCATTGCTTTCTCCGATATATATATATATATATATATATATATATATATATAGAGAGAGAGAGAGAGAGAGAGAGAGAGAGAGAGTGACAAAGAACGTGTAGCTAAAGTGTATGAAGAATCCTCACAGACAGTAAGACAACAAATATCCTAATAAAAATTGAACAAAGAATTTGAACAAATTAAGTCTCATCAAGAAGATATATGTATTAAAAAAACGCACTTCCGACCTAGAGATACATACAGACTGAAAATGAGGGGATGTAAGAAGATATTTCATGCAAATAAAAATCAAAAGAAAGCTGGACAAGCAATACTCATATCAGACAGATAGACTTTTAAATAATGAATGTTACAAGAGACAAGGAAAGATACTACACAATGACCAAGGGATCAGTCCATGAAGGCATAATTGTAAATATATATGCACCCAACACAGGAACACTTCAATATATAAGGAAAGTGCTAATATCTATAAAAGGGGAAATTGGCAGTAACACAACAATAGTGGGGAACTTTAACACTCAAATTATACCAATGGATGGATCACCCAGGCAGAAAATTAATAAGTTAACAAATTCTTAAATGACAAAATAGACCAGATAGATTTGCTATTAATAGGACATTCCATCTGAAAGAAGCAGAATAAACTTTCACATCAAGTAAACATGGAACATTTTCCACAATAGATCATATCATGGATCACAATCCAAGACTTGGTAAATTTTTAAAAATTGAAATAGTAACAAGCAGTTGTTTCCAGTGCCAATATGAGAAATCCACTACAAGATATAGCTGTAAAAATCACAAACATATGAAGCCTAAACAATATGTGACTAAACAACCAATGTTACTGAAGAAAACAAAGAGGAGATAAAAAAAAACCCTAAAGACAAATGACAACAAAAGCATGACAATCCAAAACCTAAGGTGCTCAGCAAAAACAGTTCTAAGAAGGAAGCTTATTGCAATATAAACTTACCTCAGGAAACAAGAAAAATCACAAATAAACAACCTTACATTACACCAAAAGCAATTCAGTTCAGTTGCTCAGTCGTGTCCGACTCTGCAATCCCATGAACCACAGCACATCAGGCCTCCCTGTCCATCACCAACTCCTGGAGTCCACCCAAACCCATGTCCATCGAGTCAGTGATGCCATCCAGCCATCTCATCCTCTGTCATCCCCTTCTCCTCCTGCCCGCAATCCCTACCAGCATCAGGGTCTTTTAAATGAGTCAGCTCTTCTCATCAGGTGGCCAAAGTATTGGAGTTTCAGCTTCAACATCAGTCCTTCCAATGAACACCCAGGACTGATCTCCTTTAGGATGGACTGGTTGGATCTCCTTGCAGTCCAAGGGACTCTCAAGAGTCTTCTCCAACACCACAGTTCAAAAGCATCAGTTCTTCAGTGCTCAGCTTTCTTCACTGCTCAGCTTTCTTCACAGTCCAACTCTTGCATCCATACATGACCACTGGAAAAACCATAGCCTTGACTAGATGAACCTTTGTTGGCAAAGTAATGTCTCTGCTTTTGAATATGCTATCTAGGTTGATCATAACTTTCCTTCCAAGAAGCAAATGTCTTTTAATTTCATGGCTGCAGTCACCATCTGCAGTGATTTTGGAGCCCAGAAAAACAAAGTCTGACACTGTTTCCACTGTTTCCCCATCTATTTCCCATGCAGTGATGGGACCAGATGCCATGATCTTCGTTTTCTGAATGTTGAGCTTTAACTTTTTCACTCTCCTCTTTAGAGAAAGAATAAACAAAACTTAAAGTTAATAGAAGGAACCAAAACACAAAGATCAGAGCATAAATAAATGAAAAATATAAAGAAAATAATAAAAAAACAGCACATCAGGCCTCCCTGATGAAACTAAAAGCTATTTCTTTGAGAATATTAAGTTGATAAGCCTTCAGTCAGACTCATCAACAGAAGCAAAGAGAAGACACAAGTCACTAAAATTAGAAATGAAAGACAAGAAGTAACAACTGACATTACAGATATTTTCCATCAGTCATCATTGGTGTATAAGGGGGATGTGCTATGGAAAGAAGGAAAGTTAGTGATGAGGACTGAAGTAGACAGCCTAAAACACATCAGTTTTTTCATATGCGAAAAGAAGAGAAGAGTAAAGCAAAGAGAAAAGGAAACATATAAACATCTGAATGCAGAGTTCCAAAGAAGAGCAAGAAGACATAAGAAAGCCTTCTTCAGCGATCAATGCAAAGAAATAGAGGAAAACAACAGAATGGGAAAAACTAAGGATTTATTCAGGAAAATCAGAGATACCAAAGGAACATTTCATGCAAAAATGGGCTCGATAAAGGACAGAAATGGTATGGACCTAACGGAAGCAGAAGATATTAAGAAGAGGTGGCAAGAATACACAGAAGAACTGTACAAAAAAGAGCTTCACGACCCAGATAATCATGATGGTGTGATCACTGACCTAGAGCCAGACATCCTGGAATGTGAAGTCAAGTGGGCCTTAGAAAGCATCACTACGAACAAAGCTAGTGGAGGTGATGGAATTCCAGTGGAGCTATTACAAATCCTGAAAGATGATGCTGTGAAAGTGCTGCACTCAATATGCCAGCAAATTTGGAAAACTCAGCAGTGGCCACAAGATTGGAAAAGGTCAGTTTTCATCCCAATCCCAAAGAAAGGCAATACCAAAGAGTGCTCAAACTACCGCACAATTGCACTCATCTCACACGCTAGTAAAGTAATGCTCAAAATTCTCCAAGCCAGGCTTCAGCAATATGTGAACCGTGAACTTCCTGATGTTCAAGCTGGATTTAGAAAAGGCAGAGGAACCAGAGATCAAATTGCCAACATCTGCTGGATCATGGAAAAAGCAAGAGAGTTCCAGAAAAACATCTATTTCTGCTTTATTGACTATGCCAAAGCCTTTGACTGTGTAGATCACAATAAACTGTGGAAAATTCTGAGAGAGATGGGAATACCAGACCACCTGATCTGCCTCTTGAGAAATCTGTATGCAGGTCAGGAAGCAACAGTTAGAACTGGTCAAGGAACAACAGACTGGTTCCAAATAGGAAAAGGAGTACGTCAAGGCTGTATATTGTCACCATGTTTATTTAACTTATATGCAGAGTACATCATGAGAAATGCTGGACTGGAGGAAACACAAGCTTGAATCAAGATTGCTGGGAGAAATATCAATAACCTCAGATATGCAGATGATACCACCCTTATGGCAGAAAGTGAAGAGGAACTAAAAAGCCTCTTGATGAAAGTGAAAGTGGAGAGTGAAAAGGTTGGCTTAAAGCTCAACATTCAGAAAACGAAGATCATGGCATCTGGTCCCATCACTGCATGGGAAATAGATGGAGAAACAGTGAAAACAGTGTCAGACTTTCTTTTTTGGGGCTCCAAAATCACTGCAGATGGTGACTGCAGCCATGAAATTAAAAGACGCTTACTCCTTGGAAGGAAAGTTATGACCGGCCTAGATAGCATATTCAAAAGCAGAGACATCACTTTGCCAACAAAGGTTCGCCTAGTCAAGGCTATGGTCTTTCCTGTGGTCATGTATGGATGTGAGAGCTGGACTGTGAAGAAGGCTGAGTGCCGAAGAATTGATGCTTTTGAATTGTGGTGTTGGAGAAGACTCTTTAGAGTCCCTTGGACTGCAAGGAGATCCAACCAGTCCATTCTGAAGGAGATCAGCCCTGGGATTTCTTTGGAAGGAATGATGCTAAAGCTGAAACTCCAGTATTTTGGCCACCTCATGCGAAGAGTTGACTCATTGGAGAAGACTTGATGATGCGAGGGATTGAGGGCAGGAGGAGAAGGGGACGACAGAGGATGAGATGGCTGGATGGCATCACTGACTCTATGAATGTGAGTCTGAGTGACCTCCGAGAGCTGGTGAAGGATAGGGAGGCCTGGCGTGCTGCAGTTCATGGGGTCGCAAAGAGTCGGACACGACTGAGCGACTGATCTGATCTGATCTGATTCACTATTTTTGTTGAATTTCAAGAATTTTCGTAGAATTGAAGAGTATCTCCATGCCATTGCCACAACTTGGATTTGAATTGTGAATTTCCTAAAAAACACTCAGTTCTTCTTTAAGTTATCTAATTCTAAACAAGGAAGCCTATTTTAATCAAACGTTGTCTGCTGCAATACTATTTTTGACTTCCATTTAATGGGCTTAATTTTTTTTCTTTTCTTCATATCATATTTATTCATTCCAATTAAATGGACCAATATGTAGTTCAAATCAGTCTTTAGATGCTGTAATATACATCTGACGTTTGAATGGAGACAAATTAACTAGATTACATGTTTATTTACTGCCAAGCCACTGATGCCCTGTTTGTTTTAGACTTTAATTTTCAGACTATATTTTCAGTTAGGCTTACTTTTATGAGAAACATTTCCAAAAGAGTTTTGTGAATTGATAAAATATGGTAGAAATAGAAACCTATATATCTTTTATATAAAATAAGAATTTTATAAATTTACAGCTTTATCCACAATGAAAGGTTTTCCTAATATGCCATAATGTCTCACAAATTCCCTTAAATTTTTTATCCTATGATTATTTTGTGGCTCATTTATTACTAAACAGCTTAGTTCATTAATGTCTACTACTAGTATCAGCTAAAATTCATTATTATAGAGTCTGTAAGATGTACTATAAAATATAAAACCCCAAGTTCTAAAAGATTACTCAGTAAATCTTTGATTTATTTTATGACAAAACCTTTAAGACATTGCATAATGTTTTAGTGAGACTGAAATAACGTTTGAATGAAAAATGAACAAAATTTAGCATAAGTAGAAAAGTCAAAAAGATTTTCATAAATCGTAAGTGCCATATATAAACCCTGCCCACATACTGAGCATGATATCTGAAGAAACCTGCAATATTTCTTATCAGTGAACCTGTGCTTAGTCACTCAGTCATGTCTGACTCCTTGCAACCCCACGGATTGTAGCCCACAAGATTCTTCTCTCTATAGGTATTCTCCAGGCAAGAATACTGGAGTGGGTTGCCATTTCCTCTTCTAGTCTTAACAATGGAGTTTAACACAAATAATCATTCACTTAGGAACTTGAGAAAATTGTTTCTCATGTGTCATGCCATATAATTTTAATTACATAGATACTATATGTGTGTGGTTGTGTGCACATATGCATAATACAAATATTTTAAGATATAGTTTAGTTTTCAATTTTACTAAGGCCTCTTTTACATCCTTGTTCCATAGGCTAAATGTCAGAGGATTTAGCAGGGGAATCACAAGGGTGTAAAACAAAGAGGTCATTTTGTCTTCATCTAAAGAGTAGGATGAACTTGGCCTGAAATACATAAAGAGCATAGCTCCCTGGAAAATTGACCCTGCAGTTAAGTGAAAGGTGCAGGTGGTAAAAGCTTTGACTCTACCCTCAGCAGAGTGGATATTCAAAACTGGAAGGATGATATAAAAATAAGAGCAAGGACTCCTAAAATAGTACTGATTTCAATAGAACCCAAAGCAGTGAATATCACTAACTCATTGATCTCTGTACCTGAGCAGGACAGAAAAAAAAAAAGAAAGAGATATATCACAGAAAAAATGGTTAATTACATTTGACCCACAGAAGCATAAATGGAATGCTAATGCTGTGTGTATCAGAGCATATGCCATCCCACCAGGTAAATCCCAGCCACGAGCAGGGAGCACACCCTGCTAGACATGCTGACCGCATAGAGCAAGGGGTTGTTGATGGTCTTGTACTGGTCATAGGCCATCACTGCCGACAGGAGACACTCAGAATTGACAAAGATACAGAAGACCAAGAATTGCAGAGCACAGCCATGGAAAGAGATTAACTTGTTCTTGGCAAGTAGGGAGAAATATCAATAACCTCAGATATGCAGATGACACCACCCTTACGGCAAAAGGTGAAGAAGAACTAAAGAGCCTCTTGAGGAAAGTGAAATTGGAGTGTGAAAAAGTTGGCTTAAAGCTCAACATTCAGAAAACTAAGATCATGACATACGGCCCCATCACTTCATGGCAAATAGATAGGGAAACAGTGGTAACAGTGGCTGACTTTATTTTCTTGGGCTCCAAAATCACTGCAGAGAGTGACTGCAGCCAAGAAATGAAAAGGTGCTTGCTCCTTGGAAGAAAAACTATGACCAACCTAGACAGCATATTAAAAAGCAGAGACATTACTTTGCCAACAAAAGTCCATCTAGTCAAGGCTATGGTTTTTCCAGTAGTCATGTATGGATGTGAGAGTTGTACTATAAAGAAAGCTGAGCACCGAAGCATTGATGCTTTTAACTGTGGTGTTGGAAAAGACTCTTGAGAGTCCCTTGGACTGCAACGAGATCCAACCAGTGCGTTCTAAAGGAAATCAGTCCTGAGTGTTCATGGAATGGACTGATGCTGAAGCAGAAACTCCAATACTTTGGCCACATGATGTGAAGAACTGATTCATTGGAAAAGACTCTGATTCTGGGAAAGATTGAAGGCAGAAAGAGAAGAGATGACAGAGGATGAAATGGTTGGATGGCACCACTGACTCGATGGTCATGCCTTTGGGAGATGGTGATGGACACGGAGGCCTGGTGTGCTGTGGTCCATGGGGTCTCAATGAGTCAGACATGACTGAGTGACTGAACTGAATTGAACTGGCAAATAGGTCCACCAGCATCTTGGGGCCAATGGCTGCGGAATAGCATTGTTCAGAGAAGAAGAAGTGACTGAGGAAAAAGTACAAGGGTATATGCAGCTAGGGATACATCTTAATTAAAATAATCATTCCAAGATTTGTCAGAATGTTAATGAGATAAACAACAAAAACATGATAAACAGGGTCACTTTATACCCAGACTTATCAATAATTCCCCTAAACATGAATTCAGTTAAGGATGAGAAATTTTCTCTTTCCATTCTTTGGTGTTCTTGTCTAAAGTTTTGAAGTAACATAAGATGAGACTCTCACAACTAGAGTGGAGCCATGAAAACTAGTGAGGAGACCCAAATGCCACAAATAGAGAGAACATCCTCCCCACAGAGAACCCCCAGAGGAGGCAAGATAGCAACTAGAAAGGAGCCACGAGTCCCCTCCTGAACTTGAGAAGAGGCTTATGCCATAACTCAAGAGAAGCCCATGGCCACAACAAGAGAGGAGCTCACCTGACAATACAGGAGAGTGAGCTACCACCACAACTGGAGAGGAGACCTTGGACATTGCACCTCAAGAGGGTCCCCTCCACCCCAAATAGAGACACACCACCTGTGTCAGTCGAGTAGACCCCTCTACCACCATCAGAGAGGAGTAACCTCAGCACAAGAAGAGAGCAGCCCCTTGAACATCACCACTTGAGAGGAGCATTCCCATACAATGTAATTACACAGAAGCCTCCTTCCTCAACTAGGGAGGAGGCTCCCATGCCACAATTAAAGAGGAGAAGCTGTGCCAAAATTAGAGAGCAGGCTCACAAATATCGCACCTGTAAAGAGTGCCTGTGCACATCACTACCAGAGAGGAAAGCCCCTCTACAATTTGAGAGGAACACACTACTGCAACTCTAGAGGTGCCAGTCACACACTGTAACTAGAGAAGAGCCCCCTAAAAATCTCGAGATGATACTGCACACCAAATTATAGAGGAGCTCATCCAACACAAGTAAGAGTTGAACCCCACACCAACTAGAGAGGAGCACCATACCACAGGTTGTTTAGCCATCCACACATCGCAACAAAACAGAAGCCACACTGAACATTGCTACTAGAGAGGAGCCACACCATCACACTACCATAACTAAAAGGAGCCCCTGCTACCACAGCTAGAGAGAAGTCTGTAAACAACAATTAGAGAATAGCCATCCCACCACAAATAAAGAGTGGACCCTCAATGGAACTAGAGTGGAGCCTCATGTCACAACTAGAGAGTAGCCTCTGGCACATTGCACCTAGATAGGGGCCAGCCTGCACATCACTACTAGAGAGGGTCTGCCCCACTGTAGCTCAAGGGGAGGCTCCATCATAAATCTAAAGGAACCCTGAGTCAGCTGCTGCTACTCAAGAGGCAATTTGACAGGAGACCTAGGCTGTAAGAATAAAAGGCACCTCTGGCCAATGTGACAGAGGGACTCCCTGGTCAAAACTTAAGGGGATTCCCCCAGATAAACTAGAGTAGTGTCCCCCAGGATATCACACCTAGACCTTCTGCCTTCAATGGAGATGAGCTCCATGAGGTAAGTTGAGTGGAGTCCCTCACAACTAGAGCAGCAATCCCATTAATATTAGTGAGGAACCCCTAGTACCAAAAGTAAAGAGGACCTCCCCCATGGAGATGGCCACAACCCAGCCAGAGAAGACACAGCCCCGCACCTGGAGAGGAGCCCATTACCACAACTCGAGAGAAGCCACTGCTGGACATGACACATAGATAGGAGCCCCTCTGCTGCTAAAAAAGATGAACCTCACACCAGAAGTAGAAAGGAGCCTGGACACCACAACTAGAGAGAAGCAAAACTATCACAGCTACAGAGTTGACCCTAATCGGAATGATAGAGAAGTATGATGTCAAAACTAGCAAGTAGCCATTCAACATTGCAGCAAGACAGGAGCCACCCTGCACGTCCCTGCTAGAGACAAGTTGGGCCAAGAGAACTAGAGAGGAGGCCCCAACACAAGTCAAGAGGAAGCCTGAGTAACCCCCAAGTCGAGAGGAACCCCAAGTTTACTGCCATGTCTACAGTGGAACCATAGGTCCCACACTGCAGCTCAAGAGGAGCACTGATTTCTCATTGCAACTCGAGAGTACCTGTGAGTCCTTGCTGAGACTAAAGAGGAACCCTGAGTTTCCCACTGCAACTCAAGTGGAGGCCAGACTCCCCAGATGTAACTTGAGAGGAAACCCGAGATCCCCGATGCAATTCAAGAACACTGAGTTACCCGTCTAAACTTGAGAGGCCTGACTCCTCTGTTGCAACTTGAGAGAACCCCAAGTTTCCACCACAACTCAAGAAGTACCCTGACTTCACCACCTCAACACAACATGAGGCCTGATTCACCCGCAGTGACACAAGAGGAACTCCTAGTTTTCCATCACAACACAAGTAGAGATACTAGCCCATTGATGCAACTCCAGAGGATTCCCAAGAGGAGCTTGCTGCTGCTGCTGCTGCTAAGTCACTTGAGAAGTGTCCAATTCTATTGGGCCACATAGACAGCAGCCCACCAGGCTCCCCCATCCCTGGGATTCTCAAGGCAAGAACACTGGAGTGGGTTGCCATTTCCTTCTCCAATGCATGAGAGTGAAAAGTGAAAGTGAATTCACTCAGTTGTGTCCGACTCTTGGTGACCTCATGGACTGTAGCCCAGCAGGCTTCTCCATCCATGGGATTTTCCAAGTAAGAGTACTGAAGTGGGATGCCTTTGCTTTCTCCACAAGAGGAGCTTCAGTTCAGTTCAGTTCAGTTTAGTCCCTCAGTCGTGTCCAACTCTTCGCGACCCCATGAATTGCAGCACACCAGGCCTCCCTGTTCATCACCAACTCCTAGAGTTCCACCAGACTCACGTCCATCGAGTCAGTGATGCCATCCTGCCATCTCATCCTCTGTCATCCCCTTCTCCTCCTGCCCCCAGTCCCTCCCAGCATCAGAGTCTTTTCCAATGAGTCAACTCTTCACATGAGGTTGCCAAAGTACTGGACTTTCAGCTTTAGCATCATTCCTTTCCAAAGAAATCCCAAGGCTGATCATCTTCAGAATGGACTGGTTGGATCTCCTTCCAGTCCAAGGGACTCTCAAGAGTCTTCTCCAACACCACAGTCCAAAAGCATCAATTCTTCGACGCTCAGCTTTCTTCACAGTCCAACTCCCACATCCATGCACGACCACTGGAAAAATCATAGCCTTGACTAGACAGACCTTTGTTGGCAAAGTAATGTCTCTGCTTTTCAATATGCTATCTAGGTTGGTCATAACTTTCCTTCCAAGGAGTAAGCGTCTTTTAATTTCATGGCTGCAGTCAACATCTGCAGTGATTTTGGAGCCCCCCAAAATAAAGTCTGACACTGTTTCCCTTGTTTCCCCATCTATTTCTCTATTTCCTGGATGTCATGATCTTGGTTTTCTGAATGTTGAGCTTTAAGCCAACTTTTTCACTCTCCACTTCCACTTTCATCAGGAGGCTTTTTAGTTCCTCTTCACTTTCTGCCATAAGGGTGGTGTTATCTGCATATCTGAGGTTATTGATATTTCTCCCTGCAATCTTGATTCCAGCTTGTGCTTCTTCCAGCCCAGCGTTTCTCATGATATACTCTGCATATAAGTTAAATAAGCAGCGTGACAATATACAGCCTTGATGTACTCCTTTTCCTATTTGGAACCAGTCTGTTGTTCCATGTCCAGTTCTAACTGTTGCTTCCTGACCTGCATACAAATTTCTCAAGAGGCAGATCAGGTGGTCTGGTATTCCTATCTCTTTCAGAATTTTCCACAGTTTATTGTGACCCACACAAAGGCTTTGGCATAGTCAATAAAGCAGAAATAGATGCTTTTCTGGAACTCTCTTGCTTTTTTGATGATCCTGAGGATGTTGGCAATTTGATCTCTGGTTCCTCTGCCTTTTCTAAAATGAGCTTGAACATCTGGAAGTTCACGGTTCACATATTGCTAAAGTTTGGCTTGGAAAATTTCGAGAATTACTTTACTAGCATGTGAGATGAGTGCAATTGTGCAGTGGAGCTTACTCCACCACAATTCGAGAGAAGCATTCTACTGCCACAAGAGAGGAAGCCTCAGACCACAACTAAGCAGGACGCATGCCCTGCCACAAATAGATAGGAGCTTCCTGCACATCGCAACTAGAAAAAGTGCCCCTTCTCATTACAACCATAGAAGAGTCATCCAACTCCCAGTTTGAGAAGAGCATTCTACAGCATCTAGAGAGCAGCCCAATTGCCACAATTAAAGAGGAGTTACTCTGCCACAATTAGAGAGGTGGCTGCAAATGACAACTAGAAATGAGCCGACACACAGCAAATAAAGAGTGCACCCCCACTGCAATTAGAGTAGACCCATACTGCATCTAGAGTGTAGCCTCCCACACATTGCAGTTAGACAGGGACCAGCCTGCACATCACTACTAGAGAGGATCTGTCCCACTGCAGCTCCAGAGGAGACTCCTCCACAACTCCAAAGGAACCCTGAGTCACATGCTGCAATTCAAAAGGCACCCCAGGTTAACCGCTGAAATTTCACAGGATCCCTAGGCTGTAACAAGAAAAGGGGCCACTGGATCAAATGACGGAGTGGCTCCCGGGCCAAAACTGAAACAGATTCCCCAGGCACAACTACAGTGGTGTTCCCTAGGATATCACACTGAGAGAGAAGATCTTCTGCCTTCAATGGAGATGAGCTCCCTAAAGGAAGTCTAGTTGAGGCCTTCACAACTAGAGAACAGCAATCTCACTAATATTAGTGAGGAACCTATAGAGCCAAAAGTAGAGAGGACCTCCTCCGTGGAGACATGCACGTCCTAACCAGAGAGGACACAGCCTCGCCCCTCAGGATGAGCCCTCCACCACAACTTGAGAGGGGGCCATTGGACATCACACAGAGAGAAGAATCCCTCTTCTGCTAATACAGATGAACCTCACACCACAAGGAGAGAAGAGCTTGAATACCACCATTAGAGAAAATTGAAAGCCCCGCAACTACAGAGTTGACCTGGATGACAAAGAGAGAGAATTCCCTTGCCAGAACTGGTGAGCAGCCACCCATCATTGCAACAAGATAGGAGCCACCCTGTATATCCGTGCTATGGACAAGTTGCCCTAAAGAAACTTGACAGGAGGTCCCATCACGAGTCAAGAGGAACTCTGAGTACCAACGAAGCTTGAGAAGAACTCTGAGTTTCCTACCATGACTCCACTGGAATCCTTCATCCCACATTGGAACTCCAGAGGAATACTGATTTCCTGCTGCAATTGGAGAGGAGCTCTGAGTCCCCTGGGGCAACTCTAGAGGAAACCTCGAGTTTCCAGCAACAACTAGAGAGGAACTCCGAATTTCTGCTGCAACTGAAGAGGAGGTCCGACTCCCCTGCTGCAGCTCGAGAGGAAACACAAGTTCCCCACTTCAACTTGAGAGAAGTCCTGACTCCCCTGTTGCCACTTGAGAGGAATCCAGAGATCCCCATTGCAACTCGAGAGGAACCCTGAGTTTCCTGCCACAAGTCGAAACAACTTGTTTCAACTCAAGATAAGGCCTGATTCCTCTGCAGCATCTCGAATGGAACACATGATCCCAGGTGCAGGGTCTGGGATGTGGTGTCACTCAGAGTTTGTGCAGGTGTGACCCCAGGTACAGGGTCTGGAGAAAAGTGTCACCCTAGAAACTGTGGAAATATGACCCTAGGTGCAGGGTTGGGAGGGGATCACGGTGGAAATGGTGGTTATGTGAACCTATGGGCATGGTCTGGGAGGGAGTCAACATGGAGATTATTGATGTGTGACTCCAGGTATAGGGTCTGGGAGGTGGGGTTACCTAGGACTGTGTATATGTGATCCTAGTTGCTCAGTCTGGTGGGTGGGGTCACCCTGGAGACTGGGTGTGTGACCCCAGGTACAGTGTCTGCAGAGGTATGTCACCAATAGACACTGTGGAAATGTGACCCAAGATCCAGGGTCAAGAGGGGGTCACCCTAGATACTGTGGACATTGATCCCAGGTATAGGGTCTAGGAGGTGGAGTATCCTGGAGACTTTGGATGTGTGACTCCAGATACAGGGTTTGTGAGGTGGGGTATCCTAGGAGACTGTATACACATGTCCTCCGTTACAGGTTCTGGGAGGTGGGTTCATTTCTGGGACAGTGAACATGTGACTTAAAGTGCAGTGTCTGGGGAAGAGGCTGACCCTGGAGACTGAACTTGTTACAACATTTATATGGCCTGGGAGGGGGTAACCTTGGAGACTATGTACATGTGACCACAGGTGTAGGGTCTGGATGGGGGGTCACCTTGACACTGTGGATGTGAACCCAGGTGCTGGGTCTAAGAGCTGGAGTAACCCTGGAGACTGTGGATGTGGGACCTCAGGTATAGGGTCTTGGTGGTAGAGTCACCATGGGGACTGTAGACATGTGACCCAAAGTGCAGTGTCTGGGGAAGAGGCTGACTCTGGAGACTGTGGATGTGTGACCCAAGTATATGCTCTGGGAGGGGGTCATTGTGGATACTGCAGACGTTTAATACCAGGTATAGGGCCTGGGAGGGGGGTCACAATGGAGACTGTGGCCATGTGACCCAAGTACAGGGTCTGGGGAGTGTTGTCAATCCTGGGGACTGTGGATGTGTGACCCCAGATGCAGTATTTGAAGGGGGTCACCCTGAAGACTGTGAACATGTGACACTAGATGCAGGGTCTGGGAGAGGATCACCCTGGAGACTGATGAAGTGTAAACCCAATACTGGGTCTTGGAGGTGGGGTAACCCTAGAGACTATGTATGCGACCACAGGTGCAGGGTCTGGGAGGTGGGGTCACCCTGGGGACTGTGGACATGTGACTCAAAGTGCAGCATTTGGGAAGGGGGCTCTCCCTGGAGACTGTGCATGTGTGATTGAAGGTGAGTGATCTGAGAGGGGATCATCAAGGAGACTGTGGGCTTGCAACTATAGTAATTGGGTCTAGGAGTTGGGGTTACCTTGGAGACTGTGGACATGTGACCCCAGGTCCAGGGTATGGGAGGTAGGGTCACTTGGGGCCAGTGGACTTGTGACCCCAAGTGCAGGGTCGGGGAGGTGGGGTCACCCTAGAGACTGTGGACATATTATCTCAGGTTCAGGGTCTGGGAGAGGTTTACCCTGGGCCATGGATGTGAGAACCCAGGTACACGGTCTGGGAAGGAAGTCACCCTGGAGAATGTGGATGTGTGACCCAGGTACAGGGTCTGGGAAAGGGCATCATGATGGAAACTGTGGATGTGTGACCCCAGGTAAAATGTCTGGGAGGATGGTCACAGTAGAGACTGGACATGTGATCCTAAATACAATACCTGGAGGGATCACTGTGGGAACTGAAGACATGTGACCTCAGGTACAGGGTCTGGGAGGCTGTCATCCTGTAAATAGCAGACGTGTGACTCCATGTGTAGTGACTGAGTGGGAGGTTGCCCTGGAGGCTGTGGACATGTGATCTCAGGTGCTTGAACCAGTGTTGTGGGATCATCCTGAAACCCATGGATGTGTGACCACAGGTTCAGCATCTTTGGTGGTGTCACCTTAGAGACTATGGACTTGTGACCAGATGCTCAGAGTGTGGGAATGGTGGTCACCCCAGAGACTGTGGAGGTGTGACCACAGGTAAGTTCTGTTGAGGTGTGGTTACCCTAGAGACTGGACATGTGACCCAAGGTACTAGTTCTGGTGAAGTGCGGTCAGCCTGGAGACATGGACGTGTGACCCCATGTGCAGGGTTTGAGAGAGTTACCCTTGAAACTGAAAATGTGATCCCAGAAACAGAGTCTTGGAGGGGAGTCACCAAAGAAACTCTGGACATGTGAACCAGGTGCAGGTATTTCGAAGGGGTCATCCTGGAGCCTGTGGACATGTGTGACACCAGGTGAAGGGGCTGGAAGGTGAGGACACTGGAGAGTGTAAACATGTGATCCAGGTGTAGAGTCTTGGGAGAGGGCTCTCCCTGGATGCTGTGGATGTATGACACCAGTTACAGGGTCTGGGGAAAGGGGTAACCCTGGAGACTGTTGACATGTGACCCCAGGTGCAGTGTTTTGTGTTTGGGATCACTGTGGAGACTGTGGAGTTTTCGGAGGTGGGCTCATGCTGGAGATGGGACATGCGACCCTACGTTCATAGTTTTGGAAGGATGTCACTCTGAATATGGTGGACTTGTGACCTCAGGTACATGGTCTGTGGGGGGAAGGGTTCACCCTGGAGACTGTGGCCATGTGACTCTAAGTACAGGGTTAGGGTTGGGGTGTCATCCTGGAGACTCTGGACATGTTACCCCAGGTTAGAATCTGGAAGGGAGTCAACCTGGAGTTTCTAGACATGTGATTCCAGGAACAGTGTCTGGAGATGTGTGTCACCCTATAGAGAGTGGAAATGTTACCCCAGGTGCAGGTCGGGAGGGGATCACCCTGAAGACTGTGAAAGTGTGACCCCAGCTGCATGATCTGCAAGGTGTGGTCTCCCTGGAGACATTGGACATGTGACCCCAAGTAAGGGGTCTTGGAGGTGGGGTCACCCTGGGGAATGAGGACATGTTACCTCAGGTGCAGGGTCTGGGAGGGGTTTACCCTGGTGACCATGGATGTTAGAATACAGGTGCAGGGTCTGGGAGTTTTGGTCACCCTAGAGACAGTGGTTGTGATACCCCAGTACAGGGTCAGGGAGGTTGGGTCAGCCTGGAGAATGTGGATGTATCACTCCAGACAGGATGTGAGGATTGTCACCCTGGAGACTGTGGATATGTAACCCCACATACAGGGTCTGGGAGCATGGTCACAGTAGAGACTGGAAATTTGACCCCAGGTGTAGTATCTGTGAGGGAAGGTTACCCTGGAGACTGTGAATGGTGTGATCCCAGGCGCTCAAACTGTAATTGTGGGGTCACATTGAAGTGTGTGAACATGTGACCACAGGTTCAGTGTCTTGGAGGGTGTCATCCTGGAGACTGTGGATGTGTGACCCCAGGTACAGGGTCTGGAAGGATGATCACAGTAGAGACTCTGGAAATGTAACCCCAGGAATAGAGTCTATGAGGGAAGGTTAACCTGGAGACTGTGGATGTGTGATCCCAGGTGCTCAGACTACAGTTGTGGGGTCATCCTGAAGTCTGTGGACATATGACCACGGGTTCAGTGTCCTGGGCAGTGTCACCCTGGAGACTATGGATGTGTGACCAGATGTTGACTATGTGGGAGTGGTGGTCACTCTGGAGACTGTGGAGGTGTAACCATAGGTAAAAATTCTGATGAGGTGGGGTCACCCTAGAGACTGTGGACATGTAACCCAAGGTACAAGTATTGGTGAAGTGCAGTCATCCTGGAGGCTGTGGTGGTGTGACTCCAGGTGCAGGGTGTGGGAGGTTGGTGTGACCTCAGGTGCAGGGTCTGGGAGGGGAGGTTACTGTGGAAACTAGAAATGTGACCCCAAGTCATGGTGGGGTGTCACCAAGGAGACTATGGACATGTGACTCAGATGCTGGTATTTTGAAGGGGTCACCCTGGAGCCTGTGGACCTGTGACCCTAGGTGAAGGGTCTGGGAGGTGGGATCACCCTGGAGACCGTGGATGTGTGACCCCAGGTTCAGGATCTGGTGAGAAGATTCTCCCCAGAGACTGACATATGACCCCAGGTGTGGGGTTTGCTAATGTGTGACCCCAAGTATAGTGTCTGGGAGGTGTGGTAATACTGAACACTGTGCAGTTTTGAACCCTGGTATAGAGTCTGGGGGGTAAAGTCAGGCTGGAGACTGGATATGAGACCCCATGTATGTGGTCCGGGAAGTGAGTTACCCTGGAGATGGTGGAGATGTGACCTCAGGTATAAGCTCTGCGAGGGTGTTCACTGTGGTGACTGTGGCCATGTGACCCCAGGTACAGGGTCTAGGGTAGGGTGTCAGCCTGAAGACTCTGGATATGTTACCCCGGGTGCAGGTTCTGAAAGGAGGTCACCCTGGAGATTCTGGATGTCTTATTCCATGTACAGCCTCTGGGTACATGTGTCACCCTACAGACAGTGGAAATGGGACCCTAGGTGCAGGTTCAGGAAGGGGTCACCCTGGAGACTGTGAATGTGTGACCCCAGGTGCATGATCTGAGTGGTGTTGTCTCCCTGGAGACAGTGGACATGTGACTCCAGGCATAGGATCTGGGAAGTGGGATCACTTGGAGACTGTGGACATGTGACCCCAAGTACAGGGTCTGGGAGGATGGTCAAAGAAAAGACCGTGGACATGTGACCCCAAATACAGTGCCTAGGAAGGGCCGCCCTGGGGACTGAAGACATGTGACTTCAGATACAGGGTATGGGAGTGTGTCCCGGGAAACTGTGGACATGTGAACCCAGTGCAGGATTTGGTGGGGGGTCATATAGGAGATTTTGGATATGGGAACCCAAGTGCTGTGTTTGGGAGTCTTTGCCCTGAACTGTGGATGTGTGACCCCAGGTTCAGGATCTGGGAAGGGTGTCACCCTGGAAACTGTGCACATTTGTGCAGTGTGTTTGGAGGTGGGTCACCTTGGAGACTGTACCCTACAGGTTCAGGGTCTGTAAGGGGTGCCACATCAGAGACTGCAGATATTTGATCCCAGGTACAGAGTCTGGGTGGGGGTCACACTAGAGACTGTGGAAGTATGATCCCAGGTGAAGGGTCTGGGAAGGAGATAATGCTGGAGACTGTGGAAATGTGACACCAGGTGCAGGATTGGGCAGGGGTGTCACCATGGATATTATGAAAGTGCAACTCCAGGTACAGAGTCTGGGAAAGGGCATCAGACTGGAGACTGTGAACGTGTGACCCAGGTACAGGGTCTAAAAAGGGTGTCAGCCTGGAGACTGCGGATGTGTGAACCAGGCAGAGGGTCTGAGAAAGGGCATCAAGCTGGAGACTGTGGATGTGTGACCCAGGTACAGGGTCTAAAAAGGGTGTCAGCCTGGAGACTGCGGATGTGTGAACCAGGCAGAAGGTCTGGGAAAGGGCATCAAGCTGGAGACTGTGGATGTGTGAACCAGGTACAAGGTCTGGGAAAGGGTGTAAGCCTGGAAATTGTGGACATGTGAACCTAATTTCACTGTCTGGGAGGATAATCACAGTAGAGACTTTGGATGTGTGACCTCAAGTACGGTGCCTGGGAGAGGACATCCTGGGATTTGAAGACGTGTGATCTCAGGAAAAGGGTCTGCTGCTGCTGCTAAGTCACTTCAGTGGTGTCCGATTCTGTACGACCCCATAGATGGCAACCCACCAGGCTCCCCCGTCCCTGGGATTCTCCAGGCAAGAACACTGGAGTGGGTTGCCATTTCCTTCTCCAATGCATGAAAGTGAAAAGTGAAATTGAAGTCGCTCAGTCGTGTCTGACTCGTAGCAACCCCATGGACTGCAGCCCACCAGGCTCCTCCATCCATGGGATTTTCCAGGCAAGAGTACTGGAGTGGGTTGCCATTGCCTTCTCCAGAAAATGGTCTTGGAGGGTGTCAACCTGGAAACTGGACATATGACCCCAGGTGTAGGTCTGTTAGGAGTGATTACCTGGAGACTGTAGACATGTGATCCCCAGTGCTTGGATTGGTGTGGTGGGATCACCCTGAAGTCTGTGGATGTACAGAACCTGGAGTGGGGGTGGTGTTACTCTGGAGACTATGGATGTGTGACCACAGCTAAAAGTTCTGGTGAAGTGGATTCACCCTGGAGCCTGTGGACATGTAATCCCAGGTAAAGGGTCTGGAAGTCAGGGTCCCCCCTGTAGACTGTGGATGATGTGTGACCTCATGTACACATCCTCACCCTGAAGACAGTGGATGTGTGACCACAGGTATAGAGTCCGGGCAGTGATGCCACCATAGAGACAGTGCAAGTATGACCCAGGTGCAGGTTCGGGAGGGGATTGCCCTGGAGACTGTGGAAGTGTGACCCTAGGTACAGAGTCTGGGGAAGTGGGTTCATCCTGGAGACTGGACATGTGATCCCAGGTACAGGGCCTGGGACGTGAGGTCTCTCAGACACTGTAGATATGTGACCCCATGTGCAGAGTCTGGGGAGGGGGCTCATCAGAGACACTGTGGACATATGTCCCCAGGGACCTGGTTTGGGAGATGGGGTAACCCTGGAGACTGTGAACATGTTACCTCAGGTGCAGGGTCTGGGAGTGCTTTACCATGGAGACCATGGGCCTGAGAACCCAGGTGCCAGCTCTGTGAGGTTTGGTCACTGCGGTTGTGATACCACTGTACAGGGTCAGGGAGGCTGGGTCACCCGGAGAATGTGGATGTGTGACCCTATGTACAAATCTGGGGAGGACTGTCCGTGGTGGACTGTGGACATGTGACCTAGATGCAGGTTGTGGCAGGGGGTTCCACAATGGAAACTGCAGACATATGACCCCAGATGCAGGGTCTGGGAGGGATGTCACTCTGGAGATTGTGGACTTGTGAATTCAGGTGCATGGTCTGGAGGGGGTTCACATAAAAGACTTTGGATATGTGAACCCTGTGAACTGTTTGGGAGTCCTCTCCCTGAAGATTGTGGATGTGTGACCCCAGGTTCAGAGTCTGGGAAGGGGTGTCACCATGGAGACTGTGGACATGTAACCCTAGGTATAGGGTCTGGGAGGGGTTCACCCTAGAGACTAGACATGTGAGCCCAGGTGCAGGATTTGGGAAGTGAGATCACTTGGGATTGCTGACAGGTTACCCCAGGTACATGGTGTCAGAAAGAGTCACCTTGTAGACCATGGACTTGCAATCCTAGCTGCAAGATCAGGGAGGTGCTATCACCCTGAAAACTGTGGTCATGTGGTCATGACCCCAGGTACAGGGTGTGGAGGTGAGCTTATCCAGGCAATTGTTGATGTGTGATCCCAGGTAAAATGTCTGTGGTGGCTTGTCACCCTATAGACTCTGGACATGTTACCAATGTGCAGGGTCTGGGAGTGGGTCACCGTGGAGACTGTGCATGTGTAACCCCAGGTACAGGGTCTGGGAGGGGTAAACCCTGGGGACTGTGGACATGTGATTCCAAGTGTAGGGACTCAGAGGTGGGATCACCTTGAGACTGGAAATGTGATCCCAGGTGCATGGCCTGGGAGGAGGTCACCATGGAGACTGTGGATGATTCCAGGTATATGGCCTGGGAGGTGGGGTTACCCTGGACTGTGGACATGTGTGGAGGTGGGGTCACACTGGAGACTGTGGATGTATGAGCCCAGATATAGTGGAGGGGTATCACACTGTGGAAATGTGACCCCAGGTCCAGGGTCTAGAGGGTGTCACAATGAATACTGTAGACATGTGACTCCCAGTGCAGGGTCTGAGAGGTGGAGTCACCCTGGAGACTGTGAAAGTGGGACCTCAGTTACTAGGTGTTGGAGGTGGGGTCACACAGTAGACTGTAGACATGTGACCCCAGGTACAGAATCTGCAAGATGGGGTCAACCTGGGGACTGTGGACATGTGACTAAAAGTGAAGGCAGCTCTCCCTGGAGACTCTGACATGTGATCCAAGGTGAATGGTTTGGGAGGGGGTCACCATGGAGACTGTGGACTTGTGACTCCAGATATAAGATCTAGGAGTTGGGGTTACTCTAAGACTGTGAACATGTGACCTTGGTACAGGTCTGAAGGTGGGCTCATTCTGGAAACTGAAGGTGTCACCCCATGTTTATGGTCTGGGGGGTTACCCTGGATACTGAAGATATATGAGTCCAGGGACAGGATCTGCAAGGGGGCTCACCATGGAGACTATGCACATGATACCTGGGAGAGGTATCACCCAGGGGACTATAGACATGTGACCCTGATCCAGGGTCGGGGTGGTGTCACCCTGGAGCTTGTGGACATGCGACCCAGGTGCAGGGTCAGGAGAGTTTCACCGTGGAGCCTGTGGACATGTGACTGTAGGTGCAGGATCTGGGAAATGGGTCACCCTGGAGGTTTTGGACATGTGACCCCAGGTGCAGGGTGTGTGGAGGGGGGTCACCTTGGAGACTGGAGGTTTAATCCCAGGTACAGGGTCCGGGAAGGGGGGTTACCCAGGAGACTGTGGATGTATGCCAGAGTAGGTTCGAGGAGGGGTTCACCACAAAGACTGTGGACATGTGACCCCAGGTGTAGGGTCTGAGAGCTGAGTTTACTCTGGAAACTGGAAATGTAATGCCAGGTACATGGTCTGGGAGGTGGGGCCACCCTGGAGACTATGGACCTTTGACCCCAGATGTAGATTCTGAGAGGTGGTGCCACTCTGTAGAGTGTGGACTTGTGCAGGGACTTAAGAGTAGACATGTGACCCCTGGTATTAGGTGTTGGAAGTGGGTCACACAGTAGTACCTGGGGACATGTAACCCCAGGAACAGAGTCTATGAAGTGGAGTCATTGTGGACATGTGACTAAAAGTGCCAAATTTGGTGAAGGGGCTCTCCCTGGAGACTGATGTGTGATCCAAGGTGCATGGTCTGGAAGAGGGTCACCATGGAGACTGTGGACTTGTGACTTTAGGTATAGGGCCTAGGAGTTGGGGTTACCCTGCAGACTGTGAACATGTGACCCCTGATAGAGGGTCCAGAGGTGGTCTCATCCTGGAAACTGTAGAGGTTTGACCCCATGTTTATGGTCTGGGGGGAGTTACACTGGATACTGCAGATATTTGACCCCAGGGACAAGATCTTCAAGGTGGCTCACCATGGAGACTATGCACATGGGACCCTAGGTACAGGACCTAGGAGAGGTGTCATCCAGGGGACTGTATAAATGTGACACCAGGTGCAGGATAAGGAGCAGTCACACTGGAGACTGTTTAAGTGTGAGCCAGGTGCAGGGTCTGTAATGTGGTGTCACCCTTCAGACTGTAGACATGTGACCCAGTCCAGGGTCTGGGAGGATATCACCCTGGAGCTTGTGGATGTGCGACCCAGGTACAGTATTGGGAGGGTTTCATCATGGAAACTGTGGACATGTGAACCCAGGTGTAGAGTCTGGCAGGTGGATTTACTCTGGAAACTGGAAATGTAATGGCAGGTACCTGGTCTGGGAGGTAGGTTCACCCTGGAGACTGTGGAGGTTTGAACCCAGATGTAGGGTCTGGGAGGTGGGGTCACTCTGAGGAGTGTGGAAGTGTAACCTTAGGTGCAGGGACTTGAGATGTTACTCACTCTGAAGTCAGTGACATCTGACCCCAGGTA
Source organism: Tragelaphus eurycerus (assembly GCA_935064755.1). Lineage (NCBI taxonomy): Eukaryota > Metazoa > Chordata > Mammalia > Artiodactyla > Bovidae > Tragelaphus > Tragelaphus eurycerus. The sequence continues at coordinate 10,879,819 of CAKXYN010000084.1, read as the reverse complement.
CATCATCTGAGAGGTGAGGTCACCTGGAGATGGTGTACATGTTACCCTAGGTGCAGGGTCTGTGAGGTAGGTCACACTGGAGACTGTGAACATGTGACACTAGGTGCAGTATCTGTATAGGGAATCACCCTGGATATTGGGGAAGTATGACAACAGGTACAGGGTCTGGGAGGGTTGTCACCCTGGAGACTGTGGACACGTGACCCACGTACATTATCTGGGAAAGGGTATCACCCTGGAGACTGTGGATGTGTGACCTGGGTACAGAATATGAGAGGAAGGTCACAGAAAAGACTGTGGACCTGTGAACCCAAAGACAGTGCTTGGGAGGGGTCACCTTGGGGACTGAAGACATGTGACCTCAGGTACAAGTTCTGAGAAGCTGTCACCCTGGAAACTGTGGACATGTGACATCAGGTATAGGGTTTGTAAGGGGAGATTACCCTGAAGACTGTGGACAGGTGATCCCAGGTGCTCAAACAGGTGTGGTAAGTCACCATGAAGTCTGTGGATGTGTGACCACAGGTACAGGGTCTGGGGGGTGTCGCCCTGGACACTGTGGACCTGTGACCAGAGCTAAAAGTTCTGAAGAGGTGGGATCACCCTAGAGACTGTTGTCATGTGAACCAAAGTAAAAATTCTGGTGAGGTGGGGTCACCCTGGAGACTGTACATGTAATCCCACATGTAGGTTCTGGGAAGGGAGGTTACCCTAGAAACTGGAAATGTGATCCCAGGTATAAGGTCTTGGAGGAGTGTCATCAAGGAGACTGTGGACATGTGACCCCAGGTGCAGATACTTCTAAAAGTTCAACCTGGAGCCCATGGATGTGTGACCCCAGGTGAAGGGTCTGGGAAGGATTTACCCTGGAGGCCATGGACGTGAGAAGCCAGGTGCAGGATCTGGGAGGATGGTCATCTGGAAAACTGTGGTTCTGATACCACATTACAGGGTCAGGGAGGTTGGGTCACCCTGGAGAATGTGGACGTGTGACCCCATTCACACAATCTGGGGGGTATTGTCACCATAGAGACTGTGGATATGTGACCACAGGTGCGGGTCTGGTAGGCGGGTGTCACAATGGAGACTGTGGATATATAACCCCAGGAACAAGGTCTTGGAGGGTTGTCACCCTGGAGAGTGTGCACATTTGGCCCCAGATGCTGGGTTGTATGGAGATGGGTCACCTTGGAGATTGTCCACATGTGACTCCAGGGGCAGGTTCTGGGGAGGAAGCTCACCTAGCAGATTGTTAGACATATGGCCCCAAGTACATGGTCTGGGATGTGGGGTCATCCTGGAGATAATGGACATGTGACCCCAGGTGTAGGGTTTGAGAGGAGAGGTTCCCTGTAGACTGTGATTGTAAGACCCCAACCCCTCCCTGTACAGGGACAGGGAGGTTGGGTCACCCTAGAGAATGTGGATGTGACACCATGTGCAAAATATGGAGAGTATTGTCACCCTGGAGACTGGAAATGTAACCCCAGGTACAGGGTCAGGGATGTAGGTCATGCTGGAGACTCTGGACATGTGACACCAGGTTCAGGATCTAGGCAGGGCTGTCACATAGGACATTGTGGAAGTGTGACCCCAGGTACAGGGTCTGGGAGGGTGTCACTTGGGAGGCTGAAGATATTTATTCCCAGGTACAGGGTCTGAGAGAGGGGTCACCCTAAAGCATGTGGACATGTGTCCCAGGTACAGGGTGTTAGAGGGGGGTTCACACTGGACACTGTGGACATGTGACCCCAAGTACAGGTTCTGTGAGGTGATGTCCCCTGGATACTGTACATGTGACCCTAGATACAGGGTATAGAAGGTATGGTGCCCTTGAGGACTGTGGATGTGTGATTCAAAGTGCACATTTTGGGGAGGGGGCTCTTCCTGCAGACTGTGGACATGTGATCCAAGGTGCATGGTATGGGAGGGGGTCACCATAAAGACTGTGGCCCCGAGAATCCAAATACAGTGTGTAGGGCTTGGGTTACACTGCTGATTGTGGACATGTAACCCCAGGTGCAGGGTCTGGGATGTGGGGTCACGCTGGAGATTGTGCAGGTGTGACCCTAGGTACAGGATATGGGGAGACGTGTCATCCCAGAGATTTTGGAAATGTGACCCCAGGTGCAGGGTTGGGTGGGAGTCAACCTGGAGACAGTGGTTGTATGATCCCAGGTGCATGGTCTATGGAGTCACCATGGAGACTATGGATGTTCGACTCCAAGTTTAGGCTCTAGGAGGTGGGGTAACCCTGTAATGTGGATATGTGATCCTAGTTGCTCAGTCTATCTAGGGGGTGGGGTCACCCTGGAGACTGGACGTGTGACCCCATGTACAGTGTCTGTGGAGGGGTGTCACCCTAGGCACTAAGGAAATGTGACCCCAGGTCCAGGGTCAAAAGGAGGTCACCCTGGATACCGTGGACACGTGACCCAAAGGTATAGGAGGTGCTGTCACCCTGGAGACTTTGGGTGTGGGACCCCGGGTGCTGGGTCTGTGAGGTGGGCCTGGAGACTGAGTACACATGTCCCCCATTACAGATTGTGGGAGGTGGGTACATTTTGGGGACTGTGGACGTGTGACCCAAAGTGCATTTTCTGGGGAAGAGGCTGACCCAGGAGACTGTGGGCTTGTGACATGTATATCATCTGGGAGGGGGTAACCCAGAACATATACATGTTGTCACATACATGGAGTCACATATATGTGACTCCAGGTGCAGGGTCTTGGAGGTGGGGTTACCCTGGCGACTGTGGATGTGTGACCCCAGTTACTGGGTCTTGGAGGTGAGGTCACCTGGGGGACTGTGGACATGTGACTAAAAGTGCAGGGTTTGGGAATAGGGCTCTCTCTAGATAAGGTGATCATATAATCCCAGGTGAATGGTCTCGGAAGGGGTCACCATGGAAACTATGGACCTGTGACGCCAGGTATACTATCTGTGAGGTGGAGTTACCCTAGACTGTGGGACATATGATCCTAGTTGCTTGGTCTAGGGATTAGGATCACCTTAGAGACTGTGGACATGTGACCCCAGGTATATGGTCTGTGGAGGGGTGTCCCCTAGGACACTGTGGAAATGTGTCCCCATGTCCAGGGTCAAAAGGGGGTCACCCTGGATACTGTGAACATATGACCCCAGGTGCAGGGTCTAAAAGGTGGGGTCACCCTTGTTTCTTTGGATGTGAAACCACAGATTCAGGGTCTGTGAGGTGGGATATCCCTGGAGACTGTGTATGCTTCTGGGTTCTGGGTTCTGCATCCCAGGTTCTGGGATGTGGGATCACCTTGGGGACTGTGCATGTGAGACACAAAGTTAAGTGTCTGGGGAAGAGACTAACACTGGAGAGTGTGGACATATGTCCCAGTGTACATGGTCTGGGATGGGGTCACCATGGAGACTATGAACATGTGACCTTAGGTGCAGGGGTTGAAAAGTAGGGTCACTCTTGGGATTGTTGACAGATTACCCCAGGTGCATGGTCTGGATAGAGTCACCTTGGAGACTGTGGAATGTAACCCCAGGTACAGGGTCTGAGAGGAGTAAACCCTGGGGACCCATGGGTTTACATGGACATGTGACCCCAGATGTAGTGTCTTGGAGGTAGGGTCACCCTGACACTGTGGACGTGAGATGCCAGGTGCATGGTCTGGGAGGAGATCACCATGGAGACTGTGGATGTATGAATCCATGTATAAGTTTTGAGAGATGGTTATTACCCTGGACTGTGAACATGTGATCCTTGTTACTCAGTCTGGAGGGCAGGGTCACACTGCAGACTCTGGACACATAAGCCTATGTACAGTTTTTAGAGAGAAGTGTCATACTAGACACTGTGGAAATGTGTCCCCAGGTCCTGCGTTGAGAGGGTGTCATCCTGAATACTGTGGCCTTGTGACCCCAGGTGGAGGGTCTAGCGTGTTGCAACACACTAGAGACTGTGGCCATGTGACCCCAGGTGCAGGGTCTGGAGAGGGGTGTCAGCTTGGACTCTGGACATGTTACCCAAGGTACAGGTTCTGGAAATGGTTCACCCTGGAGATTCTGGATGTGTGATTCCAGGTACATGGTCTGGAGAGGTGTGTCACCCTATAGACTGTGGTAATGTGATCCAGGTACAGAAATGGGGAGGGGGTCACCATGGAGACTGTGAAGGTGTGACCACAGGTGTATGGTATGCAAAGTGTGTTGTCCCTGGAAAGAGTGGGCATTGACTCTAGTGTACCTCCAAGTACAGGGTCTGGGAGTTGGGGTCAGTCAGGGACTGTGGACATGTGACCCCATGTGCAGATTCTAGGGAGGTTTCTCACCCGGGACTGTGGACAAATGACCCCAGGTACATGACTGGCAGGTAGGGTCACCCTGTAGATTGTGGACATGTTCCCTCAGGGGCAGGGCATGGGAGGGTTTCACCCTGGAGACAGTGGATGTGAGAACCCAGGTGCAGGGTCTGAGAGTTGGGACCACTTGGGGACTGTGGACGTGTGACCCCATGTGCAGAGTCTGGGGAGCGTGCTCACCCAGGAGACTGTGGATATATGACCCCAGGTACATGACTGGGAGGTGAGGTCACCCTGGAGACTGTGGAGATGTTCCCTCAGGTGCAGGGCATGGGAGGGTTTCACCCTGGAGAACGTGGATGTGAGAACCCAGGTGCAGGGTTGGGAAGTTTGGTGACCCTGGAGACTGTGATTGTGATAACCCAGTACTTGGTCAGGGAAGTTGGGTCACACTGGAGAATGTGGAGGTGTGACCCCCAAGTACAGGATCTGGAGATTATTGTCACCCTGTAGACTATGAACATGTGACACCAGGTATAGGATCTGGGAGGGGTTAACAGGAGACTGGATATGTGACCCTTAGGTGCAGGGTCTGGGGGAGGTCACCCTGGAAACTGTGGACATGTGACCACAAGTACTGGGTCTTAAAGGCAGGATCACCCTGGAGACTGTGGACGTGTGACATCAGGTACAGGGTCTGGGAGAAGGGGTCACCTGGAGGACTGTGGATGAGTGATTCAAAGTACAGGGTTTGGGGTGGGGGCTCTCCCTGCAGACTGTGAATGTGTGATCCAAGGTGCATGGTATGGGAGGGGGTCAGCATAGAGACTGTGGTCCTGTGAATCCAGATATAGTGTGTAGGACTTGGGGTTACCCTGCTAATTGTGGACATGTGACCCCAGGTGCAGGGTCTTGGGAGAGGTCCCTCACTGAAGACTGTGAACATGTGACCCCAGGTGCAGGTTCTCAGGAGAGGTCTCTCACTGAAGACTGTGAACATGTGACCCCAGGTACAGAACCTGTGAGGTGGGGTCACTCTGGGACTGTGGATGTTTAATAAAGCTTCAGGGTTTGGGGAGGGGGCTCTTCTTGGAGACAGTGGTGGTGTGCTCTCTGGTGACTGGTCAGGGAAGGGATCTCCATGGAGACAGTGGACGTGTGACTCCAGGTATAGTGTCTGGGAGGTGGAGTTACCCTAGATTGTGGACATGTGATCCTAGTTGCTTGGTCTGCGAGGGTTGGATCACCCTGGGAAATGTGGATGTGTGACCCCATGTATAGTGTCTGTGGAGTGTCACCCAGGACATTGTGGAAATGTGAATCCAGGTCCAGGGTCAAGAGAGGGTCACTCTGGATACTGTGACCCAGGTGTAGGGTCTAGAATGTGGGTTCACCCTGGAGATTTTGGCTGTGAAACCCCAGATGCAGGGTCTGTGAGGTAAGGTCCCCCTGGAGACTGTACGCAGGGCCTACAGTACAGGTACAGTTTCTGGGATGTGGAGTCACCCTGGAGACTGTGGGCATGAGACACAAAATGTAGTGTCTGGAGAAGAGGCTGACCCTGACAAGTGTGAATGTGTATCCCAATATATATGATCTGGAAGGGAGTCACCATGGAGACTGTGGACATGTGACCTCTGGTGCAGGGTATTGGAAGTGGGGTCACTCTTGGGATTGTTGACAGGTTACCACAGGTGCATGGTCTGGCAAAGAGACACCCTGGAGTATGTGGACGTGTAACACTAGGTGCAAGGTCTGGGAGGTGGTGTCACCCTGTACATTGTGGTCATGTGACCTCAGTTACTTTGCCTGGAGGTGGGCTCATCCAGGAGACTGTGGACATGTGACCCTAAGTAAAGTGCCTGAGAAGGTTTGTCACCCTGTAGACACTGAACATGATACCAAGGTACAGGGTCTGGGAGGGGGTCACCCTGGAGAAAGTGGACATGTAACCCCAGGTACAGGATCTGGGAGGGGGATCACCATGAGGACTAAGCACATGTGTCACCAGGTACAGGACAATGAAGAAGTGTCACCCAGTGGACTGTAGAAATGTGACATCAAGTGCAGGGTCGGGGAGGGGTCACCCTGAAAACTGCTTAAGTGTGACCCCAGGTACAGGGTCTGGAAGATGGGGTCATGTTTCAGCATGTAGACATGTGGCCTCAGTCCAGGGTCTGGGATAGTGTCACCCTAGAGCTAGTGGACATCCAACCCCAAGTACAGGATTGGGAGAGGTTCACCATGGAGACTGTGGACACGTAACCCCGGGTGCAGGGTCTGAGAGGTGGGTCACCCTGGAGACTGTGAACATGTTCCCCAGATGTAGATTCTGGGAGGGGTTCACATTGCAGACTGGACATGTGACCCCATGTGTAGCATCTGGGAGGGGGTTACTCTGGAAACTGGAAATGTGATCCCAGATACATGGTCTGGAGAGTGAAGTCACCCTGGAAACTGTGAAGTCTGACCTCAGGTACATCATCTGGGAGGTGGGGTCACTTGGAGAATGGATATGTTATCTCAGATGCAGTGTCTGTGAAGGAGGCCATGCTGGAGATTGTGGCCATGTGACACCAGGTGCAGGATCTGGATAGGGGCATCACCCTGGAGATTCTGTACTTGTGATTCCAAGTACAAGGTCAAGGGGGACTGTACCACTCTATATACTGTGGAAATGTGACGGCAGGTGCAGTTTCAGGGAGGTGTCTCCCTGGAGACTGCAAATATGTGACCCCAGGTGCAGGGTCTGTGAGGTGCTTTCTCCCTGAAGAAAATGGACGTGTGACCCAAAATGCAGTATCTGGGGTAGAAGCTGACCCTGGAAACTGTGGACATGTGACCCCATGTATATGGTCTGGGAGGGGGTCTCACTGGATACTGCAGACCTTTAACCCCAGGTACAGGGTTTGTGGGTGGTCACTGTGAAGACTGTGCATGTGTGACCCCAGGTAAAGGGTTCGGGGAGAGATTCACCCAGGGTACTATGGAAATGTAACCCCAGGTGAAGGGTCTGGTGGGGGTCACCCTGCATACTGTCGTACTGTGACCCCAGGTGCAGTGCCTGGGAGAGGTCACCCTGGGGACTCTAGACATGTGACTACAGGTACAGGGTTTGGGATGGTGTCAACATGAACATTGTGGACTTGTGACTCCAGTTGCAGGGTCTGGTTTGGTGGGGTCTCCGTGAAGACTGTAGACATGTGACCCTATTTATAGGGTCTGGGGGGTGTCACCATGGAGACTGTGGACCTGTGACCCCAGATTCAGGGCCTGGGAGCAGTGGGCACCCTGGAGACTATGGACATGTAACCACACTTATAAGGTCTAGTGAGATGTGGTAACCCAGACATTGTGGACCAGTTACACCAGGTACAAGTTCTCGTGAGGTGGGCACTGGACACTAGACATGTGAGACTGGGTGCAGTGTCTGGGACGTTTGTTACCCTGGAGACTTTGGAGATGAAACCCCAGGTGAAGGGTCTGTGAGGAGGTGGTCACCCTGAGGACGGTGGACATGTGACACCTGGTACAGTGCCTGGGAGAGATCACACTGGGGACTGTAGACATGTGACCTCAGAACATGGTCTTAGAAGGTATCACCCTGGAGATGGTGGACGTATGACCTCAGATACAGGGTCTTGCGGGGTGTCACACTTGAGATTTTTGATGGGACCCCAGGTTCAGGGTCTGGGAGTGGTGATCACCCTGGAAAATGTACACTTGTGACCAGAGTTAAAATGTCTGGTGAGGGGGGCTCAACCTAGAGCCTATGGACATGTCACTACAGGTCTAGGGTGGGAGAGGGGGAGTTACCCTGGAAACTGTGGATATGTGACCCCAGAAACATTTTGCGTGAGGGGTGCCACCTAGGATACTGTGGACATGTGACCTCAGGGGGACCGTCTGGGAGGAGTTAACCCTGGAGCCTGTGGAAGTGTGATCTCAGGTCAAAGGCCTAGGAGGGGGGTCACCCTGGAGACTGTGGATGTGTGATCCCATGTATATGGTATTGGGGGTCACCCTGGATATTGAAGATACTAAAAATCCAGGTACAGTGTCTGGGAGGGGTGTCACTATAGAGAATGTGGCCATGTGACCAATATACAGGGTGGGGTGGGATGACACCCTGGAGACTGTGGACATGTGACCCTAGGTACAAGGTCTGGGAGAGGGTAACCCTGGAGACTTGACATGTGAGCCCAGGTACTGGGTTTGGGAGGTGGGGTGACCCTGGACACTGTGGACATGTGACATGTGATAACTGGCTCTGTGAAGGAGAGTGAAAATGATGAAGGGACCAAAACCTTCACTGATTTCATAGAGTTTAGAAAGGACTGAACCAAGAAAGAAGAGATTAACATTTACAACTCTTCTTTCATACATTACTCTCTATCTGCTCCACTTCACTGACTCACCCATGACCCTAAATTGAGGTAGCATAGTTACTTCTGATCTCCTTAGCCATCTTGATTAAACTGTATACATTTTCTTTTTGTCTTCTGAAAATGCTAGAAATTGCAAAGAACTTTTAAGAGAAAAATAAACACCAAATCACAGGGAAGGTAGAGTTTAAAGTACATGTATTTGACACTCCTATGGTTCACCCTTTATCTTGCCAGTAAAGAATAAAATACAGCTCTATTGCCATAGACTTGTTCTAGTATGCCACCTTCAACATAAATACCACTAGTTGAGATTTTTATAAATTTTGAGAGGAACTTTGCCTTTCCTCTGATAATCTTGAATTAAGTAAAAGATCTCCATTGGCAGGGTATGATCAGTCATAAATGTCCCAATGAAAAGGAACAATGAAAAAAGAGACAAGTATCAAGAAAACCATGCTATGTTCAATACTTGGAACTTATACAAGTAAGGAAAACTAGACACTCAAGTCGCTGAGTGTTTTATTAAATAATTACTGAAGTTGTATATGTAGAAATCTATAAGCATTTAATTATGACTGGTTTTCAACTTTTTCTGTGAATGTGAGAATCTGTACTTGGAGAAGTGTGGCTTATATTCCATGAGACGTAACTGAACTGTTTGAATCTTATCTTTTTTTTGTACAAATTACATAAACAAGTACATATATGTTTTAAACATAAATATCATGGTTAATAGCTTATGTTTCTACTTAAATGAACTTGTGTGAAGGAATTCTAATTCATTGGAAAATCATTTCGAGTTTCCCCCAAATATACAATTTAAATAATTAAATAACACATTTCATAAAAATATTTTGTGTGTAAATTTAATAACAGTAATATTAATAAGCACCTTCTACCCCCCAAAATACTGTGAATAAGCTATGAAAGGGAGACAAATTTTCATATCATAATTTCTACTTCAAAATCTTCATATATAAATCCCAATCTTCTGTTTTGGCAAAACTCTGTTTTGGAGTTAAGGGTTAATGGATTTTCCCATTCTAGAATGTTTACAAAGTAAAATTTATAGTCAAGACATGAATAGGTAAGCTTCATATCTAGAATTAACTTATTGTAAAATATGTCACTGAGCTAACAGTCTTTGACAAATACAAATTAAAAGCATACTTAACAACTTGAGAATAACTAATTATCAATACAATTCAGACCTAGGATAGTGCCTTTCTTGGGATATCATATTATTGAATTCCTTCTGATTTTTATTTACATGCCTCACCACTACAAGTTGATAATACTAATATAAAGCCCAACAGAGTGATGTGTACTGATAAACATTGCTCTGCTTGAGACTTCATTGGCATAAGTGAATTTTAAATGTCAATTCTAAGTTGGCCTTTCTAGGAAGCTATCTATACAAATGAAGAAAAAGGGCATTAAGCAGAATTTCAGAAGAAATCAAACACTGGCTTCTTATGATGACATGTTGAAGAACAGGTTCAAAAATGAACACTTTGGTTGTAATATAAAATGAACTACAATTAGCATTTCAGACTTTCTTTTACAAGTTTAAATGGATATTGTATTCAAAGTAAAAAAATACATTCATAAACATTAAAGCCTATTATATAAAATTGGTAGCAATTAAGTTTATTTCTTAGTGTTTCTATATAAATAATGAACTCATTATTTTCTCCTTATTCTGCAAAACCAGATAGTCAATGCAATTGATCTCAAATTTAGGATATTTTTTTAAATATTCATACATATACAAAGTAATTTTAATACCTTTGGAAAATTATAAGATTAGGAAAGAACAATTTTAAACTCGTATATTTTACTATTATAAAGTTCTAAAATTTTAAATGGTTTTTCTTTTTAAACCAAGTAAGAATAACAATGTGCAGAAAAAGATAAACAATTTTGCCCTGCAAGCAAGTAATTATACTTCAGACTGGGATTGCATTTGAATTTAATATTTTCTCCCTACAAGAGAACCAGACAGAAGAAAATCCAGGTGAAACTAATAAACTGCCAGGTGCTTTCAAACAACTTCTTTTCACACAGGAACTTCTAAACAATCACAGTATTATGTGGGTGGGTATCTTTTCCTTCAGTCTTCTTCTGACAGACTCACTGAAGTTAGATAGAGAAGATCTATATTTGGAAGCAAAGGAGAAAGAAACATATAATAAGAAATGTTATCCAGCAAACCAATTTACTTATTCTTAATTTCTTTTTAATTATTATTAAAATTAATATGAAAAGTTACTAGGGTTTTTAGTGCTGAAATTAACTTCATATTTACTTATCTTTCAATATAAATACAGCATTGTATTTCTTTAAAAGTCTGAACTTATGCTATTAAAGAGGGTTTTATGCTAAATTATTTTTCATCTAATAAACTTTCTTTACTCAGTGACCCACACTGGTAGTCTTAACTATTTTAAAAAATATTTTGGATATTGATCCTAATACGTACACCCGCTAAGAAAGTTACTGGGATCAAATCAAAGATATCAGGACCCAAATCTTAATTAGGTGTATTTTATCTAATTAATAAAATTGTGCCCAAAAAATACAAACATTTTGTCTTTTCTTTGTATGATATAACTTATATGTAGAACCTAAAAATCACAACAAACTAGTGAATATAACAACAACAAAACAAACTCATGGATAAAGAGACCAAACTAGTGATTACCAGTGAGGACAGGGAAGCAGAGAAGGGCAGAGTGGGGATAAGGAAGTCAAGAGTTACAAACTGTCATGTACAAAACAAACTACAAAGATATATGGTACAACACAGGGAAATATAGCTAATATTTTATAATAATTATACATGGGGCATAAAATTCCAAAATTGTGAATCAGTATATTGTATACCTGTAACATACATTAACTATAATTCAATTTTGTAATTTTATTTATTTTAATTGGAGGCTAATTACTTTACAATATTGTGATGGTTTTTGCTGTACATTAACATGAATCAGCCACAGATGTACATGTGTGCCCCATCCTGAACCTGCCTCCCACCTCCCTTCCCATCCTATGCCTCAGGGTCATCTCAGCGCACCAGTTCTGAGCACCCTGTCTCATGCATTGAACCTGGACTCGTGATTTATTTCACATATGATAATATACATTTCAATGCTATTCTCTGAAATCATCCCACCCTTGCCTTCTCCCACAGAGTCCAAAAGTCTGTTCTTTACATCTGTGCCTCTTTTGCTGTCTTGAATATAGGGTCATCGTTACCATCTTTCTAAATCCCATATTTATGTGTTAATATACTGTATTGGTGTTTTTCTTTTTGACTTACTTCGCTCTGAATAATAGGCTCCAGTTTCATCCATCTCATTGGAACTGATTCAAATGCATTCTTTTTAATGGCTGAGTAATATTCCACTGTGTATATGTACCACTGATTTCTTATCCATTCATCTGCTGATGGACACCTAGGTAGCTTTCATGCCCTAGCTATTGTAAACAGTGCTGCGATGAATATTGGGGTACATGCGTCTCTTTCAATTCTGGTTTCCTCAGTGTGTATGCCCAGCAGTGGGATTGCTGGATCATATGGTGATTCTATTTTCAGTTTTTAAAGGACTCTCCACACTGTTCTCCATAGTGGCTGTACTAGTTTGCATTCCTACCAACAGTGTAAGAGGGTTCCCTTTTCTCCACACCCTCTCCACTATTTATTGTTTGTAGACTTTTGGATAGCAGCCATTCTGACTGACGTGAGATGGTACCTTATTGTGGTTTTGACTTGAATTTCTCTGATAATGAGTGATGTTGAGCATCTTTTCATGTGTTTGTTAGGCATCTGTATGCCTTCTTTGGAGAAACATCTGTTTAAGTCTTTGGCCTATGCTTTGTTTGTGTCGCTTATTTTTCTGGAATTGGGCTGCAGGAGTTGCTTGTATATTTTTGAGATTAATTCTTTGTCAGTTGCTTCATTTGATATTATTTTCTCCCATTCTGAAGGCTATCTTTTCATCTTGCTTATAGTTTCCTTCGTTGTGCAAAAGCTTTGAAATTTAATTAGGTCCCATTTTTTTATTTTTGCTTTTATTTCCATTACTCTGGGAAGTGGGTCATAGAGGATCCTGCTGTGATTTATGTCAGACAGTATTTTGCCTATGTTTTCCTCTAGGAGTTTTATAGATTCTGGTATTACATTTAGATCTTTAATCCATTTTGAATTTATTTTTCTGTATGGTGTTAAAAAGTGTTCTAGTTGCATTCTTTTACAAGTGGTTGACCAGTTTTCCCAGCATCATTTGTTAAAGAGATTTGTCTTTTCTCCATTGTATATTCTTGCCTCCTTTGCCAAAGATAAGGTGTCCATAGGTGCATGGATTTATCTCTGGGCTTTCTATTTTTATAGTTCAATTTTTTAAATGGTCCTGAGGAATCTTAGTACTCTAAGACAATTTAGTACTCAGAATAGTACTAATCTTAGTACTATTAGACTATTGCTTAGCACTTAGTATGGAGAAGGTGATGGCACCCCACTCAAGTACTCTTGCCTAGAAAATCCTATGGATGGAGGAGCCTGGTAGGCTGCAGTCCATGGGGTCGTGAAGAGTTGGACATGACTGAGCGACTTCACTTGCACTTTTCACTTTCATGCATTGGAGAAGGAAATGGCAACTCACTCCAGTGTTCTTGCTTGGAGAATCCCAAGGATGGGGGAGCCTGGTGGGCTGCCATCTATGGGGTCGCACAGAGTTGGACACAACTGAAGCGACTTAGCAGCAGCAGCAGTAGTACTTAGTAATGCATTAGACTTAAAATGCAATGGATTTAGAAAAGGCAGAGGAACCAGAGATCAAATTGCCAGCATCCATTGGATCACAGAAAAAGCAAGCGATTTTAAGAAAAACATCTACTTCTGCTTCATTGACTATACTAAAGCCTTTGATTGTGTGGATCACAACTAACTATGAAAAATTCTTAAGAGATGGGAATACCAGGCCACCGTACTTGCCTCCTAGGAAACCTGTATGCAGGTCAAAAAGTGATTCAAATCCTAAAAGATGGTGATGTTAAAGTGCTGCACTCAATATGCCAGCAAATTTAGAAAACTCCGCAATGGCCACAGGACTGGAAAAAGTCAGTTTTCATTCCAATTCAAAGAAGGGCAATGTCAACGAATGTTCAAACTACTGCACAATTGCACTCATTTCACATGCTAGCAATGCTCAAAATCCTTCAAGCCAGGTTTCAACAGTATCTGAACTGAGAACTTCCAGATAGACAAGTTAGATTTAGAAAAGGCAGAAGAACCAGAGATCAAATTGCCAATATCTGTTGGATCATAGACAAAGCTAGAAAATGCCAGAAAAAAAAAAAAAAAAAAACACATCTACTTCTGCTTCATTCACTATGCTAAAGCCTTTGTGTAGACCACAATAAACTGTGGAAAATTCTTCAAGAGATGGGAATACCAGACGATCTTACCTGCCTCCTGAGAAATCTGTATGCAGGTCAAAAAGCAACAGTTAGAATTGGACACTGAACAATGAACTGGTTCCAAATTGGGAAAGGATTACATCAAGGCTGTATATTGTCACCCTGCTTATTTAACTTACATGCAGAGTACATCATGAGAAGTGTCAAGCTCGATGAAGCACAAACTGGAATCAAGATTGCTGGGAGAAATACCAGTAACCTCACATACGCAGATGACACTACCCTTAAAGGCAGAAAGTGAAGAGGAACTAAAGAGCATCTTGATGAGGTGAAAGAGGAGAGTGAAAAAACTGGCCTAAAACTCAACATTCATGGTATCCAGTCCCATCACTTCATGGCAACAGATGGGGAAACAATGGAAACAGTGACATATTTTGTTTTCTTGGGCTCCAAAATAACCGTGGATGGTGTCTATAGCCATGAAATTAAAAGATATTTGTTCCTTGGAAGAAAAGCAGATAAATTACTTTGTCTACAAAGTCCATATAGTCATAGCTATGGTTTTTCCAGTAGTCACATACAGATGTTAGAGTGAAAGTTGCTCAGTTGTGCCTGACTCTTTGTGACCCCATGGTCTAGACAGTGCATGGAATTCTCCAAGCCAGAATACTGGAGCAAATAGCCATTCCTTTCTCCAGGGGATCTTCCCAACCCAGGGATCGAAGATGTGAGGACTGGACAATAAAAAAGGCTGAGGGCCAAAGAATTGATGCTTTTGAACTGTGGTGCTGGAGAAGACTCTTCAGAGTCCCTTGGATAGCAAGGAGATCAAACCAGTCAACCCTAAAGGGAATCAACCCTGAATATGCATTGGAACAACTGATGGTGAAGCTGAAGCTTAAATGTTTTGGCCATATGATGCAAAAATCTGACTCATTTGAAAATACCCAGATGCTGGGAAAGATTGAGGGCAGAAAGAGAAGGGGCAACAGAGGATGAGATGGTTGGATGGCATCATTGACTCAATAGGAGTGAGTTTGAGCAAACTCCAGGAGATAGTAGCCTGGCATTCTACAGTCCATTGGGTCACAAAGAGTCAGACACAATTGAGTGACTGAATGACAACAAAAGCAATGCATTTTAAATATATGGTAGAGCAAAATATAACTAATTTTCACTTAGGAGTAAAATTTCATTGTGGTTTGGATTTGCATTTCCTGATGATTGGAGACTGTTGAGAATAATTTCATATGTATGTTGCTATAATGTATATCTTCTGAAAAATGTCTATTCAGGTCCTCTGCCTATTTTTTAATCAAATTACTTGTTTTTCTTTGTTTCTGATGTTGAGTTGTATGTTCAGTTCTGTTCAGTTCAGTTGCTCAGTCGTGTCTGACTCTGCGACCCCATGAACTGCAACACGCCAGGCCTCCCTGTCTATCACCAACTCCCAGAGTTCACCCAAACTCATGTCCATCGAATCGGTGATGCCATTTAACCATCTCATCCTCTGTTGTCCCCTTCTCATCCTGCCTTCAATCTTTCCCAACATCAAGGTCTTTTCAAATGAGTCAGCTCTTCGCATCAGGTGGCCAAAATATTGGAGTTTCAACTTCAACATCAGTTCTTCCAATGAACACCCAGGACTGATCTCCTTTAGGATGGACTGGTTGGATCTCCTTGTAGTCCAAGGGACTGTGGAGAGTCTTCTCCAACATGACAGTTCAAAAGCATCAGTTCTTCTGTGCTCAGCTTTATTTATAATACAACTCTCAGATCCATACATGACTACTGGAAAAACCATAGCCTTGACTAAATGGACCTTTGTTGGCAGAGTAACGTCTCTGCTTTTTAATATGCTGTCTAGTTTGGTCATAACTTTCCTTCCAAAGAGTAAGTGCCTTTTAATTTCATGGCTGCAATCACCATCTGCAGTGATTTTGGAACCCCTCAAAATAAGATCAGCCACTGTTTCCACTGTTTCCCCATCTATGTCCCATTAAGTGATGGGATCAGATGCCATATTCTTAGTTTTCTGAATGTTGAGCTTTAACCCAACTTTTTCACTCTCCAATTTCACTTTCATCAAGAGGCTCTTTAGTTCCTCTTCACTTTCTGCCGTAAGGGTGGTGTGACCTACATATCTGAAGTTATTGATACTTCTCCCAGCAATCTTGATTCCAGCTTGTGTTTCCTCCAGCCCAACGTTTCTCATGATGTACTCTGCATATAAGTTAAATAAGCAGGGTGATAATATACAGGCTTGACATACTCCTTTTCCTATTTGGAACCACTCTGTTGTGAGTTGTATGAGTTCTTTGTATATTTTGAATATTACCCTTTATTGCATTATCCTTTGAAAAATACCTTCCCCCATTGAGTAGGCTATATTTTTGGCTTGTTGATAGTTTCCTACAATGTGCAATTTTTTTTTAGTTTGATAGGGTTCCATTTGTTTATTTTTTATTTTGTTGCATTTGCCTGAGGAGATAGATCCAAAAAAATATTGCTAAGACTGATGTCAAACCGCATACCATCTATTTTTTTCTAGGAGTTTTATGGTTTCGGGTCTTACACTAAGTTAATTTTTTATATGATATCAAAGTATTTTTTTAGAGTAGTATATTCCTTTTTTTGACTGTAGTATATTTAAAAAGTAGTATATTTTTTTGCATATAGCTGTCCAGTTCTCCTAAATTGTTGAAGCGGCTATCTTTACCCCATTGTAAACCCTTGCCTCCTTCATCGTAGATTAACTGGCCATACGTGCGTGAGTTTATTTCTGCCCTCACTATTTAGTTCCATTGGTCCATGTGTCTGTTTTTGTGCCAATACTATACTGTTTTGATTACTGTTCTTTATAATACAGTTTGAAATCAGGAACCATTATCTGCAAGCATTTTCTTCTTTCTCAAGATTGTTCTGGTTACTTAGGGTTTCTCACGTTTCCATAGAACTTTTAGAGTTATTTGTGAGAAAAATGCCTTTGGTATTTTGATGGGAATTGCATTGACTCTGTAGGTTCCCTTGGGTAATGTGGTAACTTTAACAATATTAATTCTTCCAGTTCATAAACATGGTATATCTTTCATTTGTATTAATCTTTACTTTTTTTTATCAATGTCTTATAGTTTTATGAATATAGATTTTATCTCATTACTTGCATTTATTCCTAGGTATTTCATTCTTGATGGAATTGTAAATAGGATTGTATCCTTAATTTCTTTGTCTCGTAACCCTGCTGCTAAGTCGCTTCAGTCATGTTCAACTCTGTGAGAACCCATAGACGGCAGCCCACCAGGTTCCCCTGTCCCTGGGATTCAAGAACACTGGAGTGGGTTGCTATTTCCTTCTCCAATGCATGAAAGTGAAAAGTGAAACTGAAGTCGCTCAGTCGTGTCCGACTCGTAGTGACCCCATGGACTGCAGCCCACCAGGCCCCTCCGTCCATGGGATTTTCCAGGCAAGAGTACTGGAGTGGAATGACATTACCTTCTCCGTCTACTAACCCATATAAATGCAGTAGATTTCTGTATAATTTGTATCCTGCTACTTTATTGAATTAATTGATGAGTTCTAGTAGTTTTTATGATATCCTTAGAATTCTGCATATAGCATGGGTCCCCAGCCTCTGGGACCTAATTCCTGATGATTTGAGGTGGAGCTTTATTTTTATACATAATAATAATAGAAATAAAGTGCACAATAAATGTAATGCGCTTGAATCATTTTGAAAACTCACACCTGAAGTCCATGGAAAAATTGTCTTCCACAAAACCCATCCCATGTGCCACAATGGCTGGGGACTACTTATATATAGCATCATCTCATCCACAAGCAGTAACAATTTGATTTATTTCTTTCCAAATTAGAATCCTTTTATTTCCTTTTTTGCCTGAGTGTTGTGGCAAGTACTTGTAATAATATGTTGAATTACATTAGCAAGAGTGGGCAATTTTTTCTTGTTCCTGATCTTGGAAGAATGCTTTCAGCTTTTCACTGTTGAGGATGATGTTGGCTCTACTTTTGTCATATATGATCTTTATTATGCTTAGGTATGTTCTCCCTATTCCCACTCTTTTGAAATTTTTAATCAAAAATATCCACTGCATTTTGTCAAAAACTCTTGTTTCACCTATTGAGAAGGGCATACAATTTTTATTTAATATGTTAATGCAGTTCTATCATATTGATTTATTTGTGGGTATGGAACCATCACTGTGATAAATTCCACTTGATCATGATGTGTTATCCTTTTAATAGACTGTTGAATTTGGTTTGCTAATATTATGTTGAGAACTTCTGCATCTATGTTCATTAGTGATCAGATCAGATCAGATCAGTCGCTCAGTCGTGTCCGACTCTTTGCGACCCCATGAACTGCAGCATGCCAGGCCTCCCTATCCATCACCAGCTCTCGGAGGTCACTCAGACTCACATTCATCGAGTCAGTGATGCCATCCAGCCATCTCATCCTCTGTCGTCCCCTTCTCTTCCTGCCCCCAATCCCTCCCAGCATCAGAGTCTTCTCCAATGAGTCAACTCTTCGCATGAGGTGGCCAAAATACTGGAGTTTCAGCTTTAGCATCATTCCTTCCAAAGAAATCCCAGGGCTGATCTCCTTCAGAATGGACTGGTTGGATCTCCTTGCAGTCCAAGGGACTCTCAAGAGTCTTCTCCAACACCACAGTTCAAAAGCATCAATTCTTCGGTGCTCAGCCTTCTTCACAGTCCAGCTCTCACATCCATACATGACCACAGGAAAGACCATAGCCTTGCCTAGGCGAACCTTTGTTGGCAAAGCGATGTCTCTGCTTTTGAATATGCTATCTAGGTTGGTCATAACTTTCCTTCCAAGGAGTAAGCGTCTTTTAATTTCATGGCTGCAGTCACCATCTGCAGTGATTTTGGAGCCCAGAAAAATAAAGTCTGACACTGTTTTCACTGTTTCTCCATCTATTTCCCATGAAGTGATGGGACCAGATGCCATGATCTTCGTTTTCTGAATGTTGAGCTTTAAGCCAACCTCTTCACTCTCCACTTTCACTTTCATCAAGAGGCTTTTTAGTTCCTCTTTACTTTCTGCCATAAGGGTGGTATCATCTGCATATCTGAGGTTATTGATATTTCTCCCGGCAATCTTGATTCCAGCTTGTGTTTCTTCCAGTCCAGCATTTCTCATGATGTACTCTGCATATAAGTTAAGTAAACATGGTGACAATATACAGCCTTGACGTACTCCTTTTCCTATTTGGAACCAGTCTGTTGTTCCATGACCAGTTCTAACTGTTGCTTCCTGACCTGCATACAGATTTCTCAAGAGGCAGATCAGGTGGTCTGGTATTCCCATCTCTCTCAGAATTTTCCACAGTTTATTGTGATCTACACAGTCAAAGGCTTTGGCATAGTCAATAAAGCAGAAATAAATGTTTTTCTGGAACTCTCTTGCTTTTTCCATGATCCAGCAGATGTTGGCAATTTGATCTCTGGTTCCTCTGCCTTTTCTAAATCCAGCTTGAACATCAGGAAGTTCACGGTTCACATATTGCTGAAGCCTGGCTTGGAGAATTTCAAAATTCTCATTAGTGATAGTGGACTATAATTATTTTATTTTTGGTGTCTTTTTCTGACTTTAGTAAATAGATGGGCAAACAGTGGAAGACTTTATTTATTTATTTATTTTGGCTCCAAAATCACTGCAGATGGTGATTGCAGCCATGAAATTAAAAGATACTTACTCCTTGGCAGGAAAGTTATGACCAACCTAGATAGCATATTCAAAAGCAGAGACATTACTTTGCCAACAAAGGTCCATCTAGTCAAGGCTATGGTTTTTCCAATGTCATGTATGGATGTGAGAGTTGGACTGTGAATAAAGCTGAGTGCCAAAGAATTGATGCTTTGTTGGAGAAGACTCTTGTGACTCCCTTGGACTGCAAGGAGATCTAACCAGTCCATCCTAAATGAGATCAGTCCTTGGTGTTCATTGGAAGGACTGATGCTAAAGCTGAAACTCCAATACTTTGGCCACCTCATACGATGAGTTGACTCATTGGAAAAGACTCTGATGCTGGGAGGGATTGGGGGCAGGAGGAGAAGGGGACGACAGAGGATGAGATGGCTGGATGGCATCACCGACTCTATGGACCTGAGTTTGAGTGAACTCCAGGAGTTGGTGATGGACAGGGAGGCCTGGCGTGCTGCAATTCATGAGGTCACAAGGAGTCGGACACAACTGAGCGACTGAACTGAACTGATGATACTATGGCTTCATATAAGGATTTTCAGTGTTTCTTCTTCAGTTTTTATATTTCTATGAGAAGAAAGTTGTTAACTCTTCTTCAACTGTTGAGTAGAATTCACCTGTGAAGGCCTCTGGTCCTAGACTTTTGTTTGTTGGGAGTTTTTTGATTACTGATAAATTTGATTACTGGTAACTAGTTAGTTCATGTTTTCTATTTTTCCTTATTTAGTCTTATGAGACTGTATATTTCTAGGTATTTATACATTTCTTCTATGTTGTCCATTTTATTGGAGCATCATTGTACATAGTAATTTCTTATGAGTCTTTTTATTTCTGTCTGTGGTGTTGGTTGTATCTGCTCCCTTTTCATTTCTAATTTTATTTATTTGGGCCCTCTTTATTTTTTTGTATTTTCCTTCATGAGTCTGGCTAAATGTTTTATTAATTAAAAAAAAAGTCTATTTCACTTATCTTTTTTATTAAAAAATTTTTGTCTCTATATAATTTATTTCTGCCCCAATCTTTATTCTACTTTTATTCTTCATTTTTTTCAACTAATTTTGGGTTTTGATTTTCTTCTAAATCCTTCAGCTATAATGTTAGATTATTTACTTGAGATTTTTCTTGGTTCTAAGGTAGGCTTGTATCACTATAAACTTCCCTCTTTGAACTGCTTTTGCTATGTCTCACAGATTTTGGATAATTACATTTCCACCTTCTCTGTCTCAAGGTATTTTAAAATGTCCTCTTTTATTTCAACAGTGACTAAACAGTGGTTGCCTAGTCATATATTGTTTAGCCTACATATGCTTATTGGAGAAGGCAATTATGGTTTCTTGCATTGTTTTTTCCCCTTCTTGTAGTTGATTTCTTGTCTCATACCATTGTGGTTGGAAAAGTTGCTTGATGATTTCAGTCTTTTTAAATTATTGATATTTTTTGTTGTTGTTATAACTTAGCATATGATAGGTACAATGAAGCCCTGTGCCACAAACTGAGCCTGCAAGCCACATCTGCTGAAGCCTGCACACCTAGAATTCATGCTCCATAAGAGAAGCCACTGCAATGAGAAGTTAACTCATCACAACTAGAGAAAGCTCACCTGCAGCAACAAATAGCCAACACAGTCCAAAAACTAATTCATTAGTTTAAAAAAAAAAGGCAATACTTTTCACACTGATCTCCAGATTAAACATACTGCTATCCAAGTCACAGCTGACTTTTTGCAGAAACTACAACCTAATGTTAAAATCTGTATGGGAATTCAAGGGAACTAGAATAACCAAAACAGTCTTGAATAACTACAGAATTGAAGGACTCACACATTCTGATTTAAAAACATGCTACAATATTACAGTAATCAATAAGACTCATAGGATTAATTCAAGGAGTGACATACAGATCAATGAAACAGAACTGAAAGTCCAGATATACATTTTTACATTTGTGGTCTACAGATTTTTGACATTAGTGCCAGTAGTGCTAGGGTAATTCAGTGGGTGAAAAATCGTAATTTCAACAAATGATGTTAGAGAACTTGGATATCCTCATGTAAAAGAAGTTGAACCCCTTCCTCACACCATACACAAAATTTAACTAAATATTACAGGCATAAATATAAAAGACAAAACTATAAAACTCTTGGAAAGAAATATAAATGTAAATATAAAGTATTTGTGACCTTGGATTAGTCCATGGTATTTTTAATACAACATGTAAAGCACAAACAACCAAAGGGGGGAAAACAGACAAATTGAACTTTACCAAAACTAAAAACTTTTGTGCTCAAAAGACAACACTGAGAAAATGAAAGGACAGCTAATAGGATGGAAGAAACTAATTTTCAAATCATGTATCTGATGAGGGCTATGTATTCAAATATATAAAAGTATGGATGTGAAAGCTGGACCATAAAGAAAGCTGAGTGCTTTTGAACTGTGGTATTGGAGAAGATTCTTGAGAGCCTCTTGGACTGTAAGGAGTTCAAGCCATTCAATACTAAAGAAATCAGTCCTGAATATTCATTGGAAGGACTGGTGCTGAGGCTACTCTGGCCACATGATGTGAAGTACTGACTCACTGGAAAAGACCCTGATGCTGGGAAAGATTGAAGGCAGGAGGAGAAGGGGACGACAGAGGATGAGATGGCTGGATGACATCACTAACTCGATGGACATGAGTTTAAGCAAGCTCCAGGAGATGGTGATGGACAGGGAGGCCTGGCATGCTGCAGTCCATGGGGTCGCACTGAGTTGGACACAACTGAGCACTTAACTGAGCTTTACATCTTAACTATTAATAGACAAATAAGTTAATTGAAAAAAAAATGTGCAAATAATTTGGACCGACAGTTCTCTAAAGAAGATAGACATATGGTCAATGAGTACATGAAAAGATGCTCAGTATGGTTAATCATTAGAGAAATGTAATCAAAATCACTGTAATGTTAATGACCATTTAACATCCACTACTATGGCTATAATAACAAATATTGGTAAGAATATAGAAAAATTGGAACCCTTATATAATGCTGTTAGGAATATAAATTGCTGCAACCATTTTGGCAGTTCCTCTATAAGTTAAACATAGAAACACTATATAATCCAACAATCTCACTCTTGGATATATACCCAAAATACCTGAAAACATATGTACAAACAAAAAGTTGTACATGAATGTCCAGAACAGAATTATTCATAATAGACAAAGAGTGACAGTAACTGACTTCCTTGCTATAGCAAGTTCTAAATAAATAAACTTTTCTTATTCTCATTGAGAAGATCTGGCCATTTGAGGTTCCTGAGAAAGTCAGAAGGAAAGGGATCCATGCATAAATGGAGGTAATACCTTCCATGACACATAGAGGAAAAGGAGGGTTGGTGTGGGTAGAGTGGGAACTGGATCAGGTGGGAGTCTTGTTTTATACTTGGAAGCTGAGGGATATACCATGTGCTGACTTCTCATTTCTCTATGATATGAGGCAAGGCCGTCTTCTTTAAAATAATGGTCTAAAACTTAAACTGAGTAGAAAAAGTTACAAACAGTTATTGTGGAGTGCAATGCAGCAAGCTGACCACAGAAATGCAGGTTTTTCCAGACATTTTGGGACTGGATGAAGAATTTGAAGCATTTCCAATCATACTGCTTGTGTATTCTCCAAGAGTAATAATATGCCTGTCTGAAGACTTCAGAATTCTTCCAAAACAATGAGATGAAGACAGAGCATCAGGAAAACCTGTAATATTGGCAGCAATTATGGAAAAAATGAATTATACAATCTTAGCAAAAGAAAGGGACCAGTCAATGGTCAATGCTTCATTGGAATGAGGTTGGAATAGTGGTAGTGTGTGACCAAGTTCTGGATATGACAACAGGTGTACAGGGCTGAAATCAGTAGAGGAACCCTTGGGAAAGACTGTATATTCTGCTTATTTTTCTTCTCTAATAGAATTTTAACAAAGCAAAGCAGAAGATATGTGGTTTGCGTTGTTATTTTACTTTGAGTGGTAACAGGATTTAATTTATAATTAAAATATTATCAGGAGTTTTATTTATAAATTAGCAATATTATGAGGAACTGTAGATACACTGAAAAGATTTTGGACGTTTCTTTTGATCTGTCAGTCAGTTGAGTCGCTCAGTTGTGTCCAACTCTTTGCAACCCCAAGGACTGCAGCAAGCCAGGCTGCAGTTTCTGTTGATAACTGCTTGTAATTTTAAAATCAGGAAAGTTTAGAATTCATCTAATATTTTGATATTAATGATAATTTCAAGAGAACTGTGGCATTTAATACCATACATTAGTATTAAAAAGAAAAAAATACATCCAAGAGTTAAATGTGTTGAAGAAGTTAAAAAGTTTTTCTCAAGTTACTTAAATACTCTTTTGCTATTAAGAACAGCATATTTTTCAAATATATTACTACTATGTAATAATAAATTTTAACTGATATCACTAATTGAATAACAGAGAACAAAAAAGTTATGTTACAAAGATATTTTAGATTCCTGAACATGATAGAGAACAGGTACTCCATTTTTTTTTTTTTTTTCATTTTTTTTGGCTGCACCATGAGACATGTAGGATCCTCGTTCTTTGACCAGGGATGCAACTCTCACACTTTGCATTAAAAGTGCAGTCTTAACCACTGGACCACTAAGGAAGTCCCTAGAATAGCTACTTTAACCAAATATCTCCAAAAAGAATTATTACACACTTTGTAATGAGGAATCAGTTTCCAAAGTGAAGAAAACTCTGAAATTAGGCTTCAGTCTATCATATATATATATATTTTCATATAGGGAAATAAACATTTAGTATAATAATAAATATATATAACTACTATATTTTATATATTTATAAATTCAGTACGTTGTATGCATTATCATTAAGGCATCAGGGTCTTTGTAAAAGAGCTTGATATCATCAGTAAATTAGGAACTTTAAAGATTTTCTCTGACATGATTCTTGGACACTGTGTAACAGGAGGGAAAGCGATAGGGCACAACTTTTCGAAGAATGACATAGCCCAAGGACACAACATAAACAGATTACAATCAAGGGGTCCAAGATGACAGCCAATTCAACTTTGACTAGACTTTGATCCTCAATTAGCAAGCTAAATGACACATTCAGAGGCACCATGACAGACACAAGGCTCTGTCAAAAGACCAAGGAATGGGTGATGGCCCAATTCTTGGAAATCTCCACCTATTCCCCAAAATAGTTGGGATAATCCTCCTGTTCATTAGCATATTAAATTACTCAGCCCATACAAACTAACCACATGCCACATGCCACATTTTTCAGCTGCACTTGCCCTCTACAATGCCACAGAGGTCTGTGGAGTTTGCTTCTCTCTGAATCTGAATAAATCTTCTTATGTATCATTTTTTTCTCTCACTTAATTCTCTCTGTGATGAGATATCAAGAACCTGAGCTTCCTAATAAAGGAAACAAGGTGCTGAGGGTTTTGGCTAAGTTCAAGTCATGGCCACATGGGTTCAAGTCCCAAGCTGGGTTTTGGCTGGATTCAAGTACTAGCACATGGGTTCAAGCCCCAATCTGAGGTAAACAGTTTCAACTGGGCTATGATTAAGAATACAGTAATTCTCTATATTATATTTAGTTTTGAGCAAGACATTCTATAGATATTATATTCCATTCAAGAATTCCCTATACTTGAAGCTACTTTCAGGCTATAGAAGATTATAGTCTAAACGTTAGGGGCCAAGTCTTATCGTCAAGGAGCTTATATTCTGATATTAATGATTTGATGAAATAAAGTAGAATATGATAAATTCTTTTAAATAACTACTGGTAAAAATATAGTGATTGTTGAGAGTGGAAAATTATTTCAAACTATTTGGATCAGGGTGGGCCTCATACAGAAAATAGAGTTGAAAGAGAATCCTGGGGGATAGAGGCAGACTTTGAACCTGGTAAGATGAGGGAGCCATACCTAGAAGTGCAGACACTTACAGCATAGATGTAGGGAAGCAAAAGTTTAGCTTGGTATTTCATTCAAAGATGGGAACAACAAAGGACAGAAACAGTATGGAACTAACAGAAGCAGAAGATATTAAGAAGAGGTGGCAAGAAATATAAATATAAAAAGAGATCTTCATAGCCCAGATAATCACAATGGTGTGATCACATCTAGAGCCAGACATCTTGGAATGCAAAGTCAAGTGGGCCTTAGGAAGCATTGCTACAAACAAAGCTAGTGGAGGTGATGGAATTCCAGTTGAGCTATTTCAAATCCTAAAAGATGATGCTGTTAAAGTAATGCACTCAATATGCCAGCAAATTTGGAAAACTCCACAGTGGCCACAGGAATGGAAAAGGTCAGTTTTCATTTCAATCCCAAAGAAAGGCAATGCCAAAGAATGCTCAAACTACTGCACAACTGCACTCATCTCACACTCTGGTAAAGTAAAGTTCAAAATTCTCCAAGACATGCTCCCTTCAACAGTATGTGAGCCATGAACTTCCAGATGTTTCAGCTGGTTTTAGAAAAGGCAGAGGAACCAGAGATCAAATTGCCAACATCTGTTGGATCATAAAAAAAAGCAGGTGAATTTCAGAAAAATGTCTACTTCTGCTTTATTGATTACGCCAAGGCCTTTGACTGTGTAGGCCAGGAGAAACGGTGGAAAATTCTTCCAGAGATGGGAATACTAGACCACCTTACCTGCCTCCTGAGAAATCTGTATGCAGGTCAAGAAGCAACAGTTAGAACTTGATATGGAACAACAGACTAGTTCCAAATAGGGAAAGTAGTACATCAAGGCTGTATATTGTCACCCTGCTTATTTAACTTATATGCAGAGCACATCATTTGAAAAGCCAAGAGGGACAAAGCACAAACTGGAATCAAGATTGCTGGGAGAAATATCAGTAACCTCAGATATGCAGATGATACTACCATTATGGCAGAAAGTGAAGAAGAACTAAAGAGCATCTTGATGAAAGTGAAAGAAGAAAGTGAAAAAGTTGGCTTGAAACTCAACATTCAGAAAACTACGATCATGGCATCAAGTCCCATCACTTCATGGCAAATAGATAGAGAAACCATGGAAACAGTGACAGACTTTATTCTCTTGGGCTCTAAAATCACTGCAGATGGTAACTGCAGCTGTGGAATTAAAAGACCCTTGCTCCTTGGTAGAAAAGCTATGGTAAATATAGACAGCATATTAAAAAGCAGAGACATTACTTTGCCTATAGAGTTCCATCTAGTCAAAGCTGTGGTTTTTCCAGTAGTCATGTAAAGATGTGAGAGTTGGACTATAAAGAAAGCCGAGGGCCAAAGAATTGATGCTTTTGAACTGTGGTGTTGGACAAGATTCTTGAGAGTCCCTTGAACTGAAAGGAGATCCAACCAGTCCATCCTAAAGGAAATCAGTCCTGAATATTCATTGGAAGGTCTGATGCTGAAGCTGAAACTCTGATACTTTGGCCACCTCATGCAAAGAACAGACTCATTGGAAAAGACCCTAATGCTGGGAAGTATTGAGGGAAGGAAGAGAAGGGGACAACAGAAGATGAAATGGTTGTGTGGCATCACCAACTCAATGGACATGAGTTTGAGTAAGCTCTGGGAGTTGGTGATGGAAAGGGAAGCCTGATGTGCTGTAGTCCATGGGGTCACAAAGAGTTGAACACCTCTGTGCGACTAAACTGAACTGAATGTTGAGAGTCTAGCAACACTGCTGCTGCTGCTAAGTTGCTTCAGTCGTGTCCGACTCTGTGCGACCCCATAGACGGCAACCCACCAGGCTCCCCCATCCCTGGGATTCTCCAGGCAAGAACACTGGAGTGGGTGGCCATTTCCTTCTCTAACACATGAAAGTGAAAAGTGAAAGCGAAGTCATTCAGTTGTGTCCAACTCTTCGCAACCCCATGGATTGCAGCCTACTAGGCTCCTCAGTCCATGAGATTTTCCAGGCAAGAGTACTGGAGTGGGGTGCCATTGCCTTAGACCCATGGTATTGCTGCCAGGAATGCATTCTGTGTGGGGGCCTTAAATCAGTATCAGACTCTGAATGACGTGCATGCCCTGGATAGCAGTGAAGGTCACAAGCAGATGGAAGTTCCTGAGGTGATTTCCCTATAGCCCTTGTGACCAATACCCTCCCTGCCCCTAGGGTCAGTTTACCTATGTATGTGCCTCTTAGATAAGACCCCCTGTGGCAGACCAAACCCCCACTCTTGTTCTGAATTGATCAGTCAATTTGACCCATTGCCTAGGAATCCAAAGCAAACCACCACTTGCATGCATGACGGCCCTTCTCTCTGTCTGCATTCTGCCAATTACTTTCCCAAGTGGCCCCTTGAGGCATGCTGGGTGCTTACTTCAGACCTGTGAGTAATAAACTTCTCTATTTCAACATATCTGTGGTCAGCTGTTTAAATAAGGATCACTATTCTGTACTGTACCCCGACTTAACAGATGTTAATTTAACAAAGTCAGAATACCCACACTCTACCTTCAGAGAATTTCCATCATGGGGTGCTGGGGGAGGGATGGAGTCCAGTCAGTTAACACATTATTACAATGCAGTGAGTCCAGTACTTTGACAAAAGTATACAAACAGTGCTGAGAGCAAAAAGTGGGCACTTAATAAAATCAGTAAGAGGTATCAAAACCAGGGAAGGTGTCTCAAAGCATGACTTGATAGTAAGGAAAAGAATAAATGAACAGAAGTGTAACTATAAAGTAAGATGTGAAGAATGGGCTGACTTTAAAGTAATGGTAGCAGTTCTAGCTATTATCTGTTTAACACTTACTATGTAGTAAGTATGGTTATGATAAGCTACATGCCTTTACTAGCTTAATTTTACAGGCCTGAAAGTGAAGGGAGGCTCACAAGGGATGAGCTGTGTGGCCAGAGCTAGAACTCAGGCAGTCCCTTCTTAACGCTTACCCACTCTGAGAGGACAAGGGAGAAGAGGTGCTCCTGGAAATATCCCTTTTGTAAAGTGATGCTTGCTAAATTATGGAAGTTCTCACTTCAGCCTCCTGAAGTCTATAGACAGTTAAGGATTTTAATCAAGGTATGACATTACAGTTTAAAAAGACCATATGATAAAAAATGGACTTCCTAGAAAGAGACCTGGAGGCTGGAGTGAGTAGTTAAGGTGTGGAGGTCATGCTGGAGAGCTATAAGAGGCACTGAAATAGTCACAGAGATAAAGAAAGAAGCAGGTTATCAAGTAGAAATGAAAGCATGGGCAATCACATAGAACTGAACACTGGGGCACTGTGCTCAGAAGTTTAGGCTGGGACAGTTACATGTATATTTCACAGCACAGTGCCTAATACATGGTAATTTGGAGAACAAAGGAGAAATATTTGAGTGAGAAGAATTAACCTATTTTTAGCTATTCATTCAATAACTCATCAAATATTTCTGCAGAGTTGATGATAGTTACCAAGTATATAGCTATGACCATAGCAAATTCCTGTTCTCATGAAACTTACATTCCAACAAGGGAGGAAGATACTAATCAAACAAAAAAGTAAATATATGTTATGTATGTCACATGGCATTAGGTTTTATGGAGAAAAACAATAAAAGGAAAACAGAAGTATCTTGGGTAGGGTGAAGAACTGTTTTAAGATTTTATTTTGGTACTTCTTTTTTACTTTAAAAGATCATCAGGGAAATCCTTCCTGATGACATGAATGGTATTGGAACAGAGAGCTGAGTTATAGGACTAGCTGTGCAGAAGCCATGGCTTATATCTATATATCTACTATGGCCATGGGCTTCAAGTTTCTGCAGGGCAGCTGTGGTGACTCTAGATAGGCAGTTGGACACCCTATACAGGGCCTGGAAAGCAGAGTGATTTATTCCAGAGATGGTCAAAAAGGAGCATGGTATCACTGAAACTAAGGAAAGTCCATTCTACTATTTGACACCTACAGACAGCTGATGTATTCATTGGATTCAAGAAGAAGGAAGTCACTAGAGACCTTTCCCAGAATGCTACAGGAGCAGTGCATTGAAGCTAAATGGGAAAAAAGGAAGTCCCACTTTTTCCAAGAAATCTGATTGTGCAGAAAAGAACCTGGTTTGGTCACTAAAGAGCACCATGGGATAAATGGCATACCTTTTTTTCTTCTTTTTTTCTTTTTAAAGATGAAATAGATCAGTTTTAACATATTAAATCTGCTGGGGAAGAAAGGAAGTAATTGTTGGACCAAGGTTCCTGAGATATGGAGAGATTACCCATAACCAAGAGAGAAATCTCTTAATGAAAAGCCAGGAAGGGATAACAGAGGACATTACGCAGATGTAGGTGCACGTAGTTTGAGGGTAAAGTCCAGTTTGAACCTTGATTATCTCCATTTTCTCTGGTAAGAGGAATTATCTCTTGCTGTGAGTTGGATAAGGATTTCAAAAAGTTAAAGGGAACTAGAGGTCATTAAAGGTTTGAAATATAACCAAATGGGATTGAGAGATACCCAAAAAGTAAGAAGAGTTATTTCCAGAGAGCCCAGCTAATGTTGGAGACAAAATGCTCCACTGAATTGGAGATTCCGTGCTAAAGGCAAAAGTTGGCTTTTGGATAAGCCAAAGACTGAGAAGGGCCACACAATAAGACAGAAAGAGTTTGGAGGCAGAACAGAGATTTGGTAGAGGTGGATGGGGGATCAGAAGCCCATGACTTTAAGTGATTAAGAATAAGGCAGACAGAACCATAGTCGATCACACACAGAGTATTTGGGTGTGGAGAAAGCATACAAAGCCCCACTGTGGGAGTGGAATGAAATAATACAAATGAACCTATATATATATAAGATAGACTCACAGACATAGAAAACAAATTTATGGTTACAAATGGGGGACAAAATGAGGAGAATGAGGATTAACAGAAACAACTACTATACATAAGATACATAAGCCATAACGAACTATATCCAGTAGCTTATAATAATCTACAATGGAGAAGAATCTGAAAAAAATTTATAACTGAATCACTTGGCTATACACCTGAAACAAACATACTATTGCAAATCAACTACAATTCAATCAGATCAGATCAGATCAGTCGCTCAGTCGTGTCCGACTCTTTGCGACCCCATGAACCGCAGCACGCCAGGCCTCCCTGTCCATCACCAGCTCCCGGAGGTCACCCAGACTCGCATCCATCGAGTCAGTGATGCCATCCAGCCATCTCATCCTCTGTCGTCCCCTTCTCCTCCTGCCCCCAATCCCTCCCAGCATCAGAGTCTTCTCCAATGAGTCAACTCTTCGCATGAGGTGGCCAAAATACTGGAGTTTGAGCTTTAGCATCATTCCTTCTAAAGAAATTCCAGGATTGATCTCCTTCAAAATGGACTGCTTGGATCTTCTTGCAGTCCAAGGGACTCTCAAGAGTCTTCTCCAACACCACAGTTCAAAAGCATCAATTCATCGGCGCTCAGCCTTCTTCACAGTCCAGCTCTCACATCCATACATGACCACAGGAAAGACCATAGCCTTGACTAGGTGAACCTTTGTTGGTAAAGTAATGTCTCTGCTTTTGAATATGCTATCTAGGTTGGTCATAACTTTCCTTTCAAGGAGTAAGCGTCTTTTAATTTCATGGCTGCAGTCACCATTTGCAGTGATTTTGGAGCCCAGAAAAATAAAGTCTGACACTGTTTCCACTGTTTCCCCATCTATTTCCCATGCAGTGATGGGACCAGATGCCATGATCTTCGTTTTCTGAATGTTGAGCTTTAAGCCAACCTTTTCACTCTCCACTTTCACTTTCATCAAGAGGCTTTTTAGCCCCTCTTCACTTTCTGCCATAAGGGTGGTGTCCTCTGCATATCTGAGGTTATTGATATTTCTCCCGGCAATCTTGATTCCAACTTGTGTTTCTTCCAGTCCAGCATTTCTCATGATGTACTCTGCATATAAGTTAAATAAACATGGTGACAATATGCAGCCTTGACGTACTCCTTTTCCTATTTGGAACCAGTCTGTTGTTCCATGACCAGTTCTAACTGTTGCTTCCTGACCTGC
Source organism: Tragelaphus eurycerus (assembly GCA_935064755.1). Lineage (NCBI taxonomy): Eukaryota > Metazoa > Chordata > Mammalia > Artiodactyla > Bovidae > Tragelaphus > Tragelaphus eurycerus. The sequence goes on along the minus strand of CAKXYN010000084.1, from coordinate 10,847,956 downwards.
ATACAGATTTCTTAAGAGGCAGATCAGGTGGTCTGGTATTCCCATCTCTTTCAGAATTTTCCATAGTTTATTGTGATCCACACAGTCAAAGGCTTTGGCATAGTCAATAAAGCAGAAATAGATGTTTTTCTGGAACTCTCTTGCTTTTTCCATGATCCAGCGGATGTTGGCAATTTGATCTCTGGTTCCTCTGCCTTTTCTAAAACCAGCTTGAACATCAGGAAGTTCACGGTTTACATATTGCTGGAGCCTGGTTTGGAGAATTTTGAGCATTACTTTACTAGCGTGTGAGATGAGTGCAATTGTTCAGTAGTTTGAGCACTCCTTGGCATTGCCTTTCTTTGGGATTGGGATGAAAACTGACCTTTTCCAATCTTGTGGCCACTGCTGAGTTTTCCAAATTTGCTGGCATATTGAGTGTAGCACTTTCACAGCATCATCATTCAGGACTTGGAATAGCTCCACTGGAATTCCATCACCTCTACTAGCTTTGTTCGTAGAGATGCTTTCTAAGGCCCATTTGACTTCACATTCCAAGATGTCTGGCTCTAGGTCAGTGATCATATCATCATGATTATCTAGGTCTTGAAGCTCTTTTTTGTACAGTTCTTCTGTGTATTCTTGCCACCTCTTCTTAATATCTTTTGCTTCTGTTAGGTCCACACCATCTCTGTCCTTTATCGTGCCCATCTTTGCATGAAATGTTCCTTTGGTATCTCTGATTTTCTTGAAGAGATCCCTAGTCTTTCCCATTCTGTTGTTTTCCTCTATTTCTTTGCATTGATCACTGAAGAAGGCTTTCTTATCTCTTCTTGCTATTCTTTGGAACTCTGCATTTAGATGTTTATATCTTTCCTTTTCTCCTTTGCTTTTCGCTTCTCTTCTTAGCAGTTTTATTGTTTTATTAAAAATACAGAACTATAAACACTTGTATTTGGATGGCAATCAAGGGTCTCAGTTTAAATTAATGTGTTAATTTTCCTTTAATGTGTTAATTTAGCTTTACCAAAACTATTTTCATAGTCATTACCTCTGAGAAAAGAGCATGGATGATAGGAGAGTGTGAAAGTATTTTACTTTTGATTTGATATTCTTCCAGACTGTTAGAAAAAATTATTATACCATGAACATGTATTATAATTATTATTAAAAAGCTAGAAAAAGTATGTGTTAACAAGAAGTGTAGTTACCTTTGCATATCCTATCAATAAAATCAGGTCTATAGCAGGATGACACTGTTGGAAGTGGATATCAAGAGAGTCCAAAGCCCCTACCTCATTTTCACTTTGTAGCTCTCACATCAACCTTTGAATTTGGATTTCCTGATTTTGCTTTCCTTCACTCTAATTCACTTACAGCTGAAAGTGTTGCCAAAGTATTTTTGAGAAAAAAAGAGTACCAAGAAAATAAATTGTATATTGATTAACTATTTTAATTAACTATTTATTTATATTTAATTAACTATATTAATTAATTTTTAATTTAATTAACTCAACTATTAGGAAATCTCACTGGGGATCTTTGAAAAAGACTCTGGAAGAAGGAAAAATAGAGTGAAGATAACATGGCTTTCCCATCAAGTGAGCTGAAAGTCTAAACCACTCTAAAGTGTTAATTTGTAAAAATTCAAAGTCAACTGTTTACTTGACCTGTCCTTTTACAATCTTCCTTAACCCTAACCGAATCATGTCAAGACAGGTGATTTTATCTAAAGCATGTAGAAAACAAAGTGGACAAATGAAGGAAAGTTCAGCCTCAGAGTTCCATTACAAATATTTACAGCATTTTATCCAGTTGTCAAAGTATCTTTGTTGCAAGACATATGAAAAATATGCAAATACTCAGGATAGTGAGAATCAGGCTATGAAACCTGAAGACAACACTTAGAGCACTGGTTTGGCAAGATCTTGGGAAAGTATTTTTTTTTTTTTTTACAAAAAAATTATTGAAGTATAGTTGGTTTATACTGTTTTAATTTCTGCTGTACAGCAAAGTGACTCAAGAATATATATGGAATATATATATATATTCTTATTCACATTATTTTCCCTTATGGTTCACTGGATATTGAATATAGTTTCCCACAGGGAAATTATGCTAACGTTTCTCTTTAATTGGCTATTATACTATCACTGGATTCCAAAATGTGACTTTTACACATTCTTCAAAGAACTATAGCTGGAATGCAGGACTAGCCTAAACACTGAGAAAATGGATGCTGTAACCTGAGCAGTTCTTTAAAAGGATTACCTACCTTTTGTAAAGTATTGCCATTATTAAATGTTTTATATGGCTTTCGACTTAGGTTTCCCTTTGGTTTACAGATTTGGTTTACAGGTCAAAATCTTCCTTAACTTTGACAGTTCAAATTTCACTACTCTATCTTATTTACTTACAGCCCTAGTTTTTACGACAGGTGGCTTGTGGAGAAAGCCAATACAACCTGTGACTTACTAAAGGGCTTTTGTTTGCATTTGTGAGGCATCTTTTCCTGAACATGCAGGAATTTCCTGGCTACTGTGAGATGCCTCTTGTTACTTTCAAAAAGTCCTGGAAAAATCTTGAACTTCCATTCCTTCTAAGTACAGATTTTACCACTATTTATTTGAGACTGAAATTCATTATCAACACACACCAAGGGATTTTTAATATATGAAAAACTTTTAAAGCATGTTTTAGTTTCTAATAATTGGCTGATCAAGAACTTCCTCTTGTATTTTTCTAGATTTCGCCACCAAATTTATTTTTCATATTTTGATAGTAAAGAGTAACTTGTTACAGATGCGGGTGTAGAGAATTTGGCTTTTTATCTCAGCCCTCTTGATAAATGCTTATTACTGAACTGCTCTTCCTTTATGTAATGCTCTACTACAGTCTTCACTGGTTTGAAAAGCATGTATTAAATATTAGCTACAGCAATCATTTATTTATTTACTTTTGGCTCCAAAATCACTGCAGATGGTGACTGCAGCCATGAAATTAAAAGACGCTTACTCCTTGGAAGGAAAGTTATGATCAACCTAGACAGCTATTAAAAAGCAGATGCATTACTTTGGCAACAAAGGTCCATCTAGTCAAGGCTATGGTTTTTCCAGTAATCCATACTGGTTTTTCCAGTATGGATGTAAGAGTCGGAATATAAAGAAAGCTGAGGACCAAAGCATTGATGCTTTTGAATTGTGGTGTTGGAGAAGACTCTCCAGAGTCCCTTGGACTGCAAGGAGATCCAACCAGGCCATCCTAAAGGAGATCAGTCCTGAATATTCATTGGAAGGACTGATGTTGAAGCTGAAACTCCAATATTTTGGCCACCTGATGTGAAGAGCTTACTCATTTGAAAAGATCCTAATGCTAGGAAAGATTGAAGGTGGGAGAAGAAGGGGACAACAGAGAATGAGATGGTTGGATGGCAGCACCCACTCAATGGAGATGCATTTGAGTAAGCTCTAGGAGTTGGTGATGGACAGGGAGACCTGGCGTGCTGCAGTCCACAGGGTTGCAAAGAGTCGGACATGACTGAGCGACTGAACTGAACAGCAACCATTATTCCCCTGAATGAATAGTGCCATAAATGCTCCAGTCCACAGGCCAAATGAATAGACTAATTTAACAATTGCTTGTGTTATGTTAACCAGGCTGAGGGAAATTTCTATGACTTTTTTAAAAAAAAGATATACTTCATTAGAATTGAAGAGCTTAAAATAATTACAATGGAATGTCAATTTCTTATTTTGGTATGAAGTTATTTAAACTTGGGTGATGTTTGAAGTTAACTGATTCAAACAACAATACTGGTGATGGTGGTGGTGTAAAATCAGGAACAAAATTCTATTCAGAGTATAACCTTAAAGATGCAACCATCAATATTAATTCTATTAGTGAAGCTGGAAAACTGCTATGTCATTAAGTTGATTTCATATCTGAAAATAAATATTTTCAGGAAGAATATACTACTAAATATTGAGGTTAATACATCAACCATTTGGTGGAACTGGGAAATTTTGTTTGAGTGTTTTCAAGCCTAGAATGGTGTTCATGGGAAATGTGCTTGTTCTGAATAACAAAGGGAGATATTCAGATTTTTTTCAAAACACTAGTTACAGATACATCTATTATTGATTAAATTCTCCTGGTGCCTGATTTTTTAATTATGAAAATTTTCAAACACACAAAATAGTATTAATCCTCAGATAACTATCACTCAGATTCAAAAGTTATCAAGATTTTCCTACATTTTCCTCATCTATCCCATCAAATTATTACAGCAATTCCCAAATATCATTTCATTTCTCTGTTAGTATGCAAACCATAGTATGCATTACTTCAAGGGACATCACAGTAAAGTCATTATCACATATTCAAAATATGAACAAACTTTCTCAGGTATAGCTGATCTGGAACACTGCCAAAATGTAAACATTGCCAAAACCATTTTCCATCAGAAATACCTCAGGGGAAGGGCACTCGCGAATGGAGAGGCATACATCTCCTCTGAAGGCAGTTGTGTCTGTGCAATTTTCTTCTCATTGCCAAATTAGCTGGGGAGGAGGAGGGCGGAAGGAAAATATTAAAGCATTTACAGAAATTAGTTGCTGTTTAATCTGAAGATTGTGAGGGAATATTCTGCATCCAAATTATACTGTGATTATCTGCTATCTGTTCATATATGATTGTGATATAAAAAATTAATGGGATGGAAATGCATGGCAGGTATTCCTAACAGTTTATATTGATGCTGGGATCTAATAGTAAAATTCTCCTCCTACATGACTTTTTTCTAAATACTCCTAGACCTTTTAGTTTATATTGTGAATTAAGCACAAATATTTTACAAGAATATTTTCCAAATTGTTCTGTAATTTTAGAGGAGAAATAATTTGAATAGCAATTCAATTGCTATAAACAGTAAGAAGGGATCATCTGTTTCCAGATTTGCTAATTTAAAACATTTTTCTTATTTATGTAAAAAGGGCAGATCAGGAGATCTCATTTGAACTAATCTCAGTGATCAAACTTCTGGTTAACTAAAAGGCAGAAACTGAATGTTTAATTAGTTATGCACCATTTTCTGTTGGAGAAGTATATTATCAAGGAAATAATCTAATATATTTGGATGGAAATGTTATTATCTCTCTATTTAAACTAGGTTTGGCTTTTTTCCTTAAAAAACTAATTTTTTTTTTCCTATGTGCCAGTGCTTTGAACTCCTAGATGTTTAGTGTTGAAGTAAAAACACTTTAAAATAACTTTGTTTACTAAGTTCCTATTAAGAACAACAGAACAGATATAATCTTTGAAAAATGTGTCAAGTAATTTAATATTATCCTGTCCATACACAGTTTTGACTTTTTGTTTTGTTTTGTTTGGCTCTATAAGCATACTACTACTACAAATGGCACTTTTTAAAGTGACACATCTAACTATATATATAGAAATAACAATTCTTTTTACTTATAAGGACAATATAACTATGAGAGTTATTTAGAAAAAACAGTGGTAGAATATTTATCATCATTTTAAAAGCCAGCAATTATTTTAAAATATCCAAATAACAGACCTAACAGGATAGAAAACATACTTCTGAACTCCTACACACTCACTCCCAACCCCCTTCAACCACCGATCCTCCCCTCACCCCCTCATCCCTCCCATTCCCCCCCACCCCCGCTCCTCCTGCCCCATCCCCAACAAGCAGACATCTAAGTGACTTTCAACAGAAACACAGTCAGGCTCAGAAGCCCATTCACACAAACAGATATGAAATCAAGTTACTCCGTTACAAATGGGCAAAGTCCTACCTTGTCTTTGTCCTTGGATAAGTAGAAGACTCATCATAAAAATAACAAATAGAAGAAAGAACTGGTGAAATCTCATTTTTCTGCCAGTCCACAGTGGAGCTCACAAGGTAACCCCTCTTTGAATAGTCTGTGTGGTATCTGTGTGGCTCTGCTCACATTCTAAAGACAGACCTCAGAGCACAGCTAGCTGCGTTCTCCAGAAAGGCTAACGATCACAGCAGACAAGATTTCTGGTGCTGTGAGGCGGTCAGAGCCCCTTAGGCCCCAGACCCCTCCTCCACCCGCCTCTCCCGCCAAGGCCACGCCCCTTTATTTCCATAAGTAAATATTGGTGACGCCAAGAGTCCAGGATTTGGGTGGAAATGTCAGCTGCCAGCCCCTGGGAGAGGCTGCCTGAGTCTGATTAGGCTGTGGGGAGTGTGCAATAACACACTGGCTTGGCCTCTTCCCTCACTATTTACATCTGTTTACACTTTGCGTTGTGCACATTGGTGCCATACCCAGAAACCCAGAGGAATGACAGGAAGTATGTTTTTCTTTTCAGAAGGCATTATGAAGCTCTAATTTAGACCATCGAATGCTTTGTGGCAAAGCAAGTGCCCAAATACTTTAACTTTCCCAAACCTTTTGCAAAGTGGTGACTGTTTGTCCCAAGTCTCAAAATAGCTTAATCTATGAGGGTTTATGTCAATAAACATTCCTAGAATTTAGAATGCTCTGAAATAAATAGGAAATTTTTTTATTCTATAAAGTGCCGTTTCTAAAGTAATGCAGATAGTTTTCATCTGCAGTACATCCAGGATTTTAAAAAAGGAAGTTCAGGCAAGCCATAAACTCAGGAAATCTGGATTCTGTTTCATATCATAGCTGATATATTTCACAGTAATTATGAATGAGCTCAGAAGACAAAAGCATCTCTTGTCATCTTTTTCACACACGCTCTAAGATTGCTTGTAGTTTCATTTATTGCCTGTCGTATATAGCTGTTATAAATGAAAATGACTGTACTTACGATAAAGCAAACTGAAATGATAGTGAAGATACACTTGAATACAGGTAGATCCCAAATACCAAATTTAAAGCATAAGCAAATTGTGAATTGCCAGGGATTTTGTTGCATTTCACTTTTCTAGATTCAGGCACTTGCTACTTAAACTTGGGCTTCCTGAGGTTTGATATTAATGCATAATTTGCTTATCTTCAACATCAGTCTGTAGGAATTCCTTCCTACCTGCTTATGCAAGCACTTCATAACAATCATATTTGTGCTCAGTCACTCAGTCGTGTCCAACTCTTCATGATTCCGTGGACTATAGCCCGCCAGGCTCCCTCTGTCCATGGAATTCTCCAGGCAAGGATACTGGAGTGGGTCACCACTTCTTACTCCAGGAGATCTTCCCAACCTAGGGATCGAAATTATGTCCCTTGTGCCTCCTCATTGGCAGGTGAATTCTTTACCACAACAAGCAAGAACATACAGAAAATTTTAAAATCATTTTCTTAAAATTTTGAGAATATTTGCCCATCTGGAGACTGAAAGTATGGGGTTAAAGGGCACCATGTACCTGTGCTCCATTTGTACATGACTCTATAACATCAGTTGAATACAAGGGTATGGACTTGTGATATAAACCTGCCTCATGAATAGCGAAGATATTGTTGGGATTCTGCACCCCTTTCTCCCAAGCTTCTCAGCACAGAAGACTGGAAAGCTTCAAGCTAGAAACACAGAGTGTTAAACTGAGCAAATATAAATTTAAGTGTTATATTGAGCAACAGGTCAATATAGATTTTGACAATATAACTTCTGACCAAGTCTTAGGTCTACTCAAAGATATAGTAGTCAGCCTTCTTTATGGATAATATAGTAACTACCACAAACTGTGTATACTGATTAAAATTTTTATGTTTCATTACCAGGTGACCAACAGTTAACTCCTAGGATGTAAACAAGTACTGTGGAAGACATTCCACTAGTCAGGATATAGCAAACTGCTGTATTTAAGTCATGTAACCAGTTTGAACATCAACATTTTCATTTTTTAAAATTGAGATAAAAATCCTTGTTTTCCACCTGAAAGAATTATAAAGGATTAGCAAGATAATGCATTACAAATGTATGAAAGTTAAGTCATTACTTATGTATATAATTACCTATTTACAAAGCCTGTTTTAAATTATTGTTTCCAAAAATAACTTAGGAAGAAGATGATGATGAAGCAGTTGATTTTCACAGTATAAAAATATCATGCATAGGCTTCCCTCATAGCTCAGTTGGTAAAGAATCCGCCTGCATTGCAGGAGACCTTTGTTTGATTCGTGGGTTGGGAAGATCAGCTGGAGGAGGGATAGGCTACCCACTCCAGTATTCTTGGGCTTCCCTTGTGGCTCAGCTGATAAAGAATCTGCCCTCACTGTGGGAGACCTGGGTTCGATCCTTGGGTTGGGAAGATCCCCTGGTGAAGGGAATGGCTACCCACTCCACCATTCTGGCCTGGAGAATTCCATGGACTGTACCGTCCATGGAGTCGCAAAGAGTAGGATACGACTGAACAACTTTCACTTTAACTTCAATATTATGTATAAAACTGATGGGCAAACTGAAATTCTAGACATGGAACAGTGATAAGTGACCCAGCATTTCTGTGGGATGTGGGTCAGTAGCTGTGCGAATCATTCAGGATAGTATTGAACAAGCCAGCCTGGGGAAGTCTTAATTGTAAAGGTAAAAGTGGCTCTGCAGGAAGTGCATTTAGCTTGTGGCTGGATGAAATAGTGAGTCGTCTCATTCACTTGAGCAGACCAGACCCCTCCCCATGCTCCACCTCACTATCCCCACCACAAACACACACATAGCACAAGTTGGTCTTGGAGTGGAGAGGTGAGCACCATCCCTTTGGGCCAGTACTGTGCCAAGTACATTGTACACATTACTGTTCTTAGTCCTTCCCAAACACTCAGCTTCCTGTTGATCTGATGAAAAGAGCAACTACTAAAGAGAGTACAGCCTCTAAGGCTACATAAACAGGAAGAAGAATAGGTGGAATTCAAATTCCCTGACCTAAACTGTTAATCATTTGGTTCTCCTCCGTTCTAAGAGCCAATTTCTAGTTCTTATAACAATAGCCTATTTAAGCTATTGGAAAAATAAGGGTATGTTAAAAATATACTTTTTATGCTGGGTTCAAGAGTGTCCTCCCCAAATTCATTTCAGCCTGGAACCTGAGAAAGTGACCTTATTTGGAAATGGATTCTTTGTAGATGTAATAAAAGATGAGGTCATAATAGGGTAGTGTGTGCTTGATAGGTTGCTTCAGTCCTGTCTGATTCTTTGTGACCCCATGGACTGTAGCCCACCAAGCTTCTCTGTCCATGGGAATTCTCCAGGCAAGAATACTGGAGTGGGTTGTCATGGCCTCTCTCTTGCTGATATTGCTCACAGTGCCAATTGTCTTTCTGTATCTCACTGTGCATACTGTTCACTGAACCCATGGTGAGCAAGATGCAAGCTGAGAGGCTGGAAGAATATGTGAGGAGCTGTAGGAACTGCAGATGCATTTATTCTCTCCTGACTGGTGAAGCAGCCATAGCAGCAGACATAACATAACCATAACGTAGCCTTAATAGCCAAAACATAACCTCATATAACATAACCACGATGTTGCTCCCATGTAGCCCCAGTGCAGCAGTAGCCAGGGCTTTTATGCTGAAGCTCATATAGGCGAACCACACCAAGTAGCCTGTGACCAAATGAGTACCTCCTGATATGCCTACACAGTGCTATAAGTGATCTTAGCTGTTACATAACCATGCAGAGTCACTGTTTATAGGACACAGGGTGCGAGGGCATGAGAGCTAGAGAGCCTGACTGGTGCCATCTTGTTAATTTTCCCACATCCTCCTCCAGGGGACCTTCCCAACCATAGTGGGGTAGACTGGGCCTTCAATCCAAAATGACTGGTGTTCTTATGAGAAAAGGAGAAACATGGGGACACATAAGGACAAGCAGAGAATGCCACATGACAACAAGGGTGGAGGTTGGAGTTAGGCAGCTACAAGCACAAGATACCCAAGATCACCAGCAACCACCAGAAGAGAGAGGCAAGATTATCCCTGAGCTTCTAAGAAAAAATCAACCCTGCTAACACTTGATTTTAGCCTTCTGCCCCCTGGATTGATGAGATGATGCAGTTCTTATTGTTTTAAACTAGCAGTTTGTGGTACTTTGTTACAGCAGCCCTAGGAAATCAATACTTGTATATATTCATATTTTTTATAAATAAATATATTCTTTATATATTCTATATAAACACACTTATTTTGTATGGTGGTATGCTCTATATGTCAAGTATTTCACAAATGTCTTATTTAGATATGATAATATGATGAGTTTCATCTCCATTTTACAGACAAGAGAACAAACTCAGAGAAGAGACTTGCTGAAATTAAACAGCTGATGGCAAAGCCAAGGTGAGGCTTGTCTTCACCCAGTTCAGTGCTTTTTCCTCCTGTTTTTGGTCCTGTACCCGTTTGTCTTGCAGTTCTACACCATCTATCTCACCTTCGTCTCCACTCACATCTCCCTTTTTGCTCCTGTAGCTCTCTCCCTACGATAGTGTACTCTCCAGCTTGCAGCCTCTCTCCTGGGCTGCTTCTCATTCAGGCTCATTTGGTCAGACATCTTAAAACAGAGTCTGCCTGATTGTCGTACTCTATGCCCCCTTGTCCTCAGTACGGGGCTCACACTTTCACCAGAATCCTGAAAACAAAGTGTTTTGTATAAAATAACATTAAACTCTCAAATAGGTTTTTTCTGTAAACACTTCTAACCATCTAAATTAGGCTACTCTCAGCTCATATTTTCTCTTGTTTATTTTTACTAATGCCATGTGTTTCTTTTCTTTGAAAAAACTTGCTCTGTTAATCCCAATTTTTCTTAACTGAAATCCTACTAGATGTTCAGGGTTTAATCCAATCACTCAAGATCAGTTCAACAAATATTTGTTGTGTCCTTAAAGTATTGCCATATTCCAGAGTCTGGTTCTAGGTAGTATGTATGAATAAAATGAGAAATTAGACATGGTCCTTACTTTTGAATTCAATGTTTACTCATTAAACTTTATCTAATTTAATTTTCTTACAAATTCTCTAGATTTCCTCTATAAGCATTTCCTGATTCTTGCCAACTAAACATGATTTCAATTCTGTTCTAGGAATCTGGAAAATGTCCTCTGTTATCACTGCCTTTTCACAACCACAGCACTTAGTGCCTCCATTGTGTGCCATCAAACATTCATCCTGGTGTGACAGTTTCTTGAGGACACATGGACTCCTGCAGAAATAAAACTCCCTGAGTGGAGAGACTTTCCCTTTCTCTTTTTGATATGTTCTCTGGAGCCTAGAAATATTGAATTCATGTTGACTTGAATTTGGAAATCATGAGATATTTTAAAAAAATGAATGAGAACTTAAAACAAGAATGACTCTAGAAGGGATTATGTGCTTAGTCACTCAGTCGTGTCTGTGTCCCACTCTTTGTGACCCCCATGGACTACAGCCTGCCAGGCGCCTCTATCCATGGGGATTCTCCAGGCAAGAATACTTGGGTGGATTGCCATGTCGTCCTCCAGGTCTTCCCAACCCAAGGATCAAACCCAGGTCTCCCGCATTGCACGTAGATTCCTTAACATCTGAGCCACTAGGAAAGCCCAAGAATACTGAAATGGATAGCTTATCCCTTCTCCAGGGGAACTTCCAGACCCAGAAATCAAACTGGGGTCTCCAGCATTGCAGGTGGATTCTTCACCAGCTGAGCTATGAGGGAAGCAGAAATGATTATAGGAATAAAGAAAATTAATATGTGAAAAAAATTCTAGAAAATATAAATGGGGGGGGAGAGAAAATCAGGAATTAGATCAAATACTAGGATACCTATTTATGGATTTTGACGTAGACAAAGATAGAAATTAGGTTGCCATTCAAATCTGAAAGGATATGTTCTGTAACTATTCTCCAAAACTTATAGGAAATTTTATGTTATATTCCTTATTACATACTCATTATCTAACTTTCTGTTGAATAAAATTCCACTCAATCCTAGGACAGTAAATGTTAATATTACCAGGATCTGCCCTTGATTTCTGGTTAACCATCTGTCTCTCTTTGTAGTAGGATTAGCTCCTGCCCATAGATGGAAACATTTAAAACTAATCCTGGTGGAGACAGAATACTGCTTAAATTTAGTGTCCCTTCCCAAGAGTGTTTCTTCTTTGATTCCTGATTGCTTAGGTAGATGATGTTATTTCCCATTCTGTCTTGCTCTGACTTTATTTAACTGCTTGTGGCCTCATTTCCTTCTATTTCTCTGCTTTCTGACTCTGGATTTCATACCAGTACACTGACCTACCTCTGGCTTTTGATCCTTAGTTCCATTTTGACCACTTCTGAGTCTACACTAATTTCATGCCATTTAGTTTTCATTTCCTGTATTAGCTCTCCTGCTGCTGCTAAGTCGCTTCAGTCGTGTCCGACTCTCTGCAACCCCATAGATGGCAGCCCATCAGGCTCCACCATCCCTCGGATTCTCCAGGCAAGAACAGTGGAGTGGGCTGCCATTTCCTTCTCCAATGCATGAAAGTGAAAAATGAAAGTGAAACCGCTCAGTCGTTTCCAACCCTCAGCGACCCCGTGGACTGCAGCCTTCCAGGCTCCTCCATCCATAGGATTTTCCAGGCAAGAGTACTGGAGTGGGATGCCATTGCCTTCTCCGATTAGGTCTCCTAGGGCTCCCTTAATTATCTACTGCTATTCTTGGGTCCCAAATTAATGCTGAAGAATAAAACTAATAACAGAAGTTGTAGAAAACAGAATCCTAGCAAATAAAAAAATTGATTGATTCTGAAAGCATGTGTGACAAAATTTGCATTCTTTCTACTTAGAGGAAATGGTGAATTAGACATGTTAGAGATATCAAATGTATAAAATTAAAATCCTGAGTGTGATAAAGTATGTATTCAGTACAATGCTCACTCAAAAATTTCCCCAGCATCTTCTTGGTTACATGTGGCTAGCTGGAAAAACATCACCAATCATAAATGCTGTTGCTGCTAAATCACTTCAGTTGTGTCCGACTCTGTGCGACCCCATTGACGACAGCCCATCAGGCTCATCCATCCCTAGGATTCTCCAGGCAAGAACACTGGAGTGGGTTGCCATTTGCTTCTCCAATGCATGAAAGTGGAAAGTAAAAGGGAAGTCGCTCAGTCGTGTCCGACTCTGTGCGACGCCATGGATTGCAGCCTAACAGGCTTCTCCATCCATGGGAGTTTCCAGGCAAGAATGCTGGAGTGGGTTGCCAATGCCTTCTCCTCATAAATGCTGCATCAAGGTAATATCTGAGCCAAAACACATGTTTTCACAAGAAATCATAACTCCAAAAAAGGCACACACTATTGAGAATATGGATACCTTTCTAGCCCTCATATGCCTGAAAAACTGTGGCGGGGCGGGGGTAGAGGGGAACAGTTATTTGCTTTAGACTCTCAACTGGGCTTCCCTGGTAGCTCAGCTGGTAAAAAAATCCACCTGCAATTCAGGAGACCCTGGTTCCATTCCTGGGTCAGGAAGAGTCAAACACAACTGAGTGGCTAAGCACAGCACAGACTCTCATTTTTATTTGGAACAAAAATAATAGAGGTAGTAACATGTGTGGAACATTCAGACACCACTACATTGTGGCGATTGTTACTCAAGCTGCGGGGTTAAAATTGTTGACCATATGGCATCAAGAAAAATTATGTCATTGTGGCAGGTTTAAAATGTATATAGGTGATCTTTATATGTTTTTGTAATGAAGAATAAATTAGGTAAAAATCAGTCAATTGCATAGGAAAAATCCCAATTAGTAATATTTTAAAAAAAAAAGTGAGATATTTTTGGATTTACCGTCTAACCCCTTCTTTTAACCTTGTTTATATGTTATTTTAGTCAAAAATAGTCTCAAAAATTTTCAAAATAAATCCAAATGACTCCAAGATAACAGTTATTTTTTAATTGGATGAATTATGTATGATATAAAGCTGCTAGTAAATTTTGTGTTGGTATTTTTGAAGGTATATTTAAGACTTTCAAAATCCTGGAATTTTGAATCTCTTTTGAACCACAGAGCTCAAATGGTCTAGATTTTAACATTCAACTGATAGAACATAAACTTGATATTTGAATCTTGGCTTGTGATGATTTTGTCCATCACCAAAAGTGAAGGTAATTTGGTGTGATGGGAATAGGATTATTTTAGGAGTCAGGCTAAGATAATTGAAATTTTAGTCCTAATTCCTGTCACTAAGTCATATGGTTTTGATTAAGTTATTTTATGAGTTCTTTTTATAAATATGAAGTATTTAGTCTTTAAATTTACAAATTCTAAGTTCTCTGAAACCCTAATATTTGGCTTTACTTCAATTTCCTTCGGAGAAAGCAATGGCAAGCCACTCCAGTACTCTTGCCTAGAAAATCCCATGGACAGAGGGGCCTGGTAGGCTGTAGTCCATGGGGTCGCTAAGAGTCCGACAGGACTGAGCGGCTTCACTTTCACTTTTCACTTTCACACGTTGGAGAAGGAAATGGCAACCCACTCCAGTGTTCTCACCTGGACAATCCCAGGGACGGGGAAGCCTGATGGGCTGCCGTCTATGGGGTTGCACAGAGTCAGACACAACTGAAGCGATTTAGCAGCAGCAGCAATTTCCTTTGGCTGAAAATTTTAGAGGGTTCATTAACTGATTTAATAAAGATGAAGCGAATGGTTGCTATATGCAGGAATTTTGTTGCATTTTACAAGAAAGAAAAATGTAAGCCCAAGGCATCCATGTCTTAAATTGACTTCTCAGAGGTTACACAGTAATTAATGTGTAGTTAATGAAATACAGAAAAATTTGTTTATCAATTTCCAAGCATTTCATCCTTTCAATCCTGACCTTTATTTCACTCCCTAGTAACATCCTGAAAAATTTCATTTCTCTTTCCCAGACAATCCAGTCCATTTAATTTTATTCCAGGGTGGTTGGTGAGGTATCTAGCATTGCTGCATCTCACCTAACTCTCTTCCCAATAACTAATCAAGAAGAATTTTCAACTCTCTCTTTTCTACAGTGAATACCCACATAAGCTATTTGACAAGGATCCTGTTTACAGTTGTCTTTCATGTCTCTTGACCCAGCTGGAAGAATAATTTTATTATTATTTATTATGGTGCTACCTCTGCATTCCCCAAATTGGCACCTGAACTAGAAATGTTTGTGATTACTCAATTATTGTGACTGTTTCAGATTTGTTGAGCCCATATCACACATAACAATATTCAAACTAATTTATATACTATTGAAGTCCAATAAAGATTCTAGAAATATAAATATTCTATGGGTATTGGGGACGACAGGGGATGAGATGGTTGGATGGCATCACTGACTCAATGGACATGAGTTTCAGCAAGCTCTGGGAGTTGGTGATGGACAGGGAAGCTTGATGTGCTGCAGTCCATGGGGTCACAAAGAGTCAGACACAACTGAGCAAATGAACTGAACTGGAATGTTGGAAATGAAATTCAATCTCTTACTTCATACAAATGAGAAAACTGGCATTAAAAGGCTTTCAGAAGGTCAAAGCAAGTTAATGACAAAACAAACATGCACTATAATGGTTCTTGTTAGATACAAGTTTAATGTGTCTATCCCATTAAGCTTCTCTCTATCACCTTCTATATGCCAAACATTATTGTAAGACCTTTTTACTTGACTTAACTAGTTCAATCCTCACAACAACCCATTTATGTCTGTTTTACAAATTAGGTATAGAGAAACAGTTTTCCAAGTGTACATAACTAGAACTCAGACTGGATTCCCTGGGAAAGAGAAGTGATATCTTGCAGGATGTTACTAGAGAGAGAAATAAAGGTCAGGATTGAAACAATAAAATGTTTGAACTCAGACAGTGAGACATCAGAGTCCTTCTTCTGACTTGCTAGCTATCTCGCCACAGCTGCAGGAATAAAGCAATCCTATTATGTGTTTGATTTTGTGGGGCCTTCCTTAATATTTACAGTGAAAACTATTTTATATTTTTAATAATACTTTATTTGAATTTTAAGTTTTATTCATATCTTGTCTTCAAATGAACAAATCATATTAGATTTCTGACTGATGAACTCCCGGTCAAATGTTATTTTTCAGAAATAAAATGGTTGTAGTAGTAGAACATGTATGCATGTACGTATGTGCTCAGAGACATTTAATACTTTAAGTTAGGATATTACTTTCTTGTAAACTGCTTAAAGACATCTACTTACTCTGTAATATAAGCAAATCTCTGTAGAAGATGTAATACTAACTTATCAAGAACTAAACTAGGGGGATAACTGTGTCTTTTTACTTCTGTCCCTTTGCTTTCTGAAAGCAAAGTCGCACACTAATTTCTTTTAAAAATTTTGTAAGCCAACACATATGGGTCCAATTATTTAATTATCTGCAGAGTTGTCAGGGCAGTTGCTTGTACCAGTTTTAGCAATTTTGCCAGATCTCCACTGCAAACTGACGGATGGCTCCTCTAACTGACCCTTTGTCCTTTTTTGAGGAAGCCAATCAGTAGCAGACACAACTGAATGAGTGTTATAGGTGTGTGTGTGCATGTGTGTGGAAAATGTTTGTGGTAATCTAGTCATTTTGAAAGGAAAACAAAAAAGTACCAAGTAGGAAAACCAAACCAGGAAAAGAGAAAGAAGGAGAGGGAGCAAGACAAAGGGAGGGAACTTGCATATTAAGGAATTTCAATGGAGTCTATTTGTTTACTTTAAGGAAAATCTGTTTCACAAATTTAATTACCATACAGCATGGTTGCACCTAGTAAAATATAACACTAAAGTCACACTGAGTTAAATGCATTTAAGGAAGTTGTAGAGCTGGAATTATAGTCTCATGGAAACAACTTTAAATTTTCAAAATAGTTTCCTAGGCATCGAATCACATCTCAGCATGAGAGGTAAAAGACTGGTTAACATTTCAATGGTTCCTCCTGATTATAACAGAGGACAACACAATGTTATTTTCCAGGAAAATCTCACCTTAAAAATAAAATTGAAAAATGTGACCAACCTCCTCATTTTAAGTTTTCTGCTGTAATTCTGCTCCGTTTCTCTGATTCCTGTTTAGTCTCATTCTTTGAAAAAATCTAATGCCGGAAGATTGATGTCAGTGGAATAGGGTGGAAGGAAAATTGCAAAGCAGAATTACTAAGGAGATGCCTTTCTCCTCCACCATTTTGGAGACCATATTTATTTTAATAATTTTTTCAATGCTACCTACAGGTAAGGAATGAAGCACAGATAATCATTAGGTGTTCAGTTCAGTTCAGTCCAGTTGCTCAGTTGTGTCCAACTGTTTGTGACCCCATGGACTGCAGTGCGCCAGGCTTCCCATTCTACCACCAACTCTTGGAGTTTACTCAACCTATGTCCATTGAGTCAGTGATACTATCCAATCATCTCGTCCTCTGTCATCCCCTTCCCCTCCCACCTTCAATCTTTCCCAGCATCAGGGTCTTTTCCAATGAGTCAGTTCTTCACATCAGGTGGCCAAAATATTGGAGTTTCAGCTTCAACATCAGTCCTTCCAATGAATATTCAGGACTGATTTCCTTTAGAATGGACTGGCTGGATTTCCTTGCAGTCCATGGGACTCTACAGAGTCTTCTCCAACACCACAGTTTAAAAGCATCAATTCTTCACCACTTTATAGTCCAACTCTCACATCCATGCATGAGGACTGGAAAAACCAGTTTTGACTAACAAAACTTTGTTGATAAAGTAATGCTTCTGCTCTTTAATATGATGTCTAGGTTGGTCATAACTTTTCTTCTAGGGAGCAAGTGTCTTTTAATTTCATGGCTGAAGTCACCATCTACAGTGATTTTGGAGCTCCCCCAAATAATGTCTCTCAATGTTTCCATTGTTTCCCCATGTATTTTCCATAAAGTGATGGGACCAGGTGCCATGATCCTAGTTTTCTCAATGTTGAGTTTTAAGCCAACTTTTCACTCTCTTCTTTCATTTTCATAAAGGGGCTCTTTAGTTCTTCTTCACATCCTGCCATAAGAGTGGTATTATCTGCATATCTTAGGTTACTGATATTTCTCCTGGCAATCTTGATTCCAGATTGTGCTTCATCCATTCTGGCATTTTACATGATATGGTCTGTATGTAACTTAAATAAGCAGGATGAGAGTATACAATCTTGATGTACTCCTTTCCCAATTTGGAACCAGTGTGTTGTTCCATGTCCATTTCTAACTCTTGTTTCTTGACCTGCATACAGATTTCTCAGAAGGTAGGTCAGATGGTCTGGTATTCCCATCTCTTTCAGAATTTTCCACAGTTTGTTGTGATCCACACAAAGGCTTTGGGTAGTCAATAAAGCAGAAATAGATGTTTTCCTGGAACTCTCTTGCTCTTTCAGTGATCCAGTGGATATTGGCAATTTGATCTCTGGTTCTTCTGACTTTTCTAAATCCAGCTTGAACATCTGGAAGTTCACAGTTCATGTACTATTGAAGCCTGGCTTGGAGAATTTTGAGCATTACTTTACTAGCATCTGAGATGAGTGCAATTGTGTGGTAGTTTGAACATTCTTTGGCAGTGCCTTTATTTGGGATTGTAATGAAAACTGATCTTTTCCAGTACTGCTGCCACTGATGAATTTTCCATATTGCTGGCATATTGAGTACAGCACTTTCATAACATCATCTTTTAGGATTTGAAATTGCTCAACTGGAATTCCATCACCTCCACTAGCTTTGTTTGTAGTGATGTTTCCTAAGGCCCACTAGACTTTGCATTCCAGGATGTCTGGCTCTAGTTGAGTGATCACACTATCATGGTTATCTGAGTTATGAAGATATTTTTTGTATGATTCTTCTATGTATTCTTGCTATTTCTTCTTAATATCTTTGCTTCTGTCAGATCCACACCATTTCTGTCCTTTATTGTGTCATTTATTTATGTCCTTTATGCCCATCTTTGCATGAAATGTTCCCTTGATATCTCTACTTTTCTTCAAGAGAGCTCTAGTTTTTCCTATTCTATTGTTGTCCTCTATTTCTTTGCATTGATGACTGAGGAAGGCTTTCTTATCTCTCATTGCTATTCTTTGGAACACTACATTCAGATTCTACTCTGAATATAGAAAAGGAATATCTTTCCTTTTCTCCTTTGCCTTTAGTTTCACTTCTTTTCTCAGCTATTTGTACAGGCTCCTTACAAAAAAGACAACCATTTTGCTTTTTTGCATTTCTTTTTCTTGGGGATGGTCTTGATCACTGCCTCCTATTCAGTGTCACAAACCACTGTCCATAATTCTTCAGGCACTCTGTCCATCAAATCTAATCCCTTGAATCTATTTGTCACTTCCTCTGTATAAACATAAGGGATTTGATTTAGGTCATACCTGAATGGTCTGGTGGTTTTCCCTACTTTCTTCAATTTAAGTGTGTCATAGATCTAGATAAAATAAAGAAGTCCATTGAAAATGTGAGAAGAGAATTGAAGAAATGGCTTAAAGATTGTCTAAGCTTCCAAAATAGCATGTACAGCATAGATTCATCTTGACAATGGAAAACAAGAAACACAAAATCCCCATCTGATGTATGCATTAAAAAAAAAAAAAAATGTAGCATTATCCTGTAGTTATCATTGGTTCTGTCTGCACAGGGTAATTTTAAGTGATCTTTTCATCATTGAGGGTTCTGTTTTGTTTATAGAGAGCATTTATTGCTTGTGCAATTAAAAATAGTTGATCATTGTTGAAAAATGAGATTTGTTATACTATTCTTTCTTCTTTTATCTTTAAATTTTTCACACTAAAGAGTTTAGAAGCTAAGCCAGAAAATGTTAGAAAATAAAAATCACTTGAAACATAGACTAATACTTCAAGTGGCTATTGGGGCTTGTTGGGAGTAAGTGTGGTGTCAGCAAAATTTTGATAAATGGCAAAACCAATACAATATTGTAAAGTTAAATAAAATAAAATCTAGACATTGTAGGGGAGAACAAGATGGTGGAGGAGTAGGTGGATGTGGAGTCCATCTCTCTCCACAGATACATTAGGAATATACCTTCAGACACAGAAGTGCATGCAGAACACCAGCTTAGAGCAGACAGGAGGACCTGACCAGTGGAAAAGGATATATAGAACCACACAAAACTTGGTAGGACAAAGGAATTAGGGGAAAAAAACAGGCGGGTTAGTAGGACTGGACCTGCCCTTGGTGGCTGGGGGAACTGAAGCAGGGGTCTGATCTCCACAGTGGGGCAATTGTCTGAGTCAGAGGAAAAACATTTAAGGCTGAGAGTGAAACAGCAGATCTGTGGCAGCCTAAATGGAATGAGAATCAGACAGTCCTTGCCACAGCCATACATATGCCAGGCAGGAATCTGGGTTTCCTGGAAGGGCCAGTGGCTGGGAGCTGGACCTTAGGGATTATCGAGCAATTCCAGTGTGAAGGCTGCTGTTGACTGTGGAAAGGTGGATCAAAGCGATGTGAGGGAAGAGACTGGGGAGGGAAATGCCTGTGGAGGAAAGCCAGGAACCCATGGAAGCAAGGCAATACTGCTGAGTCATGCATAGGGGGTGGAGCCATCAGCATAGCCTCTCTCTCTCTCTCCACAGATCAGCATCAGCAGCTGAACAATAGAGAGGCTGGCCCATCAAGTGCCTGACGCACTGAACTACAGAGTAGGACTCCACCCAGGATGCACTTTTAAGTGTGTGATATGCTGATCTGCAGAGTAGGACCCCAGTAAGAGGGGTCCGCTCTATGTGTCTGACATGCCAAAAAACAGGAAAGGACCCCAGGCAAGGGATCCCTCTAAATGCCTGAACGGGAGGAGCTACAAAGAAAGATGGGCCAAAGAAGCTTCTGATCACCAGCTACAAGAGGCTCAAAAAAAGACTCTGATAGGGCCATAACTCCTTCCGTGGAGGCAGTCTGTGTCCCTGGACACTTGGCGCTGCCAGGGTCACTGCAAGCCAAGCAGCTGCACCACCTCCACGCTCAACTCTCATTGGCACAGGGCTGCCACTGGCAAAAATAATAAAAAGTCTTATATTTATGTGTGCAGGGTTGCTTTGGTCCTGTCCGACTCTTTGCAGCCCTGAAGACTGTGGCCTGCCAGGCTTCTCTGTCAGAGAGGGGGTTCTGCAGGCAAGAATACTAGAGTGTATTGGCCAATACTGGTTGCCATATCCTTCTCAGATCAGATCAGATCAGTTTCTCAGTCATGTTCGACTCCTTGCGACCCCATGACCCCTTGCAGCATGCCAGGCCTCCCTGTCCATCACCAACGCCTGGAATTCACTCAGACTCACGTCCATCGAGTCAGTGATGCCATCCAGCCATCTCATCCTCTGGCATCCCCTTCTCCTTCTGCCCCCAATCACTCCTAGCATCAGAGTCTTTTCCAATGAGTCAACTCTTCGCATGTGGTGGCTACATTACTGGAGTTTCAGCTTTAGCATCATTCCTTCCAAAGAAATCCCAGGGCTGATCTCCTTCAGAATGGACTGGTTGGATCTCCTTGCAATCCAAGGGACTCTCAAGAGTCTTCTCCAATACCACAGTTCAAAAGCATCAATTCTTCAGCGCTCAGCCTTCTTCACAGTCCAACTGTAACATCCATACATACCCTTCTAAAACACTATATTTCCTGCTACCCTAGTTGCCACCCCCCCCCCCCCCAATAACCTTGTGTTGCCAGAAACCGTACAACTTAAGCAACTGCACCATTTCCACACCTGGCCCTCACAGGGGCAAATCCAAGCCCTGCAGGGAAGCTTCAGGAGCTAAACCCCAGTGGATAACCCACCTGTAGATGTGGAAATAAAACCGCAATGAAACCCAGGGCCAGTGTGGCTAAAGAAGAAGACCCAAAACCTTCCCACCAGCTGTACAAGCTGCAAATAAATCCACACAATCAACTAAGCAGACTGTGTCTATGGAATATATAAAAGGTCATTGAGAGCTCCCACAAAAGAAAATGTTCTGATAGCTGTGGACATTGGAGGCAAGAATACACAGGAGTAGGACCAGATTAGAATCTGAGCAGCCCACACAGCAGATACAGAGATCAGTACATGTTGGAGGGCATCCTAGGAAGGTAAGGTGGACTGTGGTTTCCAGTGCGGGAAAGTACTCTGACAGCAATGACTCAAGAAAAACATATATTATTTTTATTTTTTGACTTGTTCTGTAGATTCTTTTGGAGGTTCTTTTTTTTTTTTTTTCTCACCACCCTCCCCCACCCTGTTGTAGTTGTCAATTTTATGGCACTAAGAAATACAATTAAGCCCTTGAGCTTTTTTTTTTTTTTATCAGTAATATTTTTTATTGCTGTCATAAACCTCTGTCTCTACGTTGGGCTTTTGCAATTCTGTGGAGTTTTCCTCTTCTTTTTTTTTTTTTTTCCCTATCTTTTTTTTAAATTAAATTTAAAATTTTTAAAATCTATTATTAATTTTTCTACATTTATTCCTTTGCTTGCTTTTCCTACTGTTCTTTTCCCCTTGCAGTTAATCTTTAATGTGTATAAATCTTTTTATCTTCCTCTACCTAACTTTACATATCTATTCTTTCTTTTCTTTCTCTCCTTTCCTTTCAGCATATTTGTTAGTTTTATTTTCACTGCTTTATTCCCCAACTGGCACCTTGCTTTAGTTTTGTTTTCCAGTTTGTACTTTAATTAGTTTTGTTCTGGTAGATATAATTTTTGGTTTCCTGTGTTTGCCGGGTCAATATATTGTATTTATTTTTTGTTGAACTGTTTGATTTTGCTTATAGATGTATATGTATATGTGTATATTCAGCCACACTTTCTATTGTTGTTATGAACCTCTGCCTCTCCATTGGGCTTTTTCAGTTCTATGGAGTTTTCTTTTTTTCCCCTTTTTTCTTTCTTCTTCCATTTTATTTTCTTTTTTTCTTTTGTATAATTTTAATTTTTACTTTTTTAAAACCTATTATATTTTTTTCTGCATTTATTTCTTCTGTTGCCTTTCCTACTGCATTTTCCCCCTTGCAGTTAATATTTAATATATATAAATCTTCATCTGCCTCTATTTAACTTTGCATATCTCTTCTTTCTTTCTTTCCTTTCCCCTCAACATATTTGTTAGTTTTGTTTTCATTGCTTTATTACCCACTTGGCACCTTGTTTTAGTTTTGTTTTCCAATTTGTGCTTAAGTTAGTTTTGTTCTTAACTGGTAAATATATTTTTTATTTCCTTTGTTCACCACATCAATCTACTGTACTTTATTTTTGTTGGACTGTTTTCACTTTGCTCATGGGTGTATGTGTGTATATCAGATCAGATCACATCAGTTGCTCAGTCGTGTCCGACTCTTTGCGACCCCATGAACTGCAGCACGCCAGGCCTCTCTATCCATCACCAGCTCTCGGAGGTCACTCAGACTCACATCCATCGAATCAGTGATGCCATCCAGCCATCTCATCCTCTGTTGTCCCCTTCTCCTCCTGCCCCCAATCCCTCCCAGCATCAGAGTCTTCTTCAATGAGTCAACTCTTCGCATGAGGTGGCCAAAATACTGGAGTTTCAGCTTTAGCATCATTTCTTCCAAAGAAATCCCAGGGCTGATCTCCTTCAGAATGGACCGGTTGGATCTCCTTGCAGTCCAAGGGACTCTCAAGAGTCTTCTCCAACACCACAGTTCAAAAGCATCAATTCTTCGGCACTCAGCCTTCTTCACAGTCCAGCTCTCACATCCATACATGACCACAGGAAAGACCATAGCCTTGACGAGGCGAACCTTTGTTGGCAAAGTGATGTCTCTGCTTTTGAATATGCTATCTAGGTTGGTCATAACTTTCCGTCCAAGGAGTAAGCGTCTTTTAATTTCATGGCTGCAGTCATCATCTGCAGTGATTTTGGAGTCCAGAAAAATAAAGTCTGACACTGTTTCCACTGTTTCTCCATCTATTTCCCATGTAGTGATGGGACCAGATGCCATGATCTTGGTTTTCTGAATGTTGAGCTTTAAGCCAACCTTTTCACTCTCCACTTTCACTTTCATCAAGAGGCTTTTTAGTTCCTCTTCACTTTCTGCCATAAGGGTGATATCATCTGCATATCTGAGGTTATTGATATGCCATGATTTTAATTATTATTTGTCTGGTTTTGCAACTGCCATTTGTGTGCAGTTCATCTTTGGTTTCTCATTTTTCGATATTTGTTTTACTCTCCTTTAATGCCATAACAAACCACTTGTGGAATCTTTGTTCCTGACCAGAGACTAAACCCTGAGACTTTGGAGTGGGAGGACTGACTCCAAGACCCTAGACTACCAGAGAATTAACTCTAGGGAATATCACATAGTGAGAAATTGACAGTAACACAATAATAGTAGGAGACTTTAACACCGTACTCACACCAATGGACAGACCATCAAAACAGAAAATTAATAAAGAAACACAAGTCTTAAATGATATGTTAGATGAGATAGATCTCACTGATATCTTTAGGACATTCGATCCAAATTCAGAAGAACACACCTTCTTTTCAAGTGCACATGGAACATTCTCCAGGAATATCATATCCTGGGTCACAAATCAAACCTCAGTAAATTTAAGAAAATTGAAATTGTATCAAACATCTTCTCTAACCACAATGCTATGAGACTAGATATCAATTGTAAGAAAAAAAAACTGAAAGAAACACAAACATATGGAGATTAAACAACATGTTTCTAAATAACTAACAGTTTTCTGACGAAATCAAAAAGGAAATAAAAAAGAATCCTAGAAACAAATGACAACAAAAACATGACAACTCAAATCTATGGGATGCAGCAAAACCAGTTCTAAGAGGGAAGTTTATAGCAATACAATCTTACCTCAAGAAATAAGAAAAACATCGAATAGACAACCTAACTTTACACCTAACACAACTTAAAAAAGAAGAAGAAAAAAAAATAGTAGAAGGAAAGAAATCATAAATACCCTAGCAGAAATAAATGAAAAAGAAAGGAAAGAAGCAATAGGAAAGACTAATAAAACTAAAAGCTGGTTCTTTGAGAAGATAAACAAAGTTGACAAACACTTAGCCAGACTCATCAAGAAAAAAAGAGAGAAGAATTAAATCAACAAAGCTAGAAATGAAAAAGGAGAGGTTACAGCAGACAATGCAGAAATACAAAGGATTATAAAAACAACCATATGGCAATGCAATAGATAACCTGGATGAAATGGACTGATTTGTAAAAATGTTCAGTTTTCCAAGATTGAACCACGAAGAAATAGAAATTATGAACAACCCAATTACAAGCACTGAAATTGAAATAGTGATTAAAAAAAAAAAAAAAAAGAATCTGCTCAAAAACAAAAGCTCAGCACCAGATGGCTTCACAGGAGAATTCTATCAAACATTTAGATAAGAGCTAATGCCTATCCTTCTAAAACTCTCCAAAAATAGCAGAGGAAGGAACACTTCCAAATTCATTCTACTAGGCCACCATCACTCTGATATCAAAACCAGAGAAAAACAACACACAAAAAAGAAAACTACAGACCAATATCACTGATGAACATAGATTAAAAAATCCTAAACAAAATGTTAGCAAACAGGATTCAGCAACACATCTAAAAGTGCATGATCAAGTTGGGTTTATTCCAGGGATGCAAGGATTTTACAATATATCGAAATCAATCTATGTGATACACCATATTAACAAATTGGAAGATAAAAAACACACAATCATCTCAATAAATGTAGAAAAAGCCTTTGGCCAAATTCAGCACCTATTTATGATTAAAACTCTTCAAAACATGGACATAAAAGGAATCTACCTCAACATAGCAAACGCCATATGTGATAAGCCTACAGCAAATATTATTCTCAATGGTGAAAAACTGAAACCATTCTGCCTAAGATCAAGAAAAAGACAAGGGTGTCCATTTTCATCAATAACATTCAGCATAGTTCTGGAAGTCCTAGATACAACAATCAGAGAAGAAAAAGAAATAAAATAATCCTGATTAGAAAAGGAGTAAATCTCTCACTGTTTGCAGATGATGTGATACTGTACATAGAAAACCCTAAAAATAGTATTACCAAGTTACTAGAGCTAATCAGTGAATTTAGCAAAGTTGCAAGATACAAAATCAAAACACAGAAGTCATTTGCATTTCTATATACTAACAATGAAAAATCAGAAATAGCAATTAAGGAATCAATTCCATTCACCATTGCAGCAAAAATAATTAAATATCTAAGAATAAACTTACCTAAGGAGACAAAAGAACTGTACACAGAAAATTATAAGACAATAATGAAAGAAATCAAAGATGACATAAATGGATGGAGAGATATTCCTTGTCCCTGGGTAGGAAGAAGCAATATTGTGAAAATGACTATACTACCAGATGCAGTCTACAGATTTAACGCAATCCCTAACAAATTATCAATGGCATTTTTCACAGAACGAGAACAAAAAATTTCACAGTTCATATGGAAACACAAAAGACCCTGAAGAGCCAAAGCAGTCTTGGGAAAAAAGAATGAAGCTGGAGGAATCAAGCTTCCTGACTTCAGGTTATATTACAAAGCTGCAGCCATCAAGAAAGTATGGTACTGGCACAAAAACAGAAATATAGACCACTGGAACAAGATAGAGAGCTGAGAATAAACCTATGCACCTATGGGTACCTTACTTTTGACAAAGGAGGCAAAATATGCAATGGGGAAAATACAGCCTCTTCAGTAAATGGTGCTGGGAAAACTGGACAGCTACATGTGAAAGAATGAAATTAGAACACTTCCTAACACCATGCTACTGCTGCTGCTGCTAAGTCGCTTCAGTCATTTCCGACTCTGTGTGACCCCATAGACAGCAGCCCACCAGGCTCCTCCGTCCCTGGGATTCTCCAGGCAAGAACACTGGAGAGGATTGCCATTTCCTTTTCCAACGCATGAAAGTGAAAGATGAAAGTGAAGTCGCTCAGTCATGTCGACTCTTCACTACCCCATGGACTGCAGCTTACCAGGCTCCTCCGCCCATGGTATTTTCCAGGTAAGAGTACTGGAGTGGGGTGTAGATAAACTCAAAACTGATTAAAGACCTAAGTGTAAGACCAGAAACTATAAAACTCTTAAAGGAAGATATAGGCAGAACACTCAATGAAATAAATCAAAGCAAGATCCTCTTTGACCCATCTCTTAGGGTAATGGAAATAAAAACAAAAGTAAACAAGTGGGACCTGATTGAACGAAGAGCTTTTGCACAGCAAAGGAAACTACAAGCAAGGTGAAAAGACAACCTCAGAATGGGAGAAAATAATCGCAAATGAAATAACTGACAAATAATTGATTTCCAAAATATACAAGCAGCTCATACAACTCAATACCAGAAAAACAAACAACCCAATCAAAAACTGGGGAAAAGACCTAAGCAGACATTTCTCCAAGGAAGACATACAGATGGCTAACAAACACATGAAAAGATGCTTAACATCGTTCATTATTAGAGAAATGCAAATCAAAACCACAATGAGATATCACCTCACACCAATCAGAATGGCTCTCATCAAAATGTCTACAAACAATAAATGCTGTAAAGATTATGGAGAAAATGGAACACTCTTACATTGTTGGTGGGAATATAAATTGATACAGCCACTATAGAGAATGGTATGGAGATTCCTAGAAAAACTAGGAATAAAACCACCAGGACACAGTAATCCCATCCTAAGCATATACCGTACTGTTGCTAAGTCATCTCAGTCGTGTCCGACTCTGTGTGACCCCATGGATGGCAACCCACCAGGCTGACCCTTCCCTGGGATTCTCCAGGTGAGAACACTGGAGTGGGTTGCCATTTCCTTCCCCAATGCATGAAAGTGAAAAGTGAAAGTGAAGTTGCTCAGTCGTGTCCGACTCTTAGTGGCCCCATGGACTGCAGGCTACCAGGCTCCTCCATCCATGGGATTTTCCAGACAAGAGTACTGGAGTACAGGAAGTGCCACTGTGAGGAAACCAAAATTGAAAGAAACCCATGTATCCCACTGTTCATTGCAGAACTATTGTTTCCAATAGCTAAAACATGAAAGCAACCTAGATGTCCATCAACAGATGAATGGATAAAGAAGTGTGGTATCTATACATAATGCAATATTACTCATGCATAAAAAGGAATGCATATGAGTCAATTCTTAATATACAGAGTGAGTTCAGTTCAGTTCAGTTGCTCAGTCGTGTCTGACTCTTTGCGACCCCATGAATTGCAGCACGCCAGGCCTCCCTGTCCATCACACACTCCCGGAGTTCACTCAGACTCACGTCTATCGAGTCAGTGATGCCATCCAGCCATCTCATCCTCTGTCGTCCGCTTCTCCTCCTACCCCCAATTCCTTCCAGCATCGGAGTATTTTCCAATGAGTCAACTCTTCGCATGAGGTGGCCAAAGTACTGGAGTTTCAGCTTTAGCATCATTCCTTCCAAAGAACACCCAGGGCTGATCTCCTTTAGAATGGACTGGTTGGACCTTCTCACAGTCCAAGGGACTTTCAAGAGTCTTCTCCAACACCACAGTTCAAAAGCTTCAATTCTTCGGTGCTCAGCCTTCTTCACAGTCCAACTCTCACATCCATACATGACCACTGGAAAATCCATAGCTTTTACTAGACAGTGAAGTGAGTCAGAAAAAGATGAATACCATATTCTAACACATATATATGGAATCTAGAAAAGTGGTACTGAAGAATTTACTTACAGGGCAACAATGGAGAAACAGACATAGAGAATAGACTTATGGACATGGAGAGAGGGGAGGAGAGAGTGTGATGTATGGAAAGAGTAAGGTGGAAACTTACATTACTGTATGTAAAATAGATAACCAACAGAAATTTGCTGTTTGGCTCAAGAAACTCAAACAGGGGCTCTGTATCAACCTAGAGGGTTGGGATGGGGAGGGAGATAGGAGGGAGGTTCAAAAGGGAGGAGACATATGTATACCTATGGCTGATTCATGTTGAAGTTTGAGAGAAAACAGCAGAATTTTGTAAAGCAAATATTCTTCAAAAAATTGATGAAAAAAATAAAACTGCTAGAAATTAAACACATAATAAAAGAAAGATATGTCAAGAATACCCAGAAGAACTATACAAAAAAAAAAAAAAAATCTGCATGACCCAGGTTAGCACAACGGTGTGATCGCTCACCTAGAGGCAGACATCCTGGAATACAAAGTCTAGTGGGCCTTAGGGAGCATCACTGCAAACAAAGCTAGTGGGGGTGATGGAATTCCAGTTCAGCTATTTTAAATTCTAAGAGATGGTGTTGTGAAAGTGCTGCACTCAATATGCCAGCAAATTTGGAAAACTCGGCAATAGCTACAGAATTGGAAAAGGTCAGTTTTCATTCCAGTCCCAAACAAAGACACTGCCAAAGAATGTTCCAACTACTACGCAATTGCACTCTTCTCACACACCAGTAAAGTGATGCTCAAAAATCTCCAAGCCAGGCTTCAACATTGCATGAACTGTGAACTTCCAGATGTTCAAGCTGGATTTAGAAAAGGCAGAGGAATCAAAGATCAAATTGCCAGTATCCACTGGACCATTGAAATAACAAGAGAGTTCCAGAAAAAAAAAAATCTATTTCTGCTTTATTGACTACCCAAATCCTTTGACTGTGTGGATCACTACAAACTGTGGAAAATTCTTAAAGAGATGGGAACCAGACCATCTGTATGCAGGTCAGGAAACAACAGTTAGAACTGGACATGGAAAAACAGACTGGTTCCAAACTGGGAAAGGAGTAAGTCAAAGATGTGTATTGTCACCCTGCTTATTTAACTTATGTGCAGAATACATCATGCTAAATGCTGGGCTGAATGAAAGCACAAGCTGGAATCAAGATTGCCAGGAGAAATACTAATAACCTCAGATAAGCAGATGACACCACCCTTATGGGAGAAAGAGAAGAACTGAAGATCCTTTTGATGAAAGTGAAAGAGGAGAGTGAAAAAGTTGACTTAAAACTCAACATTCAGAAAACTAACATCATGGCATCCAGTCCTATCACTTCATGGTAAATAGTTTGGGAAACAATGCAGACAGTGAGATACTTTATTTTTTGTGTTCAAAAATCACTGCAGATGTTGACTGCAGCCATGAAATTAAAAGACACCTGTTCCTTGTAAGAAAAGCTATGACAATCCTTGACAGCATGTTAAAAAGCAGACATTACTTTGCCAATAATGGTCCATCTCGTGAAAGCTATGGTTTTTCTACTAGTCATGTATGGATGTGAGAGTTGGACCATAAAAAAAGCTGAGTGCCAAAGAACTGATGCTTTTTAACTGTGGTGTTGGAGAAAACTCTGTAGAGTCCCTTGGACTGCAAGGAGATCCAACTAGTCCATCCTAAAGGAGATCAGTCCTGAATATTTGTGGAAGGACTGATGCTAAAGCTGAAATTCCAATACTCTGGCCATTTAATGCCAAGAACTTACTCATTGGCAAAGACCCTGATGCTGGGAAAGATTGAAGGCAGGAGGAGAAAGGGACGACATTGGATGAGATAGTCAGATGGCATCACTGGCTCAATGGACATGAGTTTGAGTAAGCTCTTGGAGTTTGTGATGGACAAGGAAGCCTTGTGTGCTGCAGTCCATGGGATCATAAAGAGTTGGACACAACTGAGCAACTGAACTGAACTTAAAAAGGTAGATTTAAATCTGTCCAAGTTTAATTTACAAAAATTAAAAATATGACTCTCTACAGTGAGCTGTCACTTCACATCTTGCAGAATGGCTGTCATCAAAAAGGACAAAAATAACATATATTGGTAAAGATGTGGAGAAATGGGAACCCTGCAATAGTATTGGTGGAAATGTAAATTAATATGGCTGTGATGGAAAAATTATGATGGCTTCAAAAAATTTAAAAAAAAAAGAACTACCACATTATCCAGGAATTCCACTCTTGGGTATACATCTGAAAAAATAAAAATAGTAATTTAAAACATTGTCCCATTGTCCATAACACTATTGCTTACCACTGCCAAGATATGAAAACAACTTTAGTGTCCATCAACTGATGAATGGATAAAGAAGGTGGGATATATATATATAAAATGGAATGTCACTCAGCTATAAGAAAGAATGAAATTTTGCCACTTGCAGAAACATATATGGACTTGAAAAACATTATACTAAATGAAGTAAGTCAGACAGAGAAAGACAAGTACTGATGACATCACTTACGTGTGGAACTTAAAAAGTACAATGAATTTGCAGATATAACAAAAAGAAGCAGGATCACAGATACAGAGAACAAACTTATGGTTACTGTGATGGGGACAGGCATGTAATATAGGGGTGAGGAAGGAGACACAAATTATTGAGTGTAACATAGTCTCAAAAATATGTGATACAACATAGGGAATATAGTCAATATTTCATAATAACTGTAAATTGAACGTAACCTTTGGAATTTGTAAAATCCTTAAATTAAAAAAAAAAATAAAAACTAAAAATTCCCATGCCTTTTACAAATATAAAGTGAGCATGTTTCAGAGATTTATGTAACTCATTAATGAGGAAGCCAGAAGGATGGCAAAGCAGGTTCAAAGGGTTATAGGGGAAAAAGAGTGTTCATAGTTTCTGAAAGGAAGTATGATGAAATAAGATTGTTACATTAATTATACAACTGGTTAAGGTCCTACAGGGCAATAAAAATGTAACCTTTGACTTATCTTTTTAATAGAAATTTGTCATATCTCTACTGGAAAAAGTTCATCTGCAATGCTCTTGGACAAGAATCTTTGCATTGTTATCAGTTTAATGTAGCATATACCCCTAAAAAATAATAAAATAGTGTGATCAACAGTAAATAGTAAAGCAAAAAAGGTACATAGCTTTAGAAAATTTGGTGATCCATGTGTGAGCCTGTTAGACAATGCTTCAATAAAACTTTGAAAAAATCATGTGATCATTCTTTAGCCTGAAGGCTTTGGATATTTATTTCTTAAATCAAAATAGCATAAGAATTTGATCCAGAATTATCTATTTAAAAAATATTACAAGACTTTTTTTAAAAATTGAAGTATAGTTGATTTACAATGTTGTGTTAGTTTCAGGTGTACAGCTATGTTCCATTAGAGGCTATTACAAGATATTGAATACAGTTCCCTGAGCTGCACAGTGGGTCTTTTTTATTTTATATATAGTAGTGTGTATCTGTTAATCCCGAACTTCCAGTTTACCCCTCTCTTCCTCTCCTTTTTGGTAACCATAAGCTTGTTTTCTGTGTCTGTGTGTATATTACAAGACTCTTCTTGAACATAATAATTTATATTATTATTTTCCTCCTTGAAATAATATTTCTAGTTACCTTCCTCATATAGAAGTTATTGTAATTATATATATATATATATATATATAATTGACTCTTTTATTAATCACTATTATTTTCTGCAACAACTAATATTTAAATAAAAATGTTTTCTTATCATAAGGCTCATAAATGTCTAAAAAATATTATTCTGCATTGAGTTTCAGATCAGATCAGATCAGATCAGTCGCTCAGTCATGTCCGACTCTTTGCGACCCCATGAACCGCAGCACGCCAGGCCTCCCTGTCCATCACCAACTCCTGGAGGTCACTCAGACTCACATTCATCGAGTCAGTGATGTCATCCAGCCATCTCATCCTCTGTCGTCCCCTTCTCCTCCTGCCCCCAATCCCTCCCAGCATCAGAGTCTTCTCCAATGAGTCAACTCTTCACATGAGGTGGCCAAAATGAGTTTGCTAATCAGTATTATTAATACACAATTGATAAAACCAACTAAGAATTCTTATCAACGGTTACAACATGTGAAGGAGTATTTTCCCCCACATCAAGCAATTCTTGGATGTCCTCTACCCAGAAAGAGCATCAGATCACACAGGTTAAGGGTTCAGTTCTAAAGCCTGGCATGTCCCCTATCCCCCATCCTCTTTAGACTCAGCACAAGTCCAGGTTGCCACCTGTGCTTCTGACTGACAAGCTATAAATTACAGTTTTCAGGGACCCCATTCTTCAGGTTTGATTATTTTGCTGGAATAGCTCATAGAACTCAGATAAACATTTATTTACTAGATCACCATTTTTTTTTACTTCATTTTTATTTGGCTGCACTGGGTCTTAGCTGCAACACACGGGTTCTTTATTTGCAACTTGTGGGAATCTGGGCACCCAGAGACCATGGACACTCAGTGTCTTTTCCTCATATCTTGCCCTTTACATCTCTTCTATTTGGCTATTCCTAAGTTATAAACTTTCAGTTAAAAAAAAAAAAACGGTGGTATAGGGACTTCCCTGGTGGTCCAGGGGCTAAGACTGTGTTCCCAATGCAGGGGCCCCAGGTTTGATCCCGGTCAGGGAACCAGATTCCCACATGCTCCAAAAAAAAGAGAAAAGAAAAAAGAACCTGTGTGTTGCAGCTAAGACCCACTGCAGCCAAATAAATAAATAATGAATAAAAACACACACACACACACACACACACACACACAAAACAACTGTGATCTAGTAAATAAATGTTTCTCTGAGTTCTATGAGCTTTTCCAGCAAAATAATCAAACCCTGAACAATTAAGTTATTGACCATAGGTGACTGATTCAACCTCCAGTGGCTCTCCCCTCCCACTAAGTCATAGGGTGGGACAGAAATGTTCCAACCTTCTATTCTTGGTTGGCTTCTCTGGCAACCACTGACCAACTTCAGGTGTTTTCTCAAAGTCACCTTATTAACATAAATCCAGTAGTAATGGAAAGGGACTTGTTATAAATAACAAGATGCCATTTCACCTTATAACTTTAAAGTGATGTTGGGAGCTAAGGACAAGAGACCAAATATTAATTTTTTGTTATTCTTATAGCTCAGAAAGCTCCAAGGACTTTGGAAGCTGTGAGACAAGAACAGCAGACAAAGGCTAAATACGTGTATGAGAAATATATTTTGGTCATCTGAATAATCAAATATGTATTTCTTATAGATTAGAATATCACACAAAATATATTATAATTTTAATTAAAATTATTTATTAAAAATAAAATAAAATATTTATTGGAAATGCATCTCTTAATGCATTAAAATTGACAAGACAATTCTTATTGTCCTTTTTGTGGTACTACATTAAAGTAAGATCTTGAAAAGGAAAGAGAGATGCCTTTCCTTTGTAAATAGAAGAAAGATAATTTTGAAAAAGGAAAACAGGAATAAAATCTCATTCCTCTTGCAGAGGGACATTTTGCACAGATGAATTTTAGGAAACATTCGTAATTTGTGGTCAGGCTTAGTCATGCCTGACTTTTTGCATCCCCATGGACTGTAGCCCACTGGATTCCTCTGTCTGTAGGATTTTCCAGGCAAGAATAATAAAGTGGGTTGTAATTTTATCCTCCAGGGGATCTTCACAACCCAACCCAGGGATTCAACTAGTGTCTCTATTGGCAGGCAGATTCTTTACCATTAGTGCCACCTGGGAAGCCCAACAAGATTAAGCCAATCCTCTGGTTCGTATGTGTTGTGTAGATTCTTTGTGACCCTTTGGAGTGTAGCTTGCCAGGCTCTTCTGTCCATGGAATTTTTAGTCAAAAATATTGGAGTTGGTTGCCATTTCCTCCTCTAGGGAAACTTTCTGACCCAGGGATCAAACCTGTGTCTTCTGCATTACAGGCAAATTCTTTGCCTGCTAAGCTATCAGGGAAGCCCCATTGCTTTATAAGTGATTTATATTTTAAAGATAATAATCCTATAAATGACATACAATTAGTAAATATTTCTCAAGTTTGTTGATTGTCTTAACAGCGTTGTATAATGTTAGTCACACAGTTGTGTCCAACTCTTCGTGACCCCATGGACTGTAGCCTCACCAGGCTCCTCTGTCCATGGAATTCTCCAGGCAAGAATATTGGAGTGGGTTGCTGTTTCATAAAAGGGTTTTTTTTCAACATTTTATTATTAAAATTTACAAACACAGAAACATTACAAGAACAATATATATAACACATTTACCAAACAATTATGTTCAACAGTATCTTAATAATTTGCCATCTTTCCTTTATTACATCACTGTATTTTTGTTAAAACATTTCAAAATAGGCTGTGAACAGCATTCTGCTTCACATCTTCATGATTTAGCAGAGATTTCCTAAAAACTGAGACATTCTCATCTAACACCAGCATCATCATCACTGCAAATATATACACCTAGAAGTTTATAGTTGTGTCACTAAAATTCTAAAAATAAGTAAATAAATAAGCCTGCTAGCCTTCAAAATCAAAGAAAATCTTTCAGCAACTAAGTTCTTCATTCTCATAAAATTTATAGGAAGCCTAGAAGAAATTATGGACATCACAAGTAAAAAATCATAAGATTTTTTTTTCTTCTTTTTTTTTTTCACCACAGCTGCAGGGAAGAACAGGGCAACAGAGAATTCCCCCTAGATTGTGAGAAGCCCAAGTCACCCTTGATCATCCCACTCTCTCTCTTTTTTCTAAATATTCCTCATCAGATCAGTTCAGTCACTCAGTCGTGTCCGACTCTTTGCAACCCCATGAACTGTAGCACACCAGGCCTCCCTGTCCATCACCAACTCCCAGAGGTCACTCAGACTCACATCCATCGAGTCAGTGATGCCATCCAGCCATCTCATCCTCTGTCATCCCCTTCTCCTCCTGCCCCCAATCCCTCCCAGCATCACAGTCTTCTCCAATGAGTCAACTCTTCGCATGAGGTGGCCAAAATACTGGAGTTTCAACTTTAGCATCATTCCTTCCAAAGAAATCCCAGGGCTGATCTCCTTCAGAATGGACCGGTTGGATCTCTTTGCAGTCCAAGGGACTCTCAAGAGTCTTCTCCAACACCACAGTTCAAAAGCATCAATTCTTCAGCGCTCAGCCTTCTTCACAGTCCAGCTTTCACATCCATACATGACGCTCAGCCTTCTTCACAGTCCAGCTCTCACATCCATACATGACCACAGGAAAGACCATAGCCTTGACTAGGCGAACCTTTGTTGGCAAAGTAATGTCTCTGCTTTTGAATATGCTATCTAGGTTGGTCATAACTTTCCTTCCAAGGAGTAAGCGTCTTTTAATTTCATGGCTGCAGTCACCATCTGCAGTGATTTTGGAGCCCAGAAAAATATATTCCACATAGTGTAATTCAAATGGTCCCAACAGTTCAACAAAAGACACCTGGGAATGAGGGCCTGAAAAGCAGCTATGGGAGTCTTTAACCTCATATAAACATGAGTAAACAGACCAAATAACAGTTTGAAATATTTAGTTTTACCTTCCTTGAATCATCTGAAAGAGCAAGTCACTTGTCTTCCAGTTACTTTGCCATCTCCCAGGCACAAAGCTGTCTGTGTCAAACATTCCCCAGCAGAGCAGTCCTCCTTTCAACATATCTTGATGTAGTTAAAAAAAAAAAAAAAAAAAAAAGCTTGTATTCTCAGAGTTTTGTTTTGTTTTGTTTTTTTTCAACCACATATGTAATAAAGACAAATTTGTGTTCTTTTCCAGTCTTTTATGTCTACTCAAGTGAAGAGGAACTAAAAAGGTTCTTGATGGAGGTGAAAGAGGAGGGTGAAAAAGTTGGCTTAGAGCTCAACATTCAGAAAACTAACATTATGGCATTCTGTCCCATCACTTCATGGGAAATAGATGAGGAAACAGTGGAAACAGGTTCAGACTTTATTTTTCTGGGCTCCAAAATCATTACAGATGGTGATTGCAGCCATGAAATTAAAAGACGCTTACTCCTTGGAAGGAAACTTATGACCAACCTAGATAGCATATTGAAAAGCAGAGACATTACTTTGCCAACAAAGGTCCGTCGAGCCAAGGCTATGGTTTTTCCAGTGGTCATGTATGGATGTAAGAGCTGGACTGTGAAGAAAGCTGAGTGCTGAAGAATTGATGCTTTTGAACTTTTGAACTGTGGTGTTGGAGAAGATTCTTGAGAGTCCCTTGAACTGCAAGCAGATCCAACTAGTCCATTCTAACGGATTTCAGTCCTGGGTGTTCATTGGAAGGACTGATGCTAAAGCTGAAACTCCAATACTTTGGCCACCTCATGCGAAGAGTTGACTCATTGGAAAAGACTCTGATGCTGGGAGAGATTGGGGGTAGGAGGAAAAGGGTATGACAGAGGATGAGATGGCTGGATGGCATCACCAAGTCTATGGACATGAGTTTGAGTGAACTCCGGGAGTTGGTGATGGACAGGGAGGCCTGAAGTGCTGCGATTCATGAGGTTGCCAAGAGTCGGACATAACTGAGCAACTGAACTTAAAACTGAATATTCCACCAGAAGAGGAAAATTTTATCATTGAAATCTAAATTAAATCATGCAAGATAGATTATAAAATGTGTGCTCATTTTAACCTTCTCATTAATGTGACTATTAAAGTTTGGGAAGAATTCAAACATTTTATTTTTAACTATGACTTAGAGGCTGGCAGTCATTAAAGACTCAGCACCTGCTCAGTGACACTTAATGAAAAACAGAAGCATCTCCCTTTTGCCATGAATTCAAACAATTTAAAATTATTTCCAGTAATAGGCCTGAAACCCATTATGAAAACTGTGGGTTTTTTGTGCCCTGGAATTTACAACATTAGCAACTCCTTGGAACCAAGAACTCGCTGTATCAGCAGAGAGGTAAGCAGTTGTCCACAATTATGTGGCATCTAACAAGGCATCCATGTGGGCCCGATCCAGCCAGCCCAACTCACCAACTACACTGGTAGGTGTGGCTGAGTTTTCTCCTGTACCTGGCCACACTCCTTCCTGGCATTTAAGTTCAAATTCTATTTCAATATACAGATGCTACTTTCCCACATCCTACTGACTCAAAAAAGCATGAATGATAAAAGTACTAGCTAATATTTATGTATTGTTTTGGTTTTTTTCCAATTTATGGGCTCCCTTTGTGTAAACTGTCTTACATACAGCATGACACGTAAAAGCCATGCAACCAAGTTCTGTGACTCTATTATATCTTCTCATTTTTCAGTATTTCACAGTAATCTTTCAAAAGACTATGAATAAGTAATAAAGCTATTTGACAGGTAATGAAAGTGGGGCTTAAAGCAATTTCATTACTTTCTGAAGGTCATACAGGAAAATGATACTAGGTCTTATTACACATGTGAGAGAACTGAGACTATTACCGAAATTCTCTGTTAATTTCATGTTTGAGATGCTGAGTTCTTTAGGTTTGGTTCATGTCAGTTCTTTCTCTGTTTAAGTGGCAAGGCTCTGGGTGTTTCTACCCTTAGTACCTTCCATACCCTGGGATAACAAAACGGAAGAGGAGGGCTGGAGGAAATGTAGGAACTGAGATGCTATTTGCTGTGGTGGAGTCCAGTCAAATATCTGCCCAATGGAGAGGGCAGACATCAACATCCATTTCCATGGGAAGGAGCAAGAGAACCGAGGTGACTCAGGGAGTAGAATACTGAAGAATGGAAGTCACACTGCTGAGTTTAAAGAATATCACGTGTACCCCAATGTTCATAGCAGCACTGTTTGCAATAGCCAGAACGTGGAAGTAACCTAGATGTCCATCCACAGATGAATGGATAAGCAAGCCGTGGTACATATACACAATGGAGTATTACTCAGCCATTAAAAAGAATACATTTGAATCAGTTCTAAGGAGGTGGATGGAACTGGAGCCTATTATACAGAGTGAAGTCAGCCAGAAACAAAAACACAAATACAGTATACTAACACATATATATGGAATTTA
The DNA here is from genome assembly GCA_935064755.1 of Tragelaphus eurycerus. Classification (NCBI taxonomy): domain Eukaryota; kingdom Metazoa; phylum Chordata; class Mammalia; order Artiodactyla; family Bovidae; genus Tragelaphus; species Tragelaphus eurycerus. The sequence goes on along the minus strand of CAKXYN010000084.1, from coordinate 10,809,297 downwards.
GAAAGATGGTAAAAATAACCCTATTTACGAGACAGCAAAAGAGACACTGATGTATAGAACAGACTTTTGGACTCTGGGACTGGGAGAGGGTGGGATGATTGGGGAGAATAGCATTGAAATATGTATAATAATATATCTGAAATGTATTAATTGTTCAAACTAATCACTGTCATGTTACAATTTGTTCATATTAGATGTTTGTAATGTTTCTGATAATCAATAAAAGAGATTCTTGATTAAAAAAAAATAAAGAATATCACAATATCTCTGGTGGAGGACAGAGGCAAAACTCTGGAAAGATGATCATTAAATAGTTGTAGTCAAAGTAGTGAGATTGGTAAGGACCCCTAGAATCCGGAAAAGCTTAAGTCACCCATTTCAGTGTATGATGCCATGACCCCCTAGATCTTCTCACCAGATAAGAACGCCTCTGCTTTGCTGCTTCCTCTGACTGCCAAATCTTCTGTTCCTCCTCACACACTGCACACCAGGACAGGTGACACAGGCAGCAGGATTGGGGTTAATGGGTTGTGTCATCAGGCATAAAGGGAGTGTATGTCCTACAGGTTTCACTCATACTGACTATGCCATTCATCAGCCCTTGTTAACTTGAATGCAAATTAAAATATAATTAATAGTAAAAGCTAACATTTTTCTTACCAGGTTCTACACTGAGCACTTGCTCTGAATTCTCATTTATGTCTCACTCTTTTCCTAGTAGACTCGACCCCTTCTTGAAACTTAAGAGCACAATAAGCATAGTGTGGAGCTAACTTTTGCACCAATCTTTCTGATGCCAGATTTTAGAATTATTTACTATATTATACTGTCTTTATTGAAATAAATTGGCATATCTAAAAATTAAAATAAATGAGAGTGTAATAGAAAAGAAAGAAATGAATGAGGATATGTTATTCAGATTCTTTTGTAAAGACAAATTTCATTCCCATGTATAATATGCAGATTATGTTCATGCCACTCACATAAAATGTCACCATAAATGACATCAATAAAACATTTTCTGCACTACATGCATGTACAGTCAGCCATTGGGTGAATGTGGCATCTAGCTTGTTCCTCTGCTCCAGATGATCTGTAGGAGTTGAAGAACCTTTAGAACATTCTCTTGGCTTGATGTCCCCTGAGAAATGGATATTTGCCTTCCCAGTGCAAATTACAATCTTCTAATGCTGTTTGATTTAGTACCAAGAATCAAAATCAGTAACACATAGAGAAAGAATGAAAGGTACAGGTAGCAGTCTCTTGGTGGAAATTATAATATATATTACTATCCACATTCCAAAGCTGGTAAGTGATGCTTTTTTGAAGAGTATTTATGGGTAAGTCATCCTTGATGAGGATGACTTGAAGTCAGAGATCATCAAAAGGACTTGTTGCCTAAAAAGCAAAGGCAATTTGTTGAATTCCATAGACAGTATAATCTATGGGGTCGCAAAGAGTTGGACACAACTTAGGAACTTTCACTTTTGCTTTCTCTAATTTGACCACTGTCATTGGGTAGCTAAGGGCTTCTAGATTGACAATTATAGCCCATTAAATCAAATGGAAATTTTGAAAATTAAGCATAGACAAATGGCTAAACTTGTTTGGATTCTTCTATTATAAATCATGAAATGCTAAAGTCTTGAAAACCTGAACTTCAAAGCACCTGATGCCAAAATACTGCAGGCAGCCTTAATAAGGGAGATATAAATTTACTAGAAGAAAGTGAAGAGGAACCAAAAAGCCTCTTGACAAAAGTGAAAGAAGAGTGAAAAAGTTGGCTTAAAGCTCAACATTCAGAAAACTAAGATCATGGCATCTGGTCCCATCATTTCATGAGAAATATATAGGGAAACAGTGGAAACAGCGTCAGACTTTAATTTTTTGGGCTCCAAAATCACTGCAGATGGTGACTGCAGCCAAAAATTTCAAAGACACTTACTGCTTTGAAGGAAAGTTATGACCAACCTAGATAGCATATTAAAAAGCAGAGATACTACTTTGCCAACAAAAGTCCGTCTAGCCAAGGGTATGGTTTTTCCAGTGGTCATGTATGGATGTGAGAATTGGACTGTGAAGAAAGCTGAGTGCAGAAGAATTGATGTTTTTGAACTGTGCTGTTGGAGAAGACTCTTGAGAGTCCCTTGGACTGCAAGGAGATCCAAGCAGTTCGTCCAAAAGGAGACATATGCTGGGTGTTCATTGAAAGAATTGATGCTGAGGCTGAAACTCCTGTACTTTGGCCACTTCATGCGAAGAGTTGACTCATTGGAAAAGACCCTGATGCCAGGAGGGATTGGGGGCAGGAGAAGGGGACGACAGAGGATGAGATGGCTGGATGGCATCACCGACTCGATGGATGTGAGTCTCAGCGGACTCCGGGAGTTGGTGATGGACAGGGAGGCGTGGCGTGCTATGATTCGTGGGGTTGCAAGGAGTTGGACATGACTGGATGACTGAAGTGAAATGAACTGAAAGTTACTAGCTGTTTTTTAAAGTTAATATTTACTATTTTGTGGCAATTGCCATGTGAAGACAGTTTAAAAACTGTAGATCTATATCGTGGAGGAGGGCATGGCAACCCACTCCAGTATTCTTGCCTGGAAAATCTCATGGACGGAGGAGACCGGCAGGCCACATAGTCAGATCAGATCAGTCGATCAGTCGCGTCCAACTCTTTGCAACACCATGAATCGCAGCACGCCAGGCCTCCCTGTCCATCACCAACTCCTGGAGGTCACTCAGACTCACATCCATCAAGTCAGTGATGCCATCCAGCCATCTCATCCTCTGTCGTCCCCTTCTCCTCCTGCCCCCAATCCCTCCCAGCATCAGAGTCTTCTCCAATGAGTCAACTCTTCACATGAGGTGGCCAAAATACTGGAGTTTCAGCTTTAGCATCATTCTTTTCCAAAGAAATCCCAGGGCTGATCTCCTTCAGAATGGACTGGTTGGATGTCCTTGCAGTCCAAGGGACTCTCAAGAGTCTTCTCCAACACCACAGTTCAAAAGCATCAATTCTTCAGCGCTCAGCCTTCTTCACAGTCCAGCTCTCACATCCATACATGACCACAGGAAAGACCATAGTCTTGACTAGGCGAACCTTTGTTGGCAAAATAATGTCTCTGCTTTTGAATATGCTATCTAATTTGGTCATAACTTTCCTTCCGAGGAGTAAGCGTCTTTTAATTTTATGGCTACAGTCACCATCTGTAGTGATTTTGTAGTGATTTTGTAGTGATTTATATAGTCAACAGGGATGCAAAGAGTCAGATAGGACTGAAGTGACTTAGTATGCAGATATGCACATAGATCTTCATTTTTAAGAGCAACTCATGAAAACTCTGAAAAAGTACTAAAAGTCTTAATATGAAAACACCTTGAAACATAGACCTTTATCTAATTCTCCAGAGTGAGGAGTACCTGGAGAGATTTTAAAAACAAAACAACATTTCCCTTCTACATGAAAGTCTTGACTATAACTCCTCCCCTTCCCTTAAAATAATAGAAATAATATTGGTTCTTTTTCTTCTCACATCTCTAAAGATCCATATTAGCCCTCCGCCAAATGATGAGCATTCTATACTTTAAAATTTGTCTAAGTTACAAATTAACTTTTCATATGTAAATTCCATAGAAGGAAATGGCTGAGAAGTCTGATGATCAGGAAAGAGGCAGGTGATTCAATTAAGTCTGAATGTTTCTCTCCCATACATACACACATACACACACACACAAACACATATACACATTCTAATACATTGTCTAAGCACTCCTCACTTGTCCATCTCACTATAGAATTGACATATTTTGATGAGCTCAAGATAAAAGTTTTCTCTTTTAGAAGAGATGAAACTAATACTAACTACACTAAAAGGTATACTTAGAATATGCTAGGACAGAGAAAATTAGGAGCAGTTTTGCAATTGAGCCATGTATGTGGAGTTGAGCTAATCTGGTAGATTCTTGTTCAATGATTTAAGGTTTAATTTACAACATTATGTTTTATATACAAATGATATCAGTGAGTAGGCCAAGCACCAATTTTAATTAGATGGAACCCATTAACTGTCCTTTCCTAATTCTTTTACTGTATAGTCTACTCAAAATCTGGATTATTTCCCAAAGGAACTACATTGAGTAGGAGAAAGCTTTCTTAAGTTCGTTCCTTTCCATTCCTAAGTTTCTGTTTCTCTTTCTAAAAATGAAGGGCTGCTGCTGCTGCTAAATCACTTTAGTCGTGTCCGACTCTGTGACTCCATAGACGGCAGCCCACCAGGCTCCCCTGTCCCTTGGATTCTCCAGGAAAGAATATTGAGGTGGGTTGCCATTTCCTTCTCTAATGTATGAAAGTGAATAGTGAAAGTGAAGTCGCTCAGTCCTGTCTGACTCTTCGCGACCCCATGGACTATAGCCTACCAGGCTCCTCCATCCTTAGAATTTTCCAGGCAAGAGTACTGCAGTGGGTTGCCATTGCCTTCTCTGAATGCAACCTCATAGCAGAATATTATTTTTATAAATTATTCAGAGTTATCATTTTAAAAAATCCAAAAATCCATATCTTAAATATCTTTTAAGGCTATCCATTATAGGGCAAAAATTAATGAAACCAGTTCTTTATGTCTGACATGTTCTAAGTACAAAATGATAGAGCAAATCAGTCATCAAATGTGTAGAATGACATATTCATTAGAATATGGGAACATGAGAATGAGAAGAATAGAGGAAAATATTTTTTAAAGAAAGGAAGAAAAACTCCAAAAATTTAATTGCAACTGCCTCTAAATGTAGGATTTAGAGTTATATTTTCTTCTTTCTCATAATTTTCTACACTCACTAAGCTTTATTATATTTAGGGTGAGTGCAGAAAGAGCTATGATTCAAACTTCCAAAGTCAAAAAGGAAGAGGCTCAGATGTTTTCAGTTGAAAGTCATAAGAAAATTTGCTATCAGACATCCTGTATTCGACATTTCTGTTGGTGTAGGCAGCTTTGATGTAGAATGACAGGCAGATTTGCCAACATCCATAAAATAATAATTGAATTAAAATACTTGCTAGTGTTTGAACTCTAAGATTTCAGAGAAAGTAAAAAAAATAATAAAAGTAAAAAAGTAAAAAAAAAAATAAAATGTAAATGCCTTCGCAATATCCCTCCTGTAGTTCATTGTCTGAAAACCTGGAAACAGTTTTTAAACTAATTGATTTCATCAGACCAAAGTGTTTCAATTTCTCAGGGTTTACAAAAATTGTTAAAATAGGTACTATTAATCTAGTTTGTAAAGAACATAGACTGAAGCTTTATACATTTGCATAAATTAAACCTACCATCATTGATCCAGGGGTGACCTTTGTCACTTAGTAGTTATTTTCTGATTCTCTGGACACAAAGGGAGGAGACAGTGTGTTTGAATGGCTCCTTGTGTCTGACATTTTGTGATCCACCAGAGAGGTCTTCAGTGCACAATGAGTCAGCCCTGGGCTGTATCCTCTGTTTTATGCAGATGACGAGAGAGTACTCTTGTGGGATTTCACCCTTAATTTTGTCTGCAGGCTGTGTAAATTAGGTGCTTTCATGAAGTAAGAAAAATAACTTCCTGACTACCTTACAACACAAACATTTCTCCCTGAACCTGAAGTAGTTGAGTCACAAAAATAGTTTGTAGCCTGGGTGGTCAGAATAAAAAAGCATACACATAAAAGATGAAATTTATTCTGGAAAATATAATTTCCTAATCTGGAAAATCCCTCAGAAATGTTAAATTATTGTGATATGTTGTAGAAATGTTAAATTATATACTGCTTGCTTTTTGTCCTTTTTTTGCCTTATGATTATTAAAAATAAATTGGTTCCTTTGAAAACTTTTGAAGATTTTGTTACTTAGAGTTAGGCTTTTGGAACTTACAAAGGTTAGTGTATATGAACACAGGTGAAGATATTATCATGAAATATTATAGCAAAGTTGAGGAGTTTCCTGCAGTAACAACAAAGTCCTTAAATTAGTCTTCTCCACACCCACGATGCACCCTGGTATTCTTGTGGAGAAGCTTTGGTTTTCACATCTGATTGAAATAGTAAATACAGAGTGCAGATGCAGATCTCAGACAGAACCTCTTTGCAATTATTCAGTTATCTATCAAGTATTTATGAAGTGATGACCACATATCATGTGCTGCCCCAGGTTCTGTTAGTCAAAAGAGACAAGATCCTCACTTTCACAAAGTTTATTTTCTAAAGGCAAGAGACCCACTAAACAAATATATATTTAAAACATTTAAGACTGCATTGGATGTTCCAAAGATAAGAAAATAGGAAGTATAAGAGAGTATAACTAGAGGGAGCAGCCAAGATCAAGAGGAAAAGCTATGTAGGGAGGAAACCTCCATGCTCTTAGGGTCCCTAGCTGGATCTGCAACTTAAACTGACAAGTCTCAGGAGAAAATCATTCACATTTATTTTATATGGCATAGGAGCCTGCTGAAGGAAATAGAGACCTGAAGAAACAGACTTGAGTATTTTGTGCTAAGTTTGATGAGGAGCAGGCACCAGTGGAAAAATATAATAGGTTTGATAATGATGTTGAAAGCTGTTTCTCTGTACTCCAGTGCCAAATCAAATCTCAGAGATAGAGTTTTGGGTGAAGTAGTAAAGGATCTCTACTGCTGACTCAGATAGTAAAGAATCTGCCTGCAACGTGGGAGACCTGGATGCGATCCCTGGGTTGGGACTATTCCCTGGAGAAAGGAATGGCTCTCCACTCCAGTATTCTTGCCTTAAGAATTCCATGAACAGAGGAGGCTGGCAGACAACAGTCCATGGGGTCACCAAGAGTTGGACACAACTGAGCAACTTTCACTTTCACTTAGAAAAAGATACCTTTATTGCTTTGCCAGGCAAAGGGGAACACAGTGGGTTGATGCCCTCAAAATCATGTGTCCCTGACTTGGAGAAGATAGTGACAAGTTTTATAGTAAAAGAGGGCATGATCAGCTCATGGGCATTCTTCTGATGGGTTGATAGTGAGAGAAGTAGGAGTCAACATCATCAACCTTCAGGTTTAACTGGTCTGGGGTCTACATGCTTGTGGGCCACATGCCATAACTTCTCTTACCTGGAAGCGGATTTAAGTATCTGCAAAAGAAGGCAATGGCACCCCACTCCAGTACTCTCACCTGGAAAATCCCATGGATGGAGGAGCCTGGTAGGCTGCAGTCCATGGGGTCGCACAGAGTCAGACATGACCGAGCGACTTCACTTTGACTTTTCCTTTCATGCATTGGAGAAGGAAATGGCAACCCACTCCAGTGTTCTTGCCTAGAGAACCCCAGGGATGGGGGAGCCTGGTGGGTTGCCATCTATGGGGTCGCACAGAGTCGAACACGACTGAAGCGACTTAGCAGCAGCAGCAGCAGCAAAATAGTTGAAGACACTATTGTATGTATCCTTTGATGGGGAAAGACAAACTCGCCCCAAGCCTGCTCTTGCTGTTTCTTCTTTTCACACATCCTCTCCCATTGAATTAACAAATGCTTGAACCTGCCCATTGGAACTTGGGGAAGGGTGAATGAAGACAGTTTCCTATAATTAAATAAATGGAGGGCACAGAAAGTCCTTTTACCCAGGATCCTCACAGGGCTTCTGTAGTATTAGTCATGTGAGCTCAGTATAATCAACTGGAGGGATTGTCAAGGTGTGTTTTTCAGGATTCTTCCTGATGTTCCTTTGTCTTAGGAGATAAACATGTTCCTCTTATCCAGATACAGGGAAGACACTTCTCAGATGAGAGTTTTATAACCTTTCATGGGAGATGGGAAGAAGGAAAGTTGCAGTGAGCTTTTTCTTCTACTATCTTTTCAAATTCTTTCAACTTTAGTCAAGATGCCAGGTGCCATATTTTGGGGTATTGTGTCCAGAATTCTATTATTAGCCTTGTGAAGATCTGAGGACAAGAATTCTAAGAAGAGGAAACAGCAGGTGAAAGGACGCTGTAGAAGGAAATGTGTGGATTTTATAAGCCATCAAACACAGTAACGAAGAGGAGGAGTAGGAAGTAAGGATGGACCACAGGGCACAGGACATTGAAAGACTTGTTAGATTTTCTTCTGAGAGAAATTTATGCAAATGCCTCTCACTATTTATGACTTTGCTTTTGAGACACAAAGTGATCTTTGTTCAAGAGGAGGCTCTTTTTTTAAAAACATATTCTAGGGTGTCCCTTTGGCCATTGAAGAAAGATAAATGAGAAACAGGGAAGGCATCCTTACATATATCTGAGTTAACTTGAATTTTATCCTAACAAGAAAAGTCTGTTTGTGGCCTATCAAAAATACATTGTACTTATTTAATTATTAGAGCAAAGGGCACATTGACCAGAAATAAAGGATGTCTATGTTAAAAATAAACTGTGGACAATTCTAAAAGAGACGGGAATACCAGACCACCCAATCTGCCTCTTGAGAAATCTGTATGCAGGTCAGGAAGCAACAGTTAGAACTGGTCATGGAACAACAGACTGGTTCCAAATAGGAAGAGGAGTATATCAAGGCTGTATATTGTCACCATGTTTATTTAACTTCTATGCAGAGTACATCATGAGAAATGCTGGACTGGAAGAAACACAAGCTGGAATCAAGATTGTCGGGAGAAATATCAATAACCTCAGATATGCAGATGATACCACCCTTATGGCAGAAAGTGAAGAGGAACTAAAAAGCCTCATGATGAAAGTGAACGTGGAGAGTGAAAAGGTTGGCTTAAAGCTCAACATTCAGAAAACGAAGATCATGGCATCTGGTCCCATCACTACATGGCAAATAGATGGAGAAACAGTGGAAACAGTGTCAGACTTTATTTTTCTGGGCTCCAAAATCACTGCAGATGGTGACTGCAGCCATGAAATTAAAAGACACTTACTCCTTGGAAGGAAAGCTATGACCAACCTAGATAGCATATTCAAAAGCAGAGACATCACTTTGCCAACAAAGGTTCACCTAGTCAAGGCTATGGTCTTTCCTGTGGTCATGTATGGATGTGAGAGCTGGACTGTGAAGAAGGCTGAGCGCTGAAGAATTGATGCTTTTGAACTGTGATATTGGAGAAGACTCTTGAGAGTCCCTTGGACTGCAAGAAGATCCAACCAGTCCATTGTGAAGGAGATCAGCCCTGGGATTTCTTTGGAAGAAATGATGCTAAAGCTGAAACTCCAGTATTTTGGCCACCTCATGTGAAGAGTTGACTCATTGGAGAAGACTCTGATGCTGGGAGGGATTGGGGGCAGGAGGAGAAGGGGACGACAGAGGATGAGATGGCTGGATGGCATCACTGACTTGATGGATGTGAGTCTGAGTGATCTCCGGGAGTTGGTGATGGACAGGGAGGCCTGCTGTGCTGCAATTCATGGGGTCGCAGAGAGTCGGACATGACTGAGTGACTGATCTGATCTGATCTGATCTGATGTTAAAGAAAAAAGATTAAATGTTTCCCTTCCTGGGACAACAGTGCTGGTTAGTCTATGGGTGATAAGACTCCCATTCCAGATGTCAAGGTCATCCTGACTCTGTGTTTGTGCTGATATGGCTTTTTTTGAAAACTTGAAGGCTATCTTTGAGGCTATATTCCTCAGTTTGGCTCAAAGAAAAAAAAAAAAACAAAACTCTTTCCTTTACCTATTATACATTTTTAAAATTGATTTATTATATACTGAAGGATAATTGCTTTACAGAATTATTTTGCTGTATTCTGTCAAACCTCAACATGAATCAGCCATAGGTATGCATATATCCCCTACTTTGTGATCTTCACCCCATCTCCCGCCCCATCACACCCCTCTAGGTTTGATACAGAGTTCCTGTTTGAGTTTTCTGAGCCATACAGCAAATTCCCCTTGGCTGTCTATTTTACATATGGTAATGTAAGTTTCCACATTACTCTTTCCATACATCTCACTCTCTCCTCCCCTCTGCCCATGTCCATAAGTCTATTCTTTATGTCTGTTTCTCCACTATTGCCCTGGAAGTAAATTCTTCAGTACCATTTTTGTAGATTCCGTACATATGTGTTAGAATACGATTTTTATCATTATCTTTCTGACTCACTTCACTCTGTATAATAAGAACTGACTCAAATGCATTCCTTTTTATCAGTGAGTAATATTGCATTCCCAAAGAAAGGCAATGCCAAAGTACGCTCAAACTACCACACAACTGCACTCATCTGACACGCTAGTAAAGTAATGCTCAAAATTCCCCAAGCCAGACTTTAGCAATACCTGAACTGTGAACTTCCAGATATTCAAGCTGGTTTTAGAAAAGGCAGAGGAACCAGAGACCAAATTGCCAACATCCGCTGGATCATCTAAAAAGCAAGAGAGTTCCAGAAAAACATCTATTTCTGCTTTATTGACTATGCCAAAGCCTTTGACTGTGTAGATCACAATAAACTGTGGAAAATTCTGAAAGAGATGGGAATACCAGATCACCTGACCTGCCTCTTGATAAACTTATATACATTTTAGGAACCAACAGTTAGAACTGGGCATGGAACAACAGACTGGTTCCAAATAGGAAAAGGAGTACATCAAGGTTGTATATTGTCACCCTGCTTATTTAACTTATATGCAGAGTGCATCATGAGAAATGCTGGGCTGGAAGAAGCACAAGCTGGAATCAAGATTGCTGGGAGAAATATCAATAACCTCAGATATGCAGATGACACCACCCTTATGGAAGAAAGTGAAGAGGGGCTAAAAAGCCTCTTGATGAAAGTGAAAGAGGAGAGTGAAAAAGTTGGCTTAAAGCTCAACATTCAGAAAACGAAGATCATGGCATCCGGTCCCATCACTTCATGGGAAATAGATGGAGAAAAGGTGGAAACAGTGCCAGAATTTGTTTTTTGGGGCTCCAAAATCACTGCAGTGGTGACTGCAGTCATGAAATTAAAAAACGCTTACTCCTTGGAAGAAAAGTTATGACCAACCCAGATAGCATATTGAAAAGCAGAGACATTACTTTGCCAAGAATGGTCCGTCTAGTCAAGGCTATGGTTTTTCCAGTGGTCATGTATGGATGTGAGAGTTGGACTGTGAAGAAAGCTGAGTGTCAAAGAATTGATGGCTTTGAACTGTGGAGTTGGAGAAGACTCTTGAGAGTCCCTTGGACTGCAAGGAGATCCAACCAGGCTGAAGGAGATCAGCCCTGGGATTTCTTTGGAAGGAATAATACTAAAGCTGAAAGTCCAGTACTTTGGCCACCTCATGAGAAGAGTTGACTCATTGGAAAAGCCTCTGATGCTGGGAGGGATTGGGGGCAGGAGGAGAAGGGGATGACAGAGGATGAGATAGCTGGATGGCATCACTGTCTCAATGGATGTGAGTCTGAGTGAATTCCAGGAGTTGGTGATGGACAGGGAGGCCTGGCATGCTGCGATTCATGGGGTTGCAAAGAGTTGGACACGACTGAGCAACTGAACTGAACTGAATATTGCATTGTGTATAGATACCATATTTCTTTATCCATTCATCTGTTGGACATCTAGGTTGCTTCCATGTTTTAGCTATTGGAAATAGAGCTGCAATGAACCGTGGTATATTTGGGTGTATTTCAATTTTGGTTTCCTCAAGATATATGCCTAGGATGGGATTGCTGGCTCATGGTGGTTTTATTCCATTTTTTTTTTTTTTTTAGGAATCTCCATACCATCCTCCATAGCGGCTGTATCAATTTATATTCCCACCAACAGTGTAAGAGTGTTCCATTTTCTCCACAATCTTTACAGCATTTATTGTTTGTAGACATTTTGATGAGGGCCATTCTGATTGGTGTGAGGTAATATCTCATTGTGGTTTTGATTTGCATTTCTCTAATAATGAATGATTGAGCATCTTTCATGTGTTTGTTAGCCACCTGTATGCCTTCTTTGGATAAATGTCTGTTTAGATCTTTTCCCCACTTTTTGATTGGGTTATTTGTTTTTAAGGTATTGAGTTGTATGAGGTGCTTGTATATTTTGGAAATCAATCCTTTGTCAGTTGTTTCATTTGCGATTATTTTCTGCCATTCTGAGGTTGCCTTTTCACCCTGGTTATAGTTTCCTTTGCTGTGCAAAAGCTTTTAAATTCAATCAGGTCCTATTTGTTTACTTTTGTTTTTATTTTTATTACTCTAAGAGATAGGTCAAAGAGGATCTTGCTTTGATTTATTTCATTGAATGTTCTGCCCATATCTTCCTCTAAGAGTTTTATAGTTCCTGATCTTACACTTAAGTCTTTAATCCATTTTGAGTTTATCTTTGTTTATGGTGCTAGATCAGATCAGATCAGTCGCTCAGTCGTGTCCGACTTTTTGCAACCCCATGAACTGCAGCACGCCAGGCCTCCCTATCCATCACCAGCACTCGGAGGTCATTCAGACTCACATTCATCGAGTCAGTGATGCCATCCAGCCATCTCATCCTCTGTCGTCCCCTTCTCCTCCTGCCCTCAATCCCTCCCAGCATCAGAGTCTTCTCCAGTGAGTCAACTCTTCACATGAGGTGGCCAAAATACTGGAGTTTCAGCTTTAGCATCATTTCTTCCAAAGAAATCCCAGGGCTGATCTCCTTCAGAATGGACTGGTTGGATCTCCTTGCAGTCCAAGGGACTCTCAAGAGTCTTCTCCAACACCACAGTTCAAAAGCATCAGTTCTTCGGTGCTCAGCCTTCTTCACAGTCCAGCTCTCACATCCATACATGACCACAGGAAAGACCATAGCCTTGACTAGGCGAACCTTTGTTGGCAAAGTGATGTCTCTGCTTTTGAATATGCTATCTAGGTTGGTCATAACTTTCCTTCCAAGGAGTAAGTGTCTTTTAATTTCATGGCTGCAGTCACCATCTGCAGTGATTTTGGAGCCCAGAAAAATAAAGTCTGACACTGTTTCCACTGTTTCTCCATCTATTTGCCGTGTAGTGATGGGACCAGATGCCATGATCTTCGTTTTCTGAATGTTGAGCTTTAAGCCAACCTTTTCACTCTCCACTTTCACTTTCATCAAGAGGCTTTTTAGTTCCTCTTCACTTTCTGCCATAAGGGTGGTGTCATCTGCATGTCTGAGGTTATTGATATTTTTCCCGGCAATCTTGATTCCAGCTTGTGTTTCCTCCAGTCCAGCATTTCTCATGATGTACTCTGCATATAAGTTAAATAAACATGGTGACAATATACAGCCTTGACATACTTCTTTTCCTATTTGGAACCAGTCTGTTGTTCCATGACCAGTTCTAACTGTTGCTTCCTGACCTGCATACAGATTTCTTAAGAGGCAGATCAGGTGGTCTGGTATTCCCATCTCTTTCAGAATTTTCCACAGTTTATTGTGATCCACACAGTCAAAGGCTTTGGCATAGTGAATAAAGCAGAAATAGATGTTTTTCTGGAACTCTCTTGCTTTTTTGATGATCCAGCGGATGTTGGCAATTTGATCTCTGGTTCCTCTGCCCTTTCTAAATCCAGCTTGAACATCAGGAAGTTCACCGTTCACATATTGCTGAAGCCTGGCTTGGAGAATTTTTAGCATTACTTTACTAGCGTGTGAGATAAGTGCAATTGTGTGGTAGTTTGAGCACTCTTTGGTATTGCCTTTCTTTGGGATTGGGATGAAAACTGACCTTTTACAATCTTGTGGCCACTGCTGAGTTTCCCAAATTTGCTGGCATGTTGAGTGCAGCACTTTCACAGCATCATCTTCCAGGATTTGGAATAGCTCCACTGAAATTCCATCACCTCCACTAGCTTTGTTCCTAGTGATGCTTTCTAAGGCCCACTTGACTTCACATTCCAGGATGTCTGGCTCTAGGTCAGTAATCACACCATCATGATTATCTGGGTCGTGAAGCTCTTTTTTGTATAGTACTTCTGTGTATTTATGGTGTTAGGAAGTGTTCTAATTTCATTCTTTCACATGTAGCTGTCCAGTTTTCCCAGCACCATTTACTGAAGAGGGTATATTTGCCCCATTGCATATTGTTCCTCCTTTGTCAAAAATAAAATACCCATAGGTGCAAAGGTTTACTTCTCAGCTCTCTATCTTGTTCCAGTGGTCTATATTTCTGTTTTTGTGCCAGTACCATACTTTCTTGATGGCTGCAGCTTTGTAATATAACCTGAAGTCAGGAAGCTTGATTCCTCCAGCTCCATTCTTCTTTCCCAAGACTGCTTTGGCTCTTCGAGGTCTTTTGTGTTTCCATATGAATCGTGACATATTTTGTTCTTGTCCTGTGAAAAATGCCATTGGTAATTTGATAGGAATTACATTAAATCAGTAGATTGCATTTGATAATATAGTCATTTTCCCAGTATTGCTTCTTTCTACCCAAGGACATGGAAGATCTCTCCATCGGTTTATGTCATGTTTGATTTCCTTCATTAGTGTCTTATGTACAGTTCTTTTGTCTACTTAGATAAGTTTTTTCCTAGATATTTAATTCTTTTTGCTGCAATGGTGAATGGAATTGATTCCTTAATTGCTCTTTCTGATTTTTCATTGTTAGTGTATAGAAATTCAAGTGATTTCTGTGTATTGATATTGTATCCTGCAACTTTGCTAAATTCACTGATTAGGTCTAGTAATTTGCTGATACTCCCTTTAAAGTTTTCTATGTACAGTATCATGTCATCTACAAACAGTGAGAGCTTTACTTCTTCTTTTCTGATCTGGATTCCTTTTATGTATTTTTCTTCTCTTATTGTTGTATCTAGGACTTCCAGAACTATGCTGAATAACAGTGGTGAAAGTGGACACACTTGTCTTGTTCCTGATCTTGGGGGGGATGCTTCCAGGTTTTTCAATATTGAGAGTAATGTTTGCTGTAGGCTTATCACATATGGCCTTTACTATGCTGAGGTAGGTTCCTTCTATGCTCATTTTTTGAAGAGTTTTAATCATAGATAGGTGCTGAATTTTGCCAAAGGCTTTTTCTACATCAATTGAGATGATTGTGTGGTTTTTATCTTTCAATATGATGTATCACATCAATTGATTTTCATATATTGTAGAATCCTTGCATCCCTGGAATAAACCCAACTTGATCATGGTGTATGAGCTTTTAGATGTGTTGCTGAATCCTGTTTGCTAAAATTTTGTTTAGGATTTTTTAATCTATGTTCATCAGTGATATTGGCCTGTAGTGTTTTTTGTGTGTTGTCTTTGTCTGGTTTTGGTATCCGAGTGATGGTGGCCTAGTAGAATGAATTTGGAAGTATTCCTTTCTCTGCAAATTTTTGAAAGAATTTTAGAAGGATACACATTAGCTCTTCTCTAAATGTTTGATAGAATTCTCCTGTGAAGCCATCTGGCCTTGGGCTTTTGTTTTGGGGGGAATTTTTGGTCACAGCTTCAATTCAGTGCTTATAATTGGGTTGTTCTCAATTTCTATTTCTTCCAGGTTATCTTTTATATTGCCATATTTTTTTTCATAATAGTCTCTTATAATCCTTTGTATTTCTGCATTGTCTGTTGTAACCTGTTGTAATCTTTCCTATTGTTTCTTTCTTTTATTTTTTTTTGTTTGTTTTTGATTTTTTTCATTTATTTCTGCTTGGATCTTTATGATTTCTTTTTTCTACTAATTTTTGGGGGTTTCCTCTTCTTTTTCCTTGCCACTTCTTAATATCTTCAGCTTCTGTTAGGTTCATATGATTTCTGTCCTTATTGTGACCATTTTTGCATGAAATGTTCCCTTGATATCTCTAGTTTTCTTGAAAAGATCTCTTGTCTTTCCCATTCTATTGTTTTCCTCTATTTCTTTGCATTGATTACTGAGGAAGGCTTTCTTATCTCTCCTTGCTATTCTTTGAAACTCTACATTCAGATGGGTAAATCTTTCCTTTTCTCCTTTGCCTTAAGCTTTTCTTCTTTTCTCAGCTATTTTTAAGGCCTCCTTACAAAAAAGACAGCCATTTTGCCTTTGTGCATTTCTTTTTCTTTGGGATGGTCTTGATCACTACCTCCTGTCCAATGTCATGGATTTCCTTCCATAGTTGTTCAGGCACTCTATCAAACAGATATAATCCCTTGAATATGTTTGTCAATTCTGCTGTATAATCATAAGGGGTTTGATTTAGGTAATACTTGAATGGTCTAGTGGTTTTCCCTACTTTCTTCAATTTAAGTTTGGATTTTGCATTAAGCGATTCATGATCAGAGCCACAGTCTGCTCCCAGTCTTTTTTTGCTAACTCTATATCTTCTCCATCTTTGGCTGCAAAGAATATAATCAATCTGATTTAAGTATTGACCATCTGGTGATGTCCATGTGTACAGTCTTCTTTTGTGTTTTTGGAAGAGAGAAGGGAATGGCAAATCATTTCAGTATTCTTGCCTTGAGAACCTCATGAAGAATATGAAAAAGAAAAAAAAAAACCTTTAAAAAAGTAATATAAAAGATTTACTTAAAATATCTACATTTGCAATGTATCAGGCATTACGTCTTAAACAACTTCTTAAACTTCCAGTGAAGAATTATAAATGCTAACTTAAAAATGTTTGAAGCCAGAATTTCAAAGAACTATCTTAGAGGAGTTTATTGCATTACTTCTTTCCCCTCAGACATTCAGCCCTTTCCCCCTTTCTTTTAATCATTCTATTTTTATCTTGCTTATTTATTCTTTCCAGATTAAAATAGGAACAAAGAGAATGAGATTTCCACTCTCTGTCCACCCACCCAAAGCTATCCTTGTACACTTGATAACTTAGGGTGAAGGATGTTGATATCTGATTCTTGATCTTCAAAGAAGAAGATTTACCTTTGGAACCAGAGATCAGGCTTGATCAATCAAGGCTCTTCTGTGGCAGAAGTTTTTTTTATAGTGAAAATGAATAGAGAAAGCTTCTGACATAGATATCAAAGGAGGGTGGAGAGTGCCCCACTTCCTAGTCTTCAGCAAGGTAGCTATATACTTTTCAAAATAGTTATCACAATAAATCAAAAGAATGTTTCAAGATTGTAGAAATTTTACTAGATCCACTCCCATAATTTACATTATGAGATAACAGGATTAGGCAGAAGGTTTTCAAGAAGGAGAAACTGTCCTTAGGCAGGATAGATTGCCTTCCCTGAGGATAGATATAGTTCAGTTCAATTCAGTTCAGTCCCTCAGTCCTGTCTGACTATTTGCAACCCCATGAATTACAGCACACCAGGCCTCCCTGTCCATCACCAACTCCTGGAGTTTACCCAAACTCGTGTCCATCAAGTTGGTGATGCCATCCAGCCATCTCATCCTCTGTCATCCCCTTCTCAATCTGCGCCCAATCCCTCCTGGCATTAGGGTCTTTTCCAATGAGTTAACTCTTTGTATGAGGTGGCCAAAGTACTGGAGTTTCAGCTTTAGCAACATTCCTTCAAAACAATACCCAGGGCTGATCTTTAGAATGGACTGGTTGGATCCCCTTGCAGTCTAAGGGACTCTCAAGAGTCTTCTCCAACACCACAGTTCAAAAGCGTCCATGCTTTGGTGCTTAGCTTTCTTCACAGTCCAACTCTCACATCCATACGTGACCACTGGAAAAACCATAGCCTTGACTAGACAGACCTTTCTTGGAAAAGTAATGTTTCCTTCCAAGGAGTACGTGTCTTTTAATTTCATGGCTGCAGTCACCATCTGCAGTGACTTTGGAGCCCCCCAAAATAAAATTTGACACTGTTTCCACTGTTTACCCATCTAGTTCCCATGAAGTCATGGAACCAGATATCATGATCTTCGTTTTCTGAATGTTGAGCTTTAAGCCAACCTTTTCACTCTCCTCTTTCACTTTCATCGAGAGGCTTTTTGGTTCCTCTTCACTTTCTGCCATAAGGGTGGTGTCACCTGCATAGCTGGGGTTATTGATATTTCTCCCTGAAATCTTGATTCCATCTTGTGCATACTCCCGCCCAGCATTTCTCATGATGTACTCTACATATAAGTTAAATAAGCAGGATGGGAGGAACTAAGATGGAAGAGGAATAGGACAGGGAGAACACTTTCTACTCCACAAATTCATCAAAAGAACATTTAAACGCCAAGTAAATTCCATAAAACAACTTCTGAATGCTGTCAGAGGACATCAGGCACCCAGAAAAGCAACCCATTGCCTTCTAAAGGAGGTAGGAAAAAATATAAAAGACAAAAAAAAAAAAAAAAAAGAGAGAGAGACAAAGAGGGGAGGACAGACCTCTGTCCGGGGAAGGGAGTCTTAAAAAGAGAGAAGTTTCCAAACACCAGGAAACATTCTCACCGCCGACTCTGTGCCAAGCCTGGGAAGCACAGAAGTCAACATAATGGGAGGAAAAATAAATAAACAATTAAAACCCACAGATTACGAGCCCTACGGTAACTTCCCCAGTGGTGAAGCAGCACAGATGCCTGCATGCACCATTAGCAAGCAGGGGCTGGGAAGGGAGGCGCGGCACGGGCTGCATACCTTAGAGTAAGGATCTGGCCTGAATATCCCGAGCACTACCTGAGCTAAATAATTTGGGCTAGCAAACTAGACTGTGGGATATCTACCACTCGAAAAACCAGCCCTAACCCAAGACACCACCAGGCCCGCTCACAGAACAAAGGACTGTAAAGAGATAGCCGGCTGCAGACCGTTCCCCTCTGGTGACAGACAGCCAGAGCCGGAGGCAGGCAATTGCAGCCCCAGAGAGACATTATCTACAAAACTGTAAGCAGGCATCTTTACTAACTAAGACTTCTTTGGGGCTCTGGACGGTCAACATCCACCTGAGAAGGTGCGCTGGTTGTACACCTAGAAAACCGAGCGGTGGGGAGGCGATAAGTCGCAGAAGCTATGCTCGCTAAACACCTCATCACCTGTGCTGCTGGAACCTGTGAAGGGCACAAAACGCAGGCCCAACCAAGTCTAGGCCTCTGAGGACTACTCGAGTGCCTGAAGTTGAGCGGCTTAAACCTGGGAGGGGCAAGCAGCCCAGGGTGAGCCGCGGTTGGTTTCTGGCCGAGAAACCTAGAGCCTGAGCAGTGTGGGCAGGGAGGCTACATGTGCCGTGAGTGGAGGAGGGGGATGGAACAGGCCCAGTGTGGCTGAGGCAATGCGAGCACATGCCAGTGTTATTTATTTGCAGCATCCCTCCCTCCCCACAGTGCAACTGAACAAGTGAGCCTAGAAAATAAAAAAAAAAGGGTGTCCACCACCCCTCTCTTTGTATCAGGGCGGAAATTAGACACTGAAGAGACCAGCAAACAGAAGAAGCTATAACAGAGGGAACCACCGTGGAAGCAACAGGCAATAAACTAAAACCCTGTGGTTAGTACCAACTACATAGGAAGGGGCCTACAAATCTTGAGAAATATAAGCCAGAACAAGGAATAGCCAAAAATGAACTGAACCCACAATACCCACAACAATATCAGAAAAAGTCCTATGTATATTTTTACTATTTTTACGATCATTCTTTCTTTCTTTTTTTAATTAAAAATTTTTTTTAAATCCTCTATTACTCTTTTAATTTTCAATTTTATAACATACTATTACTTTGTAAAAATAAATAAATAAATAAAAGATCTTTTTTACAAAAAAAAACAAACTTGATATATATTTTTATAACTTTTGTGACCCTTTTTATTTTCTTATTTTTTTCTTTTCTTTAACATTGTATTTTTGAAATTCCAAACTCTGCTCTAGATTTTTAATTTTAGATTTTTGGTATTTGTTATCAATTTTGTACCTATTTTTTTTTATATAACTTTTGCAACTTTTTTTTCCCCTCTCTTTCTATCTCTTTATCTTTTCTTTAACATTGTATTCCTGAAATTCCAAACTCTACTCTAGATCTTTGATGCTTTCTGGTATTTGTTATCAATTTGTACCTATATCTTCTTTATAATTTTTGTGACCTTGTTTGTTTTTGTTTTTTGATCTTTCTTTTTCTTCTTCTTTTCTTTAACATTGTATTTTTGAAATTCCAAACTATGGATTTTTAACTTTTGCTTTTTGGTATTTGTTATCAATTTTGTACCTATATTTTCTTTATAACTTCTGCGACTCTTTTTTTTTTTTTTTTCTCTCTTTATTTTTCATCTTCTTTTCTTTAACATTGTATTTCTGAAACTCCAAATTCTACTCTAGATTTTTAATTTTTGCTTTTAGGTATTTGTTACCAATTTTGTACCTTTAAGAACCCAATCTTCAGTACCCACTTTTTACTAGGGAGCGAGATTACTGGATTGACTGCTCTCTCCACCTCCAGACTCTCCTTTTTCTCCACCAGGTCGCCTGCGTCTCCTCCATAACCCCTCTCTACTCTACCCAACTCTGTGAATTTCTGTGTGTTCCAAACAATGGAAAACACTTAGGGAACTGATTACTGACTGGATCTGTCTCTCTCCTTTTCATTCCCTCCTTTTATCCTCCAGACCACCTCTATCTCCTTCCTCCCTTTTCTCTTCTCTGTATAACTCCGTGAACATCTCTGAGCAGTCCAGTTGTGGAGTGCACATAAGGAAGTGATTACTGGTTAGCCTGCTCTCTCCTCTATTGATTCCACCAGATCTCATTCGGGTCACCTCTAACTCCCTCCTCCCTCTTCTTTTCCCCATGTAACGCTTTGAACCTCTCTGAATGACCCTCACAGTGGAGAAACTTTTCATCTTTAACCTAGACGTTTTATCAATGGTGCTGTATAGAAGGAGAAGTTTTGAGACTACTGTAAAAATAAGACCGATAACTGGAAGGCAGGAGGCTTAAGTCCAAACCCTGACTCCAGGGAACATTAATTGACAGGAGCTCATCAAAAGCCTCCATACCTACACTGAAACCAAGCACCACACACGGGCCAACAAGTCCCATGGCAAGACATACCAAGCAAATTCTCCAGCAACACAGGAACACAGCCATGAGCTCCAATATACAGGCTACCCAAAGTCACCCCAAAACCATAGACATCTCGTAACTCATTACTGGACACTTCATTGCACTCCAGAGAGAAGAAATCCAGCTTTATCCACCAGGACACTGACACAAGCTTCCCTAACCAAGAAACCATGACAAGCCACCCATACCAACCCACACAGAGTGAGGAAATGCCACAATAAAGAAAACTCCACAAACTGCCAGAATACAGTACAGACAACCCAAACTCAGCAATTTAAACAAGACGAGGAGACAGAAGAATACCCAGCAGGTAAAGGAACAGGATAAATGCCCAACAAATCAAACAAAAGAGGAAGAAATAGCGAATCTACCTGATAAAGAATTCCAAATAATGATAGGGAAATTAATCCAAAATCTGGAAATCAAAATGGAATCACAGATAAATAGCCTGGAAAAAAGCATTGAGAAGATGCATGAAAGGTTTAACAAGGACCTAGAAGAAATAAAAAAGAGTCAATATATAATGAATAATGCAATAAATGATATCAAAAACTCTCTGGAGGCAACAAATAGTAGAATAACAGAGGCAGAAGATAGGATTAGTGAATTAGAAAATAGAATCATAGAAATAAATGAATCAGAGGAGAAAAAAGAAAAAACAAATTTAAACAAATGAGGACAATCTCAGACACCTCCAGGACAATATTAAACGTTACAACATTCGAATCATAGGAGTGCCAGAAGAAAAAGACAAAAAGAAAGACCATGTGAAAATACTGAAGAAGATAATAGTTGTAAACTTCCCTAAAATGGGGAAGGAAATAATCACTCAAGTCCAAGAAATCCAGAGAGTCTCAAACAGGATAAACCCAAGGCAAAACACCACAAGACACATCAGATCAGATCAGTCGCTCAGTCGTGTCCGATTCTTTGCAACCCCATGAACTGCAGCACGCCAGGCCTCCCTGTCCATCACCAACTCCCGGAGGTCACTCAGACTCACATCCATCGAGTCAGTGATGCCATCCAGCCATCTCATCCTCTGTCATTCCCTTCTCCTCCTGCCCCCAATCCCTCCCAGCATCAGAGTCTTCTCCAATGAGTCAATTCTTCGCATGAGGTAGCCAAAGTACTGGAGTTTCAGCTTTAGCATCATTCCTTCCAAAGTAATCCCAGGGCTGATCTCCTTCAGAATGGACCGGTTGGATCTTCTTGCAGTCCAAGGCACTCTCAAGAGTCTTCTCCAACACCACAGTTCAAAAGCATCAATTCTTTGGCGCTCAGCCTTCTTCACAGTCCAGCTCTCACATCCATACATGACCACAGGAAAGACCATAGCCTTGACTAGGTGAACCTTTGTTGGCAAAGTAATGTCTCTGCTTTTGAATACGATATCTAGGTTGGTAATAGCTTTCCTTCCAAGGAGTAAGCGTCTTTTAATTTCATGGCTGCAGTGACCATCTGTAGTGATTTTGGAGCCCAGAAAAATAAAGTCTGACATTGTTTCCACTGTTTCTCCACCTATTTCCCATGTAGTGATGGGACCAGATGCCATGATCTTCATTTTCTTAATGTTGAGCTTTAAGCCAACCTTTTCACTCTCCACTTTCACTTTCATCAAGAGGCTTTTTAGTTCCTCTTCACTTTCTGCCATAAGGGTGGTGCCCTCTGCATATCTGAGGTTATTGATATTTCTCCCGGCAATCTTGATTCCAACTTGTGTTTCTTCCAGTCCAGCATTTCTCATGATGTACACTGCATACAAGTTAAATAAACATGGTGACAATATACAGCCTTGATGTACTCCTTTTCCTATTTGGAACCAGTCTGTTGTTCTATGACCAGTTTTAACTGTTGCTTCCTGACCTGCATACAGATTTCTCAAGAGGCAGATCAGGTGGTCTGGTATTCCCATCTCTTTCAGAATTTTCCACAGTTTATTGAGATCTACACAGTCAAAGGCTTTGGCATACTCAGTAAAGCAGAAATAGATGTTTTTCTGGAACTCTCTTGCTTTTTCCATGATCCAGCGGATGTTGGCAATTTGATCTCTGGTTCCTCTGCCTTTTCTAAAACCAGCTTGAACATCAGGAAGTTCACGGTTCACATATTGCTGAAGCCTGGCTTGGAGAATTTTGAGCATTACTTTACTAGCGTGTGAGATGAGTGCAATTGTGCGGTAGTTTGAGCATTCTTTGGCATTGCCTTTTTTGGTGATTGGGATGAAAACTAACCTTTTCCAATCTTGTGGCCACTGCTGAGTTTTCCAAATTTGCTGGCATATTGAGTGCAACACTTTCACAGCATCCTCTTTCAGGATTTGAAATAGCTCCACTGGAATTCCATCAGCTCCACTAGCTTTGTTCATAGTGATGCTTTCTAAGGCCCACTTGACTTCACATTCCAGGATGTCTGGCTCTAGGTCAGTGATCACACCATCATGATTATCTGGGTCGTGAAGCTCTTTTCTGTGCAGTTCTTCTGTGTATTCTTGCCACCTCTTCTTAATATCTTCTGCGTATGTTAGGTCCATACCATTTCTGTCCTTTATCGAGCCCATCTTTGCATGAAATGTTCCTTTCGTTTCTCTGATTTTCTTGAATAGATCCCTAGTCTTTCCCATTCTGTTGTTTTCCTCTATTTCTTTGCATTGATCGCTGAAGAAGGCTTTCTTGTCTCTTCTTGTTATTCTTTGAAACTCTGCATTCAGATGATTATATCTTTCCTTTTCTCCTTT
Source organism: Tragelaphus eurycerus (assembly GCA_935064755.1). NCBI lineage: Eukaryota > Metazoa > Chordata > Mammalia > Artiodactyla > Bovidae > Tragelaphus > Tragelaphus eurycerus. Next base: position 10,785,709 of record CAKXYN010000084.1, on the reverse strand, counting down.
GCTTTTTGCTTCTCTTCTTTTCAAAGCTATTTGCAAGGCCTCCCCAGACAGTCATTTTGCTTTTTTGCATTTCTTTTCCATGGGGATGGTCTTGATCCCTATCTTCTGTACAATATCACGAACCTCATTCCATAGTTCATCAGGCACTCTAGCTATCAAATCTAGGCCCAGAAATCTATTTCTCACTTCCACTGTATAATAATAAGGGATTTGATTTAGGTCATACCTGAATGGTCTAGAGGTTTTCCCTACTTTAATCAAATTAACAAAGGTCACCCACAAATAATAAATATTAAAAGCAGCAAGGGAAAAACAACAAATAACACACAAGGGAATTCCCATAAGGATAACAGCTGATCTTTCAATAGAAACGCTCCAAGCCATGAGGGAAATGCAAGACATACTTAAAGTGATGAAAGAAAATAACCTACAGCCCAGATTATTGTACCCAGCAAGGATCTCATTCAATTATGAAGGAGAAATCAAAAGCTTTATAGACAAGCAAAAGCTGAGAGAATTCAGCACCACCAACCCAGCTTTCCAATAAATACTAAATGACATTCTCTACACAGGAAACACAAAAAGGGTGTATAAATTCAAACCCAAAACAATAAAGTAAATGGCAACAGGATCATCAGATCAGATACTTATCAATAATTACCTTAAATGTAAATGGGTTGAATGCCCCAACCAAAAGACAGAGAGTGGCTGATTGGATCCAAAAACAAGACCCCTACATATGTTGTCTACAAGAGACCCACCTCAAAACAGGGGACACATACAGACTGAAAGTGAAGGGCTTGAAAAAGATTTTCCATGCAAATAGGGACCAAAAGAAAGCAGGAGCAGCAATACTCATATTAGATAAAATAGACTTTTAAACAAAGGCTGTGAAAAGAGACAAAGAAGGTCACCACATAATGATCAAAGGATCAATCCAAGAAGAAGATATAACAATTATAAATATATATGCACCCAACATAGGAGCACCGCAATATGTAAGACAAATACTAACAAGTATGAAATGAGAAATCAACAATAACACAATAATAGTGGGAGACTTTAATACCCCATTCACACAAATGGATAGATCAACTAAACAGAAAATTAACAAGGAAACACAAACTTTAAATGATACAATAGACCAGTTAGACCTAATTGATATCTATAGGACATTTCATCCAAAAACAATGAATTTCACCTTTTTCTCAAGTGCACACGGAACCTTCTCCAGGATAGGTCACATTCTAAGCCATAGATCTAGCCTTGGTAAGTTCAGAAAAATTGAAATCATTCCAAGCATCTTTTCTGACCACAATGCAGCAAGATTAGATCTCAATAACAGTAGAAAAACTATTAAAAATTCCAACATATGGAGGCTGAATAACACGCTGCTGAATTACCAACAAATCACAGAGGAAATCAAAAAGGAAATCAAAATTTGCATAGAAACGAATGAAAATGAAAGCACAACAACCCAAAACCTATGGGACACTGTAAAAGCAGTCCTAAGGGGAAAGTTCATAGCAATACAGGCATACTTCAAGAAATAAGAAAAAAGTCAAATAAATAACCTAACTCTACACCTAAAGCAACTAGAAAAGGAAGAAATGAAGCACCCCCAGGTTAGTAAAAGGAAAGAAATCTTAAAAATTAGGGCAGAAGTAGATGCAAAAGAAACAAAAGAGACCATAGCAAAAATCAACAAAGCCAAAAGTTGGTTCTTTGAAAGGGTAAATAAAATTGACAAACCATTAGCCAGACTCATCAAGAAACAAAGGGAGAAAAATCAAATCAATAAAATTAGAAATGAAAATGGAGAGATCACAACAGACAACACAGAAATACAAAGGATCATAAGAGACTATCAGCAATTATATGGCAATAAAATGGACAACATGGAAGAAATGGACAAATTCTTAGAAAAGTACAACTTTCCAAAACTGAATCAGGAAGAAATAGAAAATCTTAACAGACCCATCACAAGCACGGAAATTGAAACTGTAATCAGAAATCTTCCAGCAAACAAAAGCCCAGGTCCAGATGGCTTCATAACTGAGTTCTACCAAAAATTTAGAGAAGAGCTAACACCTATCCTACTCAAACTTTCCAGAAAATTGCAGAGGAAGGTAAACTTCCAAACTCATTCTATGAGGCCACCATCACCCTAATACCAAATCCTGACAAAGATGCCACAAAAAAAAAAAGAAAACTACAGGCCAATATCACTGATGAACATAGATGCAAAAATTCTTAACAAAATTCTAGCAATCAGAATCCAACAACACATTAAAAAGATCATACACCATGACCAAGAGGGCTTTATCCCAGGAATGCAAAGATTCTTCAATATCCGCAAATCAATCAACGTAATACACCACATTAACAAATTGAAAAATAAAAACCATATGATTATCTCAATAGATGCAGAGAAAGCCTTTGACAAAATTCAACATCCATTTACGATAAAAAGTCTCCAGAAAGCAGGAATACAAGGAACATACCTCAACATAATAAAAGCTATATATGACAAACCCACAGCAAACATTATCCTCAATGGTGAAAAACTGAAAGCATTTCCTCTAAAGTCAGGAACAAGACAAGGATGCCCACTTTCACCATTACTATTCAACATAGTTTTGGAAGTTTTGGCCATAGAAATCAGAGCATAAAAAGAAAAAAAGGAATCCAAATTGGAAAAGAAGAAGTAAAACTCTCGCTGTTTGCAGATGACATGATCCTCTACATAGAACACCCTAAAGACTCCACCAGAAAATTACTAGAACTAGTCAAAGAATATAGTAAAGTTGCAGGATATAAAATCAACACACTGAAATCCCTTACATTCCTGTACACTAATAATGAGAAAATAGAAAGAGAAATTAAGGAAACAATTCCATTCACCATTGCAACCAAAAGAATAAAATACTTAGAAATATATCTACCTAAAGAAACTAAAGACCTATATATAGAAAACTATAAAACACTGGTGAAAGAAATCAAAGAGGGTACTAATAGATGGAGAAATATACCATGTTCATAGATTGGAAGAATCAATATAGTGAAAACAAGTATACTACCCAAGGCAATTTACAGATTCAATGCAATCCCCATCAAGCTACCAACGGTATTCTTCACAGAGCTAGAACAAATAATTTCTCAATTTGTATGGAAATACAAAAAACATCGAATAGCCAACGTTATCTTGAGAAAGAAGAATGGAACTGAAGGAATCAACCTGCCTGACTTCAGGCTCTACTACAAAGCCACAGTCATCAAGACAGTATGGTACTGGCACAAAGACAGAAATATAGAACAATGGAACAAAATAGAAAGCCCAGAGATAAATCCACGCACATATGGACACCTTATCTTTGACAAAGGAGGCAAGAATATACAATGGATTAAAGACAATCACTTTAACAAGTGGTGCTGGGAAAACTGGTCAAACATTTGTAAAAGAATGAAACTAGAACACTTTCTAACACCATACACAAAAATAAACTCAAAATCGATTAAAGATCTAAATGTAAGACCAGAAACCATAAAACTCCTAGAGGAAAACATAGGTAAAACACTCTGACATACATCACAGCAGGATCCTCTATGACCCACCTCCCAGAATATTGGAAATAAAATAAAAAATAAACAAATGGGACCTAATTAAACTTAAAAGCTTCTGCACAACAAGGAAACTATAAGCAAGGTGAAAAGACAGCATTCAGAATGGAAGAAAATAATACCAAATGAAGCAACAGACAAACAACTAATCTCAAAAATATACAAGCAACTGCTACAGCTCAATTCCAGAAAAATAAATGACCCAATCAAAAAATGGGCCAAAGAACTAAATAGACATTTCTCCAAAGAAGACATACAGATGGCTAACAAACACACGAAAAGATGCTCACCATCACTCATTATCAGATCAGATCAGATCAGATCAGTCGCTCAGTCGTGTCCGACCTCTTTGCGACCCCATGAACCGCAGCATGCCAGGCCTCCCTGTCCATCACCAGCTCCCGGAGGTCACCCAGACTCGCATCCATTGAGTCAGTGATGCCATCCAGCCATCTCATCCTCTGTCGTCCCCTTCTCCTCCTGCCCTCAATCCCTCCCAGCATCAGAGTCTTCTCCAATGAGTCAACTCTTCGCATGAGGTGGCCAAAATACTGGAGTTTGAGCTTTAGCATCATTCCTTCCAAAGAAATTCCAGAATTGATCTCCTTCAAAATGGACTGGTTGGATCTTCTTGCAGTCCAAGGGACTCTCAAGAGTCTTCTCCAACACCACAGTTCAAAAGCATCAATTCTTCGGCGCTCAGCCTTCTTCACAGTCCAGCTCTCACATCCATACATGACCACAGGAAAGACCATAGCCTTGACTAGGCGAACCTTTGTTGGTAAAGTAATGTCTCTGCTTTTGAATATGCTATCTAGGTTGGTCATAACTTTCCTTCCAAGGAGCAAGCGTCTTTTAATTTCATGGCTGCAGTCACCATCTGCAGTGATTTTGGAGTCCAGAAAAATAAAGTCTGACACTGTTTCCACTGTTTCCCCATCTATTTCCCATGCAGTGATGGGACCAGATGCCATGATCTTCGTTTTCTGAATGTTGAGCTTTAAGCCAACCTTTTCACTCTCCACTTTCACTTTCATCAAGAGGCTTTTTAGCCCCTCTTCATTTTCTGCCATAAGGGTGGTGTCATCTGCATATCTGAGGTTATTGATATTTCTCCCGGCAATCTTGATTCCAACTTGTGTTTCTTCCAGTCCAGCATTTCTCATGATGTACTCTGCATATGAGTTAAATAAACATGGTGACAATATGCAGCCTTGACATACTCCTTTTTCTATTTGGAACCAGTCTGTTGTTCCATGACCAGTTCTAACTGTTGCTTCCTGACCTGCATACAGATTTCTTAAGAGGCAGATCAGGTGGTCTGGTATTCCCATCTCTTTCAGAATTTTCCATAGTTTATTGTGATCCACACAGTCAAAGGCTTTGGCATAGTCAATAAAGCAGAAATAGATGTTTTTCTGGAACTCTCTTGCTTTTTCCATGATCCAGCGGATGTTGGCAATTTGATCTCTGGTTCCTCTGGCTTTTCTAAGTCCAGCTTGAACATCAGGAAGTTCACGGTTCACATATTGCTGAAGCCTGGCTTGGAGAATTTTGAGCATTACTTTACTAGCGTGTGAGATGAGTGCAATTGTTCGGTAGTTTGAGCACTCCTTGGCATTGCCTTTCTTTGGGATTGGAATGAAAACTGACCTTTTCCAATCTTGTGGCCACTGCTGAGTTTTCCCAATTTGTTGGCATATTGAGTGCAGCACTTTCGCAGCATTATCTTTTAGGATTTGGAGTATCTCAACTGGAATTCCATCACGTCCACTAGCTTTGTTCATTGTGATGCTTCCTAAGGCCCAATTGACTTCACATTCCAGAATGTCTGCCTCTAGGTGAGTGATCTTATCACTGTGATTTTCAGGGTTGTGGAGATCATTTTTGTACAGTTCTTCTGTGTATTCTTGCCACCTATTATTAACATCTTCTGTTTCTATTAGGTCCATACCATTTCTGTCCTTTATCCAGCCCATCTTTGCATGAAAATTTCCCTTCATATCTCTAATTTTCCTGAAAAGATCTCTAGTCTTTCCCATTCTGTTGTTTTCCTCTATTTCTTTGCATTGATGGCTGAAGAAGGCTTTCTTATCTCTCCTTGCTATTTTTTGGAACTCTGCATTCAGATGTTTATATTTTCCCTTTTTACCTTTGCTTTTTGCTTCTCTTCTTTTCGCAGCTATTTGTAAGGCCTCTCCAGACAACCATTTTGCTTCTTGCACTTCTTTTCCATGGGTATGGTCTTGATCCCTGTCTCCTGTACAATGTCACGAACCTCTGTCCATAATTCATCAGGCACTCTATTAGATCTTGTCCCTTAAATCTATTTCTCACTTCCACTGTATAATCATAAGGGATTTGATTTAGGTTATACCCGAATGGGTTTCCCCCACTTTCTTCAATTTAAGTCTGAATTTGGCAATAAGGAGTTCATGATCTGAGCCTTAGTCCTCTACACATCTTGCTTTTGCTGACTATACAGCTTCTCCATCCTCGGCAGCAAAAAATATAATCAACCTGATTTCGGTGTTGACCTTTTGGTGATATCCATGTGTAGAGTCCTCTCTTGTGTTGTTGAAAGAGGGTGTTTTCTGTTACTAGTGCATTCTCTTGGCTGAACTCTATTAGTCTTTGCCCTGCTTCATTCCGTGTTCCAAGGCCAAATTTGCCTGTTATTCCAGGTATTTCTTAACTTCCTACTTTTGCATTCCAGTCCCCTATAATGAAAAGGACATCTTTTTGGGGTGGTAGTTCTAAAAGGTCTTGTAGGTCATCATAAATCCGTTCAACTTCAGCTTCTTCAGCTTTACTGGTTGGGGCATAGGCTTGGATCACCGTGATATTGAATTGTTTGCCTTGGAAACGTATAGAGATCATTCTGTCATTTTTGAGATTGCATCCAAGTACTGCATTTTGGAATCTTTTGTTGGCCATGATGGCTACTCCATTTCTTCTAAGGGATTCCTGGCCACAGTAACAGATATAATGGTCATCTGATTTAAATTCACCCATTCCAGTCCATGTTAGTTCATTGATTCCTAGAATGTCGACGTTCACTCTTGCCATCTCCTGTTTGACCACTTCCAATTTGCCCTGATTCATGGACCTAACATTCCAGACTTAGTGCAGAGTTTAAACTGAGTTGTTTGTTGTGTAATCATCAGTTCCAGACTTTAACAAACAGACAAAAATATTATGTGACTAAGAGTAAAGAATGTAGAGAAAAAAGACATTTGTCCTTTTGTCCTGCTTGAGAATTCCAGACACTTATCTCCTCTTCAGCTTCTTCAGAATTATTGGTCTGGTCATAGACTTGGATTATTGTGATATTGAATGGTTTACCTGGAAATGAATAGAGATCATTTGGTTGTTTTTGAGATTGCATAACAGTACTGCATTTCAGACTCTTGTTTTCTATGATGGCTACTCCATTTCTTCTAAGGGATTCTTGCCCACAGTAGTAGATATAATGGCCATCTGAGTTAAATTCACCCATTCCAGTCCGTTTTAGTTCACTGATTCCTAAAATGCTGATGTTCACTCTTGCTGTCTACTGTTTGACCACTTTCACTTTGCCTTGATTCATGGACCTACCATTCCAGGTTCGTACGCAATACTGCTCTTTACAGCATCAGACTTTATTTCCTTTACCAGTCATATCCACAACTGGGTTGTTTTTGCTTTGACTCCATCCCTTCATTCTTTCTGAAGTTAGTTCTCCACTGATCTCCTGCAGCATACTGAGCACCCACTGACCTGGGGAGTTCATCTTTCAGTGTCCTATATTTTTGCTTTTTCATATTGTTCATAGCATTCTCAAGGCAAGAATACTGAATTACTTTGTCATTCCCTTCTCCAGTGGACTACATTTTGTCAGATCTCTCCACCATGATCCATCCATCTTGTCTGGTCTTATATGGCATGGGTCATAGTTTCATTGAGTTAGTCAAGGCTGTGTTCCTTGTGATCAGATTGGTTAGTTTTTTGTGATTGTGGATTTCAGTCTGTCTGCCCTCTGATGGAGAAAGATAAGAGGCTTATGGAAGGTTCCTGATGAGAGAGACTGACTGAGGGGTGAACTGGATCTTGTTCTGATGGGTGGGGCCATGCTCAGTAAATCTTTAATCCAACTCTCTGTTAAAGGGCAGGGCTGTGTTCCCTCCCTGTTATTTGCCCTGAGGCCAAACTATGGTGCAGGTAATGAAGATAATGGCAACCTCCTTCAAAAAGTCCCATGCAGACACTGCTACACTCAGTGCCCCCAGCCGCCACTGACCCACACCTCTGCCACAGACCTCTGGACATTCATGGGCAAGTCTGTGTCAGAATCTTATGGGGTCACTGCTCCTTTCTTCTGGGTCCTGATGCACACAAGGTTCTCTTTGTGCCCTCCCAGAGTCTGTTGCCCCAGTCTTGTGTAAGCTCTGCTGGCTCTATGGTGGGGTTAATGGCGACCTCTTCCAAGAGGGCTTATGCCATACCAAGATCTACTTCACCTAGAGCCCCTGCCCCCGAAGCAGTCCACTGCTGACCCATACATCCTCAGGAGACACTCAAACACAGTTATGTCTGTCTCTGTGGGGTCTCTGGGTCCTGATGTGCACAAGGTATGTTTGAGCCATCTGAGCATCTCTGGCAGGTATGGAGTTTGATTCTAAACGCAATTTTGCCCCTCCTATCTACTTTCTGGGGCTTCTCTGCCCTTGGGCATGGGGTATCTCCTCATAGTTGCTACAGCCACCAATCAAGCACCATGCAGTTACTGCTCCAGCACCATTCAATATCATAGTAATCCAAGTCTATGTCCCGACCAATAATACAGAAGTAGCTGAAGTTGAATGGCTCATTGAAGACCAACAAGACCTTCTAGAACTAATACCCCTCAAAGATGTCCTTTTCATTATGGAGGACTGGAATGCAAAAGAAGGAAGTCAAGAAATACTTGGAGTAATAGGCAAATTTGACCTTGGAGTACAGAATGAAGCAAGATAAAGACTAACAGAGTTTTGACAAGAGAAGACACTGGTCATAGCAAACACTGTCTTTCAACAACACAAGAGAAGACTCTACACATGGACATCACCAGATGGTCAATACTGAAATCAGATTGATTATATTATTTGCAGCCAGAGATGAAGAAGTGCTATAGATCAGCAGAAACAAGACCTGGAGCTGACTTTGGCTCAGATCATGAACTCGTTATTTCTAAATTCAGACTTAACTTGAATAAAGTAGGGAAAACCAATAGATCATTAAGGTATGACCTAAATCAAATCCTTTGAGATAATACAGTAGGAGTGAAAAATAGATTCAAGGGATTAGATCTGATAGACAGAGTGCCTGAAGAATGATGGATGAAGGTTTGTGACACTGTACAGGTGGCAGTGATCAAGACCATCCCCAAGAAAAATAAATACAAAAAGGTGAAATGGTTGTCTGAGGAGGCCTTACAAACAGTTATGAAAAAAAGAGAAGCAAAATGCAAAGGAGAAAAGGAAATATATAAGCATCTGTATACAGAGTTCCAAAGAATAGTAAGAAGATATAAGAAAGCCTTTCTCAGTAATCAGTGCAAAGAAATAGAGGAAAATGATAGCATGAGAAAGACTAAAGACCTTTTAAAGAAAATTAGAGGTACCTAGGGAAACTTTTGTGCAAAGATGGGCACATAAAGAACAGAAATTATATGAACCTAAAAAAAAAATAGAAGATATTAAGAAGAGGTGGAAAGAATACATAGAAAACTATGCAAAAAAAATCTTGATGACCCAGATAATCACAAAAATATGATCGCTCACCTAGAGCCAGACATCCTGGAATGCGAAGTCAAGTGGACCTAAGAGAGAATCACAACAAACAAAGCTAGAGGAGGTGATGGAATTCCAGTTGAGCCATTTCAAAGATAGCTAAAAGATAATGCTCTTAAAGTGCTGCACTTAGTATGTCAGCAAATTTGGAAAACTCAGCAGTGGCCACAGGACTGGAAAAGGTCAGTTTTCATTCCAATCCCAAAGAAAGGCAATCCCAAAGAATGCTTAAACTACTGCATATTGCACTCTTCTCAGATGCTAGCAAAGTAATGCTCAAAATTCTCCAAGCCAGGCTTCAACAATACATGAACCATGTACTTCCAGATGTTCAAGCTGGATTTAGAAAAGGCAGAGGAACCAGAGATCAAATTGCCAACATCAGTCAGATCAATGAAAAAGCAAGAGAGTTCCAGAAAAACCTCTGCTTCTGCTTTATTGACTATGTCAAAACCTTTGACTGTGTGGATCACCACAAACTGGAAAGTTCTTCAAGAGATGGGAATACCAGACCACCTGACCTGCCTCTTGAGAAATCTGTATGCATGTCAGGAATCAACAGCTTGAACTGGACATCGAACAACAGACTGTTCCCAAATCAGGAAAGGAGTACCTCTAGACTGTATATTGTCACCTTCTGCATCATGAGAAATGCTGCACTGGATGAAGAACAAGCTGGAATCAAGATGGCTGGGAGAAATATCAATAACCTCAGATATGCAGAAGGCACCACCCTTAAGGCAGAAAGTGAAGATAAACTGAAGAGCCTCTTGATGAATGTGAAAGGGGAGAGTGAAAATTGAAAATGAAAGAAGAGAGTGAAAATTTTGGCTTAAAATTCAACATTCAGAAAACTAAGATCATGGCATCTGGTCCCACCACTTCATGGCAAATAGATAGGAAAACAGTGGAAGCAGTGACAGACTTTATTTTTGGGGTGCTCCAAGTCACTGAAGATGGTGACTGCTGTCAGGAAATTAAAAGACATTTGTTCCTTGGAAGAAAAGTTATGATCAACCTAGACAGCATATTAAAAACAGAGACATTACTTTGCCAACAAACGTCCATGTAGTCAGAGCTATGATTTTCCAGTCCTCATATATGGGTGTGAAAGTTGGACTATAAAGAAGGCTAAGCACCAAAGAATTGATGCTTTTGAACTGTGGTGTTGGAGAAACCTCTTGAGAGTCCATTGGAAAGCAAGGAGATCCAACTAGTCCACCCTAAAGGAAATCAGTCCTGAATATTCGTTGGAAGGACTGATGGTGAAATTGAAACTCCAATACTTTGGCCGCCTGATGTGAAGAACTGACTCATTTGAAAAGACCCTGGTGCTGGGAAAGATTGAAGGCCGGAGGAGAAGGGGACGACAGAGGATGAGATGGTTGGATGGCATCACCGACTCAATGGACATTAGTTTGAGTAAACTTTGGGAGTTGGTGGTAGTCAGGGAGGCCTGACATTCTGCAGTCCATGGGGTTACAAAGATTCCAACACCTCTGAGCAACTGAATTGACTCATCTCTCTTTGGGAATCCCAGACTCCTCTCTCCTCCTCAGGGACCCTGGACTTCTTATTAACCTACCTAGGAGTTGACTCTCTCATGCTCAACTTCCCTGACCCTCCTAGTACCATCATTACCCTCTGACTAGTGTGTGTTTTTTAATGTGTTTGTTGATTCCTGGGTTGGGAATATACACTGGAGGAGGAAATGGCAACTCACTCCAATATTCTTGTCTGGAAAGTCCCATGGACAGAGGAGCTTTGTGGTCTATAGTCCCTGGGGTCACGAAGAGTCAGACCTAACCTAGCACAGATATGCACAAGGAGTGGACATTTCCTCATTGATCCTACTTTAATATGTGAAAAAGAGACTGTACCAGGGAGAGAACAAATGATAACTAATAATATTGATTCATTTGTAAAGACAGGGATCAGAAATAGAATCAGGCCTGTAATTCTGATTTCATTCTTTCTACTAAATGTTTAGTTTGAAGCTATAAAAGGAAATGAAAGGCAAAATTGGCATCAGTAAATAAATTTTCATGAAATACTATTAACCCTAATCTGCCCTTAGGTGCACCAGGATGTGAGACTTCCTGGGCTGGTATGTGGTCTTTAGTGTCTGACACATAGGCAAGTATTTTTAAAAGTAATTGCTAAATGAATAAATTAAAATAACTTATTTTATTTGCTTTTTATACATTGTCTTATAAAGAGATAATTTTATTTTTCAAATTTGTTCAGCATATGGATTAAGTCCCTACTATGCTTTAGGTACTTGCCTATATCCAGAAGGTACTCAACAGTGAACAAAGACAAACACAGTTTAGAATTATTTATAAAACAGAAACAGACTCACAGACTGAGAGAATGACATGGTTACTAGCAGGGAAGGGTAGTGGAGAAGGATAGATTGGGATTGGAAAAGGGCAGGAGTTTGAGATTGACACATATATACTACTATATTTAAAATAGATAACCAACAATAGCCTACTGTATATAGCTCAGGGAACTCTGCTCAAGATTCTATAATATTTAAATGGGAAAAGAATTTGGAAAAGAACAGATGCATGTGTAATTGAATCACTTTGCTTTACACTTGAAACTAACATAACATTGTTAATAAACTATACTCCAATATAAATTTTTTTAAGTGTTCTATCTATTCAGAGTTTATAAATTCAAAAAATATCAGCTAGAGTAAATATTTTTTTGTGTAATTCAATAGACTTAGTAAAAACTCATAGCTAGAAAGAAGTTCAGATATTGTAATGGCCTTAATCATGAAGTAACTAGAGTCAAGAAAGTTTAAGAGGTATTTGTCCCAAATCAAACAGGTAGCTCATGTTATAGTTGTGAACTCCATTCCCAGAGCTTTGTTCATTACCATCGACCTTGCTTCCAAAGATATATAATTCACTAAGTATGATTAGAGACAATAGTTTCAATGTATAGGCAAGTTTTTTTTTTTTTGTTTGTTTAATAAACAGATTCTTGTGAACTGTGAATTATCTGCATGGCTGAATTTAATACTGCCTTCAGTTTTCATGTATACATGGTCATCTGCTCTTTGCAATTTGTCACTTATAGAATATTCATGATAATATCTTCATTTGAAGAACTGAAGTCTTCTTACATTTAGCATCTTTTAGAAATGTTAATTTCAAAGAGAAATTAAAATCTGTTGCAGCAAAGATAGGCAAATGAAACCATAGGCCAAATCTGTCTTGGTGTCTATTTTTGTACAATCTAAGCAAAAAAATATTTTCACATTTTTAAATAAATGGCAAAAAATAGAACAGCATGTAGTGACATTTGAAAATGATATGAAATTTAAATTTTAATTGTCTATTAATGCAGTTTTATCAGAGCACAGCCATGCTCATTCAAGTAATGTCGATGTCTGTTTTCTCAATACAACAGCAAAATCGAATGGTTGCAACAGATACCATGAGGCCTGCAAAGCTTAATGTACTTACTCACTGGCCCTTTATGGATAAAGTTTAGTTACCCTTGCATTTCAAAACCAAATATCTTATTATTCTTTCCTCTTGCTCCCAACATTTGTGGGACATTTAGATAGCTATTTAATAGGAACTGGTGATTTCAGTATCTTTGAGGACTACACTAAAGCTTTATCTCAAATTGCAAATAACCCAAATTAGGTTCAAATTTTTCTTTACTTTCTCTTCTTGCTTAATACTGTGCTAATGTCTGTATAATCCTGCCCTTAAAGAATTACAGCTTATAAGAGGTGTTTGCATTTGGTAGAAATGAAAGCTTTCTACAGCCACCAGCAGAAGATTTGCCCTAAGCTATTTTGTAATGGGAGAGCAGGACCAGTCTCCCTGAAATCTGCCAAAATTGTCTGCAAGAGAGGATGTGGCTTTTTTTTTTTTTTTTTTTTTTTTTTTTTATTGAATACTGTGTTTCAGGTTCTTTATACTCTATGCCTAGATGGTTAAAATTAAACATTTTACATGGATTTAAAAGTAATGTTCATTGAGAAGAGAGTTCTGTGCTGGTAACAGACATAGTCAAGAAACAGATTTTTGTTTTACTTAAGGAGAACTCTTGAGCTACTAAAATGTACTGTACAATTTCACCTTTGACTCCAATAAAGTCTACTAACAAGCTAGTGAAAAGGAAACACACAAAACACATGAAAGTATTTACCGTCACTAAAAGTTGGGTATACAACTTAAAAGTGTGGCAAAAATATCATTTTTTCTACATTGCATTACAAAGGAAAAAATGACCCTTTCTAATATTGACCATTGTGTAGTGATATAATAAATGTTGATATTCTTCGGTGAGACAACTTTTATTTATTTATTTGAAACTTAAAGGGTTTCCAAAAATAAATCCCTGCCAAAATAAATCTCTTGAACATTTCAGGTTGTGGTGCTTTACAGGAGACACCAAGTATTGAAAAAACAACAATAACAACAACAACAAAAAAACGGATCAGTTCACGTTCTAAACTAATTATCAACTTGGATACACAGTTGCTATCTAAAGCATGAATTTAACACACCTCTCCTCTGTTTAAAATCCTTTGGCGATTCCCCAAAATCTGCTGAGTAACATTCAGTCTCCAGAGGCATTAAACTCTCTGTCATCTTGCCCTGGATCTTTTCCCCTTATTTCCTGCCATTCTACCTGTAAAATAAATCTCTCCCTCACTCACCCACTGAAACTCACCTCCAAAAACTGGCCCCCAATCTCTTATGCATCATTGATTTTCCCCTCTTTCCTTGATCATTTGTAAATGCTATATTTTCTTCCATCTCAAAAATTCTCTCTGGATCTCAGATATCTTCCAGCTGGCATCCTATTTCTCTTCTTTTCTTGAAAACAAATTTTTTTCCAAGAGTTGCCTAGGGAATTCCCTGGTGATCTAGTGTCATGATCCACTGTCATGAGCTTGTATTCAATCCCTGGTGAGGGAACTAAGATACAAGCTGAGAAGCAAAAAGAAAAAGAAAAAAAAAAAGAGAGAGAGAGAGAGAGAATGAGAGACAGTTGCCTTTATTTTATTGATAATTTGTTTCTAATTTCTCTTTTCTTTTTTAAAATTTTTGACTCTTTATTATAGAAAATTTTTAAAAAATAAGCAGAGAATTGTGAAATAAACACCTCTTTACCCATCATCCAGCTTCTATCAGATTCTTCCAAAGCCAACAGCAGATATATGAACCTATTCCAGACAGACAGTCATACTTGTCATCCCACCAACTGCTCTTTTCAAAGTAAATGATGACCTTAACCTTACTTTGTGCAGTAAAATACATACACAAATATTGTTCTGCAGAACAAATAACTTGGAATGAAAAATATGTATATTTACTAAAAATGAGAAGCACAGGAAAAAAAATCAACAGAAATTCTACCACTTAAGTGTAATCATTATTGACATTTTAGTGAATTTTATCCTAGCTTTTATGCTACACAAATTAATATATATTTTTAAAAATAAGAATATGCTATTTAAAAACATTTTATTTTTTAATGAATTTTGAATGTGCCTTATGTGTACAATAAATTATAGGCCTAAATAATTCTTTAATCTGTCATCTTTATATTTTATAATTTACTTAAGTAATTATATTTGTACATTTTACATGTTCAATTTTAGCTCTAGCATCCTAGAGTTTAATGGTCATCCTTATAAAGCATCTTTGTGCACTTTTGCTATTATTAGAAGAGGAATTTGAGTACTAAATGCTTTTAAAACTACAAAATAGCATTTTTTTCTTTTGTTTTGTTTTTTTCAATATAAACATTTAGTCTATGGGTACCGGGCTTCCCAGGTGGATCAGTGGTAAAGAATCCACCTGTGAGTACTAATTAACTGGCAAAAGAAGTGTTCTTACTGGTAACAGGAGATCATGGAATAATACAGATAAAAAGCGAGTACTTTGATTTTTAAATAATTTCTTTGATTCAGAATATAATGGGTGTTTCAATTCTTTGGGATAGATGGACTTTTCATTCAATCTGGGGTTTATATAAGATGTTTAGTGAGTCTTCAGTGGAGTGCTCAGTTTATATGAGATGAGGAGTTGGTCTGATCCCTAAAAGGTTTTTTGAGGGGAATGGTGAGGAGTTTCCTGGATGAGATATTATGTAGAAAGGTTGGCCCAGAGACGTGAGAGGCCTTGAGAATACGCTTAAACTCAAAGGAATGTTTCTTTAGAAAAAGACTTTCTTTAAGAAATATGTAAGTTAAAATGACATCTCCACATAGAATTTCAGAATAGCCACATGATGGATAGGGAAGCCTGGTGTGCTACAGTTCATGGGGCCGCAAAGAATCAGACATGGTTGAGTGAACTGACTGACTGATATGAGGCACATGTGGATATTCTGATAATAATCATAATCAATGGCAGAGTATTATGAGTTTGGCAACACTGAGTAACATCATTACTAAAATGTATTTTTTTATTAATTAATGTGTTTTTTAATTGGAGGATAATTACCTTATAATATTGTGTTGGTTTCTGCCATACAACATGCATCAGCCATAGATAAATGTATGTCTGCTCCCTCTGGAGGCTCCCTCTCACCTCCCACTGGCTATCTATTTTACATATAGTAATGTATATGTTTCAATGCTACTCTCTCAATTCATCCCACCCTTTTCTTCCCTTACTGTGTCCACAAGTCTTTTTTCTATGTCCATGTCTCCATTGCTGCCTTTCTAGTAGGTTCATCAGTACCATCTTTCTAAATTCTATATATGTGCTAATTCATGATATTTGTTTTTCTTTTTCTGACTTAGTTCACTCTGTATAATAGGCTCTAGGTTCATCCACCTCATTAGAACTGACTCAAATGTGTTCCTCCTTATGGCTGACTAATGTTCCAATGTATATATGTACCACAATTTCTGTATCCATTCATCTGTCGATGGACATCTAGGTTTCTTCCATGTCCTAAATATTGTAAATAGTGCTGCAATGAACACTGGGGTACATGCGTCTTTTTTAATTCTAGTTTCCTCTGGATATATGCCCATTAGTGGAATTCTTGGACTATATGGTAGCTTTATTACTAATTTTCTAAGGAATCTTCATACTGTTCTCCCTAGTGGTCATATCAATTTACATTTTCCTCAACAGTGCCTCCACATCCTCTCCAGCAATTGTTGTTTGTAGACTTTTTGATGAGAGACATTCTGACCAGTGTGAGGGTAATATTTCATTGTAGTTTTGATTTTCATTTATTTAATAATAAATGATGCTGAGCATCTTTCATGTGTTTATTAGTCATCTGTATGCCTTCTTTGGAGTCTGTTTACGTCTTCTGCCCATTTTTTCATTGGGTTGTTAGTTTTTCTGGTATTGAGCTGCATAAAATGCTTATATATTTTGGAAATTAATCCTTTGTCAGCTGTGTCATTTGCTATTATTCTCTCACTTTCT
This sequence comes from Tragelaphus eurycerus, assembly GCA_935064755.1. Classification (NCBI taxonomy): domain Eukaryota; kingdom Metazoa; phylum Chordata; class Mammalia; order Artiodactyla; family Bovidae; genus Tragelaphus; species Tragelaphus eurycerus. The sequence continues at coordinate 10,768,845 of CAKXYN010000084.1, read as the reverse complement.
GAAAGTTGTATTTTCACCTTGTTTACAGTTTCCTTTGATTTGCAAAAGCTTTTAAGTTTAATTAGGTCCCATTTGTTTATTTTTGTTATTTCCATTACTCTAGGAGGTGGATCATAGAGGATCTTGCTATAATTTATGTCAAAGGATATTCTGCCTATGCTTTCCTCTAAAAGTTTTATAGTTTCTTATATTACATCTAGGTCTTAATACATTATGAGCTTATCTTTGTGTATGGTGTTAGGAAGTGTTCTAATTTCATTCTTTTACGTGTAGCTGCCCAGTTTCCCCAGCACCACTGTCTCTTCTCCATTGTATATTCCTGCCTCCTTTGTCAAAGATGAGGTACCCATAGGTGCGTGGATTTATCTATGGGCTGTCTGTCTGTTCCATTGGTCTATATTTCCATTTGTGCCAGTATCATACTGTCTTGATGACTGTATCTTTGGAATATAGTATGAATTCAGTAAGATTGACTCCTCCAGCTCTGTTTCTCTTCCTCAAGATTGCTTTGACTATTCAGGATCTTTTGTGTTTCCATACAAATTGTGAAAATTTTTGTTCTAGTTCTGTGAAAAATACCATTGGTAGTTTGATAGGGATTGCATTGAATCTGTAGATTGTTTTGGGTAGAATAGTCATTTTCACAACTTGATTCTTCCAATCCAAAACCTGGTTAATCTCTCCATCTGTGTTGTATTTGATTTTTTTTTTTTTTCATCAGTGTCTTATAGTTTTCTGCATATAGTTCTTTTGTCTCTTTAGGTAGGGTTATTCCTAGATATTTTATTTTTTGTTGTTGTTATAAATGGGATTGTTTTCTTAATTTCTCTTTCTGATTTTTTCTGTTGTTTGTGTATAGGAATGCAAGGGATTTCCGTGTATTAATTTTATATTCTATGACTTTATTCACCAATTAATTCTAATAATTTTCTGGTGACATCTTTAGGGTTTTCTCTGTACAGTATCATATCATCTGCAAACAGTGAAACTTTTGCATCTTTTTTTCCCCCCAATATGGATTCCTTTTATTTCTCTTCTCTGATTTCTGTTGCTAGGATTTCCAAAACCATGTTGAAAAATAGTGGTGAGATGTGCACACTTGTCTTGCTCCTGATCTTAGAGGAAATGCTTTCAGATTTTCACAGTTGAGAATATGTTTCCTGTGGGTTTGTTGTGTATGGCATTTATTATGTTGAAGTATTTTCCTTGTATACTTACTTTCTGGAGATTTTTTGTTTTTGTTTTTTAATCATAGAAGTGTGTTGAATTTTGTCAAAAGCTTTCTGTGCATCTATTGAGATGATCATTTGGTTTTATCTTTCAATTTGTTAATATGATGTTTCACAGAGATCAATTTATGTATATTGAGAGTCCCTGCAATCCTGGAATAAAACCCACTTGGTCATGATGTATGATTTTTGTAATGTGTTGTTGAAATCTATTACAGTTTTTCTGAAAATGTTTGCATCTATGTTCATTAATGATATTGGCCTACAATTTTCTTTTTTTGTGTGTGTGGCATCTTTGTCTGATTTTGGTATCAGAGTGATGGTGGCCTTGCACAATGAATTTGGGAGTTTTTAAGACTTTGAGAAATATAGGTGTTAGCTGTTCTCTATAAACTTTTGGTAGAATTTGCTTGTGAAACCATTTGGCCCTAAGCTTTTATTTGTTAGAAGATTTTTGGTTATAGAATCAATTTCCATGCTTGTCATCAGTCTGTTCATATTTTCTATTTCCTTTACTCATGCAGCCTGTGGTGTTCTGTTTTGTTTCAGGGCCCACCAATGTTTGTAGACTGCCCTCCATTGTCTGCCTGCAGGAAAAGTGGCAGCTTTTTAGAGCTCATTTGCTCAGTTGGGCTGGAGAGAGAGAGAGGTAACACAGACACAGCTGAGCTGTGTGTAGAGTGTCCACTGTGGTCTAGACCCGTGAGAGGTCACCACAGTCTGAGGCGGGTCATACACCTCTTGGCCTAAGGTTATGGCTCCCTTGTCATTGCCAAACTACTTAGGCTTCTAGGAAAATGTAGGCAGTGCCATGTGCCCACTCACAGCTTGGTGGCAGCTGTGACCCCTAGGATTAAGACCATAGTGGCCCCCTGTCTTCTGCCCCTGGCACTCATATTGGCTTTTCTACCTCTGGCATCACAGACTATAGCCAGCTCACTCCCCCATAGCTTTTGCAAAGGTAGGGTCTTGTGACCTGTGACCTCATGGAGCTAAGACATTCCCGTAACAATGATTTCTTGCCTCTCTGGTGGGCTTAGGCTTTTCCCTGGGTCCCCTCAGCTCTGTCATAATAGCCCTCTCAGAGTATCTTCATAGCAGTCAACTGTAATCCTCATCATGTGATCTGACCCCCAAAGCCTGAGCCTGAGCCCCTGGCCCCTACTCATTGCAGGTGCAGGCCTATGCGCTGCTCCTTGGCTGGAAAGTGCTATTTAGCAACTATCTCTGTGGTGAATTTTCTCTGTTTTGCTTTTGGAGCACCTGTTGTTTCACTCCCCTCTGAAGTTCCAAAGCTCCCCTTGACCCTACCTGTAAGGGCATTTCCTAGTGTGTGGAAACTTTTCATCCTTCACGACTCCCTCCTGGGGCACAGGTCTCTGTTCCCCAATCCTTTGTCTCTTTTTAAAATCTTTATCTTTTGTCCTACATCACTCTGAGGAGACTGACTTGCCTTTTTGAAAACCTGGGATCTTCTGCCAGCATTCAGAAGGTAGTCTGTAGGAGCTGTTCCACATACAGATGAAGTTTTAATGTATTTGTTGGGAGGAAGAAGATCTGCCCATCTTATTCCTCCACCATTTTGAAAGTCTGTCATGTATTAGTTCTAAGTGGTGTGTTTTTTTTGTTTTATTTTATTTTTTTTAATGAAACAGAGACAATACTATATGTTCACCAAATCATTTTCTTTTGGTCTTGAGCAAATGGAAAGATGTATTTCCCAGCTTTTTGAAGTTAGGTAGCATATCATACCATATCACCTGTTCTGGCCAACAGAAAACCAATGGAAATGATATATACCATATTAAGATCTGGTTCATAAAAACTTCTCATCCGCAGTCTTCTTTTATTCTCATGGAAAACAGATATTGAAGTGGCATCCATGAGATGGAAGCAGCCTTGTCTCTGAGTCCCACTGGACCTAAGTAACTCACCCACCCACAAACCAAAGTGACGATCATATTTGACTACTACAGGGGAAATAATAATTGTTTCAAGGCACTGAGGTTTTTCTTCTTATCTTTTTTTTTTTATTTTTGTTATAACAGCATAGCAGAGCTTACCCTCACTAATTCTTACTAAAGGTAAGTAGATATGGTGCTTCTATCTCTCAGCATTTAACCTATAATCTGAAGGTAAGTAGATATGGTGCTTCTATCTCTCAGCATTTAACATATAATCTGAATTGCTCTCATGTTGATCAAACTTTCCAAAAATTTAAAGTCTGTATTAATCCTTATCAAATTTGGCTGTATACTTTCTTGTCTATGTATTGAGGAGAGCTTTGTGATTTTCTCAATGTTAGGAAACAATTGTAGGTAGCTAAAAGATAAAATCCTGAGAGTCCTTAGGATAGCAAGGAGATAAAACCAGTCAATCTTATGGAATATAAACTTTTAATACTCATTGAAAGGACTGATGCTGAAGCTGAAACTCTAGTATTCTGGCCATCTGATTCAAACAGCTGACTCACTGGAAAAAATTCCTGATGCTGGGAAAGATTGAAGGCAGAAGAAGAAGAGAGCATCAGAGGATGAGATAGTTGAAGTGCGTCACTGATGCCATGAATTTGGGCAAACTCTGGGAGATGGTGAGGGACAGGGAGGCCTATGGTGCTATACTCCATGAGGATACAAAGAGTAGGGCATGACTGGGTGACTGAATAACAAACAACAAAGATAAATTGTATGAAAATAAACCTAAAATTTACAAAGACTGAAGAGAATTAAAATAGGAAATAAATGACAAATTCTAAGAGAATAAAAGGTTATATTTGATAACTCAAATTGGATTTCTTTTGTCTTGGTAGAAGAATGAACTTGAAGAAAGAATGTTTTTGAGTACTGATTCAATTTTTTTACCCCTTTAGCCTTCCCCCACTGACTCTCAGGTTTTATTTCATATCTGTCAACCCTAACCATAATGTAGCTGCCACATCGGCTTCCTTGCTGTACCTTGAATATATCCTGAAGACTTTGTACTTCTACTCTATCCCTGTATAGTTCTTTCCCCATATACATGCATAACTAATCCCCTCAGTTCTTTCAGATCTCTGCTCAAACACCACTTCAGCATGGAGAACTTCCTTAACAACCCTAAATAAATACCAGTAATTCTGGGTCACCCCATGTGAGGAGATACCCCACATCCAAGATAAGGAGCGGCAGCTGCGCTTTGCTGGAGGAGCTGTGAAGAGATACCCCACGTCCAAGGTAACAGAAACCCCAGTAAGACAGTAGGCGCTGAGAGAGGGCATCAGAGGGCAGACAGACTGCAAACACAATGACAGAAAACTAGCCAATCTGATCAGATGGACCACAGCTTGTCTAACTCAATGAAATTAAACCATGTTATGTAAGGCCACCCAAGATGGATGGGTCAAGGTGGAGAGTTCTGACAAAACGTGGTCCACTGAAGAAGGGAATGACAAAGTACTTCAGTATTCTTGCCTTGAGAACCCCATGAACAGTATGAAAAGGCACAAAGATAGGGGACTGAAAGATGAACTCCCCAGGTTGGTAGATGCCCAATATGATACTGGAGATGAGTAGAGAAATAACTCCAGAAAGAATGAAGGGATGGAGCCAAAGCAAAAACAACACCCTGTTGTGGATGATAATAGAAGCAAAGTTCAATGCTGTAAAGAGTGGTATTGCTTAGGGACCTGGAATATTATGTCTATGAATCAAGGCAAATTGGAAGGTGTCAAACGAGATGGCAAGAGTGAATGTCAGCATTCTAGGAATCAGTGAACTAAAATGGACTGGAATGGGTGAATTTAAATCAGATGGCCATTATATCTACTTCTGTGGGCAAGAATTACTTAGAAGGAATGGAGTTGTCAAACGAGATGGCAAGAGTGAATGTCAGCATTCTAGGAATCAGTGAACTAAAACGGACTGGAATGGGTGAATTTAAATCAGACGGCCATTATATCTACTACTGTGGGCAAGAATTACTTAGAAGGAATGGAGTAGCCATCATAGTCAACAAAAGAGTCTGAAATGCAGTACTTGGATGCAATCTCAAAAACGACAGAATGATCTCTGTTCGTTTCCAAGGCAAACCATTCAATATCATAGTAATCGAAATTATACCCCAAACAGTAATGCAGAAGAAGCTGAAGTTTAAAGGTTCTATGAAGACGTACAAGACCTTCTAGAACTAAAATCAAAAAAAAAAAAAAAATGTCCTTTTCATTATAGGGGACTGGAATGCAAAAGGAGGAAGTCAAGAATCCCCTGGAGTAACAGGCAAATTTGGCCTTGGAGTACAGAATGAAGCATGGCAAAGGCTAATAGAATTCTGCCAAGAGAACACACTGGTGATAGCAAACACCCTCTTTCAACAACACAAAAGAAGACTCTACACATGGACATCACCAGATGGTCAACAGTGAAATCAGATTGATTATATTCTTTACAGCCAAAGATGGAGAAACTATACAGTCAGCAGAAAGAAGACTGGAAGTTGACTGTGGCTCAGATCATGAACTCCTTATTGCCAAATTCAGACTTAAATTGAAGAAACTGGGGAAAACCACTAGACCATTCAGGTATGACCTAAATAAAATCCCTCATGATTATATAGTGAAAGTAAGAAATAGATTTAAGGGACTAGATGTGATAGACAGAGTGCCTGATGAACTATGGACAGAGGTTTGTGACATTGCACAGGAAACAGGGATCAAGATAATCCCCAAGTTAAAGAAATGCAGAAAAGCAAAATGTTTGTCTGAGGAGTCCTTACAAATAACTGTGGAAAGAAGAGAAGCAAAAAGCAAAGGAGAAAAGGAAAGCTATACGCATCTGAAAACCTATACCCATCTGAATGCAGAGTTCCAAAGAATAGCAAGGAGAGATAAGAAAGCCTTCCTCAGTGATCAGTGCAAAAAAAAAAATAGAGGAAAATAAAAGAATGGGAAAGACTAGAGATCTCTTCAGGAAAGTTAAAGATATGAAGGGAACATTTCATAGAAAGATGGGCTCAATAAAAGACAGAATTGGTATGGACCTAACAGAAGCAGAAGATATTGAGAAGAGGTGGCAAGAATACACAGAACTGTACAAAGAAGATCTTCATGACCCAGGTAATCATGATGTTGTGATCATTCACCTAGAGCCAGACATCCTGGAATATGAAGTCAAGTGAGCCTAGGAAACATCACTACAAACAAAGTTAGTGGAGGTGATGGCATGCCAGTTGAGCTGTTTCAAATCCTAAAAGATAATGCTATGAAAGTTCTGTACTCAATATGCCACAAGTTTGGAAAACTCAGCACGGGACAGGAAAAGGTCAGTTTTCATTCAAATCCCAAAGAAAGGCAATGCCTAAGAATGCTTAAACTACTGCTCAATTGCACACATCTCACACTCTAGCAAAGTAATGCTCAAAATTATCCAAGCCAGGCTTCAGAAATACATGAACCATGAACTTCCAGATGTCCAAGCTGGTTTTAGAAAAGGCAGAGGAACCAGAGATCAAATTGCCAACATCTGCTGGATCATCAAAAAAGCAAGAGAGTTCTAGAAAAATATCTACTTCTGCTTTTTTGACTATGCCAAAGACTTTGACTATATGGATCCCAATAAACTGGAGAATTCTAAAAGAGATGAGAATACCAGAGCACCTGACCTGCCTGTTGAGAAATCTGTATGCAGATCAAGAAGCAACAGTTAGAACTGGACATGGAACAACAGACTTGTTCCAAATAGGAAAAGGAGTACATCACGGCTGTATATTGTCACCCTACTTATTTAACTTATACGTATAATACATCACGAGAAACGCTGGGCTGGATGAAGCACATTCTAGAATCAAGATTGCCAGGAGAAATATCAATAACTTCAGATATGCAGATGACACCACCCTTATGGCAGAAAGTGAAGAAGAACTAAAAGCTCTCTTGATGAAAGTGAAAGAGAGTGAAAAAGTTGGCTTAAAGCTTAACTTTCAGAAAACCAAGGTCATGGTATCCAGTCCCATTACTTCTTGGCAAGTAGATGGGGAAAGTGGAAACAGGGGCTGACTTTGTTTTTTGGGGGGGCTCCAAAATCACTGCAGATTGTGACTGCAGCCATGAAATCGAAAGACACTTACTCCTTGGAAGAAAAGTTTTGACCAACCAAGACAGCATGTTAAAAAGCAGAGACATTTCTTTGCCAACAAAGGTCCGTCTAGTCAAGGCTATGGTTTTTCCAGTAGTTATGCATGGATGTGAGTGTTGGGCTGTAAATAAAGCTCAGCACCTAAGAATTGGTGCTTTTGAACTGTGGTGTTGGAGAAGACTCTTGTGAGTCCCTTGGACTGCATGGAGATCCAACCCATCCATTGTATAGATCAGTTCTGGGTGTTCATTGGAGGACTGATGTTGAAGTTGAAACTCCGATTCTTTGGCAATCTGATGTGGGGAGCTAACTCATTTGAAAAGACCCTGAAGCTGGGAAAGATTGAGGGCAGGAAGAGAAGGGGATTACAGAGGATGAGCTGGTTTGATGGTATCACTGACTCAATGGACATGAGTTTGAGTAGACTCCGGGAGTTAGTGATGCACAGGGAGGCCTGGTATGCTGCAGTCCATGGGGTTGCAAATAGTCGGACATGACTAAGCAACTGAACTGAAGTGAACTGGGCCACCCGCATCTTCCTTCCATTTGGTTTTATCCTGTTGCCACACTATAGATACATCCATACTTATTTATTTTATGGTTGGTATTTCATATAAACAGAAACTATTTTTGCCTAATGTATCCTATTTGCCTATCATAGTACTTCGTGTATAGTTAAGAGATCAGTAAGGTTTTGTTAATTATTTAAACAAAAGAGTGCTTGCCTTATTAGTATGTGAACATGTATCTATTCTTTTTCAAACAGTTCACACTCCACTGGTGTATGGAAGATATGGATGTACCTTAATATATTTTACTAAGTCCAACCAAGAGATATTTAAGTTACTTTCATTCTTTTGGTAAAAAGACAATAGTGAAAGTCACTCAGTTGTGTCTGACTCTTTGCAACCTCATGGACTGCAGTCTGCCAGGCTGCATAGAATATTCTAGGCCAGAATACTGGAGTGGGTATCTATTCTGTTCTCTACGGGTTTTCCCAACCCAAGGAACAAACTTTGGTCTTCTGCATTGCAGGAAGTTTCTTTACCATCTGAGCCACTAAGGAAACCCAAAAAAAAATACTGCCAAGAATAACTTTTTACATACATTTTTAAAAAACTACATTACCAGTTTACTACAAAAGATTGTAATACAGGAACAGGTAGATGGAAGAAATGCATAGGGCAAGGTGTGGGGAGAGGGCATGGATCTATGTTCTCTGTGAGCCCATCTTTGTTTCCAAGCCTCCAAATCATCACCAATCCAGAAACTCCATACATGCATCACTCAAAAATATGTAGGTAATGTAGACTTATGGGATAATTTCCTCAAGCTAGAAATGCTAGGTCAAAGGGTTGTGTCTTTGTGACTTAAATATTGCTAAATTGCCTTCTATAGAGATTGTGTCAACATATAATTTCATTAGTCACATATAAGAGTGTTTGTTTCTCCACAACTTCAATAATATCAACTGTTAAATTGTCCACATCTATTGCATAAAACTCCTTTTCTAGAAAGACTGTCATATTCTCAAAAGTTGAACAATTTCTGAGGGACATATGGAGAAATAGCATTTTCTAAACCAGCTCCTCAAGAAGTCGAAGAGACTATAGAAAAGACAAATACCATGGCACATCAGATTAAAAAAAAAGTTGTTGAAGATGATTATTAAGTGAAAAATTAATAGGAGAGAATTTATTGGAAACATGTATCAGTATAAACCTGATGCTAGTTAGTATAGAAAGAATGGGCAGAAATTAAAAAAACAAAAAACAAAAAACAACCTTTTTACTTGATATAAAAGTAAAATGCACAGTTAAGTTTTTCTACTGGTCTAGATATTTCTCCTAGTTTTCATCCTTCCAACCCATCATAAATTTGAGATAGACTTTTAGAGAGTGACAGCTTGTTTCTTGGATTATCATATTATTATTTTGCTTCAGTCAAATAGCAGCAAAATTTCTCAACTGGCATTCTGTGAAATAATTAATCTAATTAACTAAGATGGAAGTCAGCATAATTTTTCTATAAAAGACCAGGTAGTAAAATATTTTTGGCCTTTAGGGTCGTGTGGTTTCTGGTATAACTATTCAATTCTACTATGGTAACCCAAAAGGAGCCATGGACAATGCATAAATAAATATGATTGTGTTACAATAAAGCTTCATTAACAGAAACAAGTTGGGTGACTGGACTTTCCCTGTGTGGTAGTAGTTTGTGAACACCTTCCCAGGAATCCCATTTCCCTAAGGCATTGATCAACATAAATAAATGAAACTCTCCAATGCAATCTCCCAACCACTGGGAAATTGAGAAAATAGTCACTGGAATCATTTTCTGTATTGTTAATTCTCTCACAAATAACAGATAAGAAGGGCAATGGGATCTAGAGAACCACCTTATATATTAATTGAAGTCAGCTAATCCCAGTGAAACTTAAAACCTGTGTTTCTGTCAATGGTGGGCAGTGGTCTTTTTCATCCCTTTTTAGTGTCTTTGGTCAATGGCTCCTTTAATTCCTCCTTGCCCAGAGTTGAAGTGTGGTTCAAAATGCATGTTGCTGCACCCCATGTTCTCTTATTCCCTAGTGCACCATGGCTTGATGCTCTCATAACTTAATTGATACCAGCAGTATTTTAAAATAAACCTCCTATAGTTTATAGGAGCTATTTATGTTTGCTCCTCTAGCAGTTTTTGTTAGTTTTGTGCAGTGGGTGGAAAACTGATGGATAGAACACTGGGGATATTTCTCACACTACGAGACAGAGGGTAGCATGTGGTTTCTGACAGAAAAATCAGTGGGCAGAAGACTAATGACCCAAGCACAGCAGCATGAATGTGGGGTCCATATGGGCATGAGGGCTGGGTGAAGAGTTATCTCTGAATTATACAAGACAGTCCGAGACTGGGAAAAATGCAGCTCACTTGTCTTTCCACCTCTTCATTTCTACTTTTATTTTGTGCAAGTCTCCTAGCCTTTTCTTTGTACTTTTATATCTTTTCCAGAAGGACTTAAGATTGAAAAAGGTAAAAGTTAAAACTTAAGCTAGTTGGTCTAGTTTGTGGTTACTCTTCAAATAATAGATTAAGTTTGAGAGAAACTCAAAACCATTGAGTAAAGTTGGCTTTTGTATTATTTGTAAACTTTAGTAATTCTTTATTTACACGTAGCACAAATAATGCATTGTTGGTTTTACTCTTAGAAACATTTACTTTAGTTTTCAAGTCAGTAGATAATGACTATTTTATTTGGGTGGATAAAAGCAGAGGTAGCATTTAGGACCCATCTTTATATTTTATCACTGCTATGAGTATCTGAAATTCAAAGACTTTCTTAAGAATAGAGTGACCCAGAATTCCTGTCCTTGGCCTTTCTTCCCAAATTCAGCTAAAGAGAAATGAATACTCTGGTCTTTGATCAGTCAAAACACTGATAGTTGGGAAAACAACAAACAGTAAATTGATGTCATACCCATCATGAAACAAAACAAAATGTTTACCTATACGGGTCACTATATTGACTTTAAGTCTCTCTATCTACTATCTTTCCTTCTTATTTCTTGATGGACTCAGTCTCTTGCCTGAGCAAACATCTTTCTCGGTGTGGAATCTATTCTCTGAGTGGACAGAACAGTGACCCATTAAGTGCAGTGTGGGCTCTGACTTTTTCAGGAGACAGAGTTTGAAATACAACTCTTATCAATTCTCTCATCAAGAATCAAGCAAGGGAAGCTAGGAGAACAGGATTTCTTAAGAAGATACGAATACCTTTCAGTTTCTGGGAGACTCAAAAGAATGAATTACTCAATTTTTTATTTCTCTGGCTGTAAAACAGAAAGAAAAAAATAGAACTCTAAAAAACAAAACAAAAGACTAAAACAATGAAACGTTTGTTAAAACATTGAAAAACAATTGTGCTTGATGAAAATAAAGCTTACAAAAATGCTATTTATCTGAGACAGTTCTTTATCACTTTATGAAGACATGAAATGGCATGCTTTCTATTTTTAGTGTAATGTCTCTCTTCTACAATAAAGGCAATGAGGGATAAGATTGTTTCTGAAACATTTTGCATTGATTTGGTGGATTATGCTCTAGATAACAAAATTATAGCCTGGGGGTTTGGTAGTTACTCTGTTTTATTTCCTGTCTCTGCTTTGCCATCTGGCCTGAAATATTACTGATTGATTGCTAAGCACTTCCCATTTCCAGTCAATACAATTAAGAAAACAAGTTCTGAACTGGTGGCTCAGATGATAAAGAATTTCCCTGCATTGCAGGAGGCCTGGGTTTGATCCCTGCTTTGGGAAGATCCCCTGGAAGAAGGCATGGCAACCCACTCCAGTATTCTTGCCTGGAGAATCCCCATGGACAGGGGGACCTGGTGCATTATAGCCCATGGGATCACAGAGTCAGACATGACTAAGCACCAACACAAAGGTTTGAGGGAATATTGCTTTCTAATAATAGCAGATCAGTTCATTGAGAACCATCCAGGCACTGAATGGTCTTTTATCCATTCACCAAAGAGATAACTAGTAAAGATCTACTGTACAGCACAGAGAACTTTACTCTATAGAATTGTAATGGCCTACAAGGGAAAATAATATAAACAAGAGTGGATATATATATAACTGATCCATTTTGCTGTATAGCAGAAACTAATACAACAGTGTAAATCAACTATACTCCAATAAAATGGTTTTTTTCTTTAAATCCAGCAAAGGAGATCTTTATTTTAGTCTTCATTTTCTATAGAGAATACCAAGGCTCAAAGAAATTAATTTCCTGAAAGATATGTAAAAAGCAAAAGCTAGAACAGTTTCAAATCTGGCTTTGTTTGTCTTTAAACCACTTATCTTCATGTGCCCCTTAATATTTTTAGTATTCTGACCTATGCCCTGGGTGATTGCTTGGGTAAGTTTGCTAAAGAGTTGTGCTAAGTTGCCTCAGTCATGTCTGACTCTTTGAGATTCTATGAATTGTAGCCTGTCAGGCTCTCTGTCCATGGAATTCTCCAGGCAAGAATACTGGAATAGATTGCCATGCCCTCCTCCAGGGGATCTTCTCAACCCAGGGATTAAACCTGTATCTCTTATGTCTTCTGCATTGGCAGGTGGACTCTTTACTGCTGAACCACAGGGAAAGCCTGTTAAACAGTGTATTGATAGTAATATGCATATGTATCTATGACATTCGCTTGAGAGTGAAATATACAGGTCAGGGACAAGTATGGATGAATTGGGTTTTTTATGAGACTGGAACTCACTAGCAAGAAGCAATGTACCTAAACTCCAATCTTTACCAGATGCAGGTTAAATATCTATGGTGGGCTTTCCTGGTGGCTCAGATGGTAAAGAATCAGGAGACCCAGGTTTAATCCCTGGGTTGAAAAGATCCCCTGGAGAAGGGAATGGCTACCCAGTCTAGTATTCTTGCCTGGAGAATTCCATGGACAGAGGAGCCTGGGGAGCAAGAGTAAATGATGTTGCAAAGAGTCGGACACCACTCAAAGAATTTAGCACACATGTATGATAATTATGGAAATTTTAACTCTAGGGAAAAAAGTTATACATGGAATGATACTTTTTCCTGAGTGTTTACACATTATAAATTTTCATTTAAATCATATTCTTTTGAAGAACTTAGACACTGGTGGTTTGAAACCCACTGAAGCAATAATATGAGCTTCCTCTGGTGGTTCAGTGGTAAAGAATCCAGCTGTCAATGGAAGAGATGTGTTTGATCCTTGGGTTAGGAAGATCCCTTGGAGAAGGAAATGATAACCCACTGCAGTATTCTTGCCTGGGGAATCCCATGGACAAAGGAGCCTGGGGGACTACAGTCCAATGGGGTTGCAAAAGAGTTGGACACGACTTAGTGACTGAATACAACAAAAGCAATGACAATATGTCCATTTTATGTAAACACTTCAAATGTTCTGCCTTAAGGCTGTAAAAATGCATAGTGTTCCTTCTCTTTCATGTTTATTTCAGATATGGAAACAATATTACTGTCAGTTATGGTTTTTCATCACAATGTGTTAGGAGAATTAAGGCCTATTGATTACTGTACGAGTCTTAAGTTTCTTTCTTTCTTTCTTTTTTTAGTGAGAAAAGAAAGTTTCTTTCTTTCTTTTTATTTATTTATTTTTTTCATTTTCTTAGCAGATTTTAAATGTTTGGGCTCTTCTGTCCCTTTGTACTATGATATTACTGTTTCCACTTTGGATACATTTCTTTGTATAATTTGCAGCCCCTAGCATGATGTATTGCTGTTAATAAGTATAACAATTTTTTTTTAATGAAGCTGAGTCACAAAGATATTACAGAATTCTTTCCCCAATATTCAGTTGATTAAAGGTTATGAGACCATCACGTCTAACAGTAAGGGCATCTTTTAATTTCTTTGATTTTCCCTTCATCTTCTTTTTTGTGGAGAAGTGGCTCCCACAAGTCATTTCCTCCACATCCTCAGTTGGAAATATCTGTGGTTGTGTGATCAGGGGTGGCATCTCTCTTCTTCTTTCCAGACTTTTTTCTTTTCTTTTCCTTTATTTGGTGTTCTTCCTCTATAGTTAAAAAAAAAAAGAATTTAGGAAAAAGAATTGAAAATTAACAATTTGGAAGAGCAGAAATTAATTTTGGTTATGAAAGAACTTAGATACTCACTATCACAGCTTTTCCACTCTGCCAAGGAAAAGAATGACATCTAGGGAAAGAGGAAAAGGCAAAAAGACAGCAGACATCTGCCTACTGAGAATAACTTACTGAGCCTTCATTTCTTCCCAGGTGATGTTCCTGTTCAATACCACAAAAGCTAATAATATCTTTTGTAAGATGTGAATTGTCTCTCAGATATATAAGCATTTAGATTGATTTTTAAATTAACTGCATGTGAGAAACAGTCATCTATGAAAACAGAGGAGGCTATAGAGGGCTAGGTGCTTAAATCAACTGGTGATGGACTCTGGGATCCCACTGTGCTCTGATCCTGAGTCTGGGGTTCATTTGCATTTGTTCTGATGGCTGGTCTCAGACTGTTGGGTGGGGGATTCTTGGAGCTGGTGTATAAGTTATCAAGATACCATTTTTTAGGCATTAGTCAACATTTCTTGAGAGGAATAAGTTAAACACCATTTGAATATAATTATGACGGTCCTCCAGAGACTAAAGAAGTCTAGGTTAAATTTAGAGAACAGCTAACAAAACCAGTGATGGACTGGGGAAGAGCACTAAGCCAAAAAAAATCCAGACTTTTCTTATTCTTTGCCATAAACCAGCAGAATGATCTCTTTTGTTCTCTGGTGCTGTTTTCTAAATTTTGAAATGAGTTGCATTTGGTAAACTTTAAAGCATTTTATGGTTCTGAAATTCTACTTCTACTCATACTGTCCATTTTTATTATGTAGGGCAGATGTGAATTAGCATTCCCTGGGGGCTCAGTTGGTAAAGAATCCACCTTCCAGTGCAGGAGATGCAAGAGACACAGGTTGATCCCTAGATCAGGAAGATCCCCTGGAGAAAGGAATGGCTACCCACTCCAATATTCTTGCCTGGGAAATCCATGGACAGAGGAGCATGGTGGGCTACAGTCCATGGGGTTGCAAAGAGTCAGACATGACTAAATGAATAGCATTTTCAATATCTCATGAATTAGCATCACTGATCATTCATTCAGCAGTTATTGAGTAGCCCTCATGCTTCAGAGTCTGTTCTAAATACTTGGGATACATTAGTGAATAAAGTTCATAAGGACTCCTGCCCCTTTTCCCCATATCCCCTAAGGTCACATTCTTGTAAACAGAGAGAGACAAAATAACAATAATGAATTAAAAAAAAAATGTATGCTGTATTATGAATTTGCCAGGTGGCTCAGATGGTAAAGAATCTGCTTGCAATGCAGGAAACCCAAGTTTGATCCCTGAGTTTGGAATATCCCCTGGAGAAGGAAATGACAATCCACTTCAGTATTCTTGCCTGGAGAATTCTATGAACAGAGGAGCCTGACAGGCTGTAGTCCATGGGGTCACAAAGAGTTGGACATGATTGAGAAACTGACACTTTAAGGCTATATTAAAAAAAAAAAAAAAAGATAAAAGTGGAAATTCCCCAGCCATCCAGTGGTTAAGACTCTGCCTTTCAACACAGGCAGTGTTGGTTCTGTCCCTGGTCAGGGAACTAAGATCCATATGCCCTGGGGTACAGCCAAAAAGTAGTTAAAACATAGTAGAACTTGGCCAAAAGGAACAGTAGTGAGATGGAAGACTAAAATTAAGTGTGACAGTTAGAATAAACCTTACTGAGAAGGTGACATTGAGAAAATACTTGAAGAAGGAAGCTTTGTGAACATCAACTGTCAAAGTGATTCAAGTAGAAAGAATGGCCAGTGGAAGGGCCCTGAGGCAGGCGTAAGCCCTGTGTCACAGAAAGAGTCCAGATGGCTGTGTGGTCAGAAGGCTCTGGGGAAGAGAGGGGACAGGAGATCAAAGGCTGCAGGAAAGACTTTCAGCTCTGGAGCTCTAGGGGAGAGAGATAGCATGGGAGATCAAAGGCTGGTGGGGAGGGGGTTGGCATTTAACTCTGTGACCTATAGCAGGAATGTTGGCTTTTACTGTGAATGAATTATGGGTTTTCAGTAGAGAAGGACATCATCAATTGCTGCAGTACTCCTGGTGAGAGATGACAGTGGCTTGGGCCAGGGTGGTGGCAGTGGAAACTTAATAAGATGTGACCAAATTCATGTTATACTTTAAAGCTAGAGCCAACAGGCTTTACTGACCCTGTGTATGTGGGGACTGAGAGAAAGAGATTTCTCTTGAGATACTGGAAAGATGGAGTTGCTGCTAACTTGGAAGGAAAGGTGATGGGTGAAAGTGGGTTTGGGATCAAGAACAGGAATTAGGCTTTGAAGTAGAGATGCTGAGCATAAACAAAGTCTATAAATATAAAGAGGATAGTTAAATAAACAATAGTACAGCTATATAATATAAGGCCATTCAGTCACCAAAATAAATTAAATAGATGTATATGCTAGAAATATTTCCACAGTCTTTGGTGTAAAAAAGCAAGGTAGAGTTTAGCACAATCATATTATGGTGAATAAACAACAAAAAATAAAGTAAATGGGTAAATAAATACAGAGAGGAAAAGGAAAAATATATTAATATATATACATATCATGTATGGATGTGAGAGCTGGACTGTGAAGAAGGCTGAGCACCGAAGAATTGATGCTTTTGAACTGTGGTGTTGGAGAAGACTCCTGAGAGTCCGTTGGACTGCAAGGAGATCCAACCAGTCCATTCTGAAGGAGATCAGCCCTGGGATTTCTTTGGAAGGAATGATGCTAAAGCTGAAACTCCAGTATTTTGGCCACCTCATGGGAAGAGTTGACTCATTGGAGAAGACTCTGATGCTGGGAGGGATTGGGGGCAGGAGGAGAAGGGGACGCCAGAGGATGAGATGGCTGAATGGCATCACTGACTCAATGGATGTGAGTCTGAGTGACCTCCGGGAGTTGGTGATGGACAAGAAGGCCTGGCGTGCTGCAGTTCATGGGGTCGCAAAGAGTCAGACACGACTGAGCAACTGATCTGATCTGATCTGATCTGATATGCATATATACATACAGATATAAACAGATATATATATATATATATACACATATATACAGATTATTATATATATATAATATCATATTATATATAATATATATAACTATATATACACATAGTTTATCTGTATATATATCTGAAAATATACAGAATGAGCTATAGCTTCTTAACATAATAAACTCTAAAGAATGAAATTGGAAAAGGAGAATGTTCATTTCTTCCCTTATGTATATTGCAATGAGAAAATGAAATACTAATAATTCTCATTTCTATAGTGAAAGTTCTAAATTCAGTTACCTGATTGCCCAAAACCTGTTATTGGAGGCAACGTGGTATCATGACTTCAAATTAGAAAGATCTATTTTCAAGCTACAGATTTGTTTTCTGATTCCTTGGATAAAATGCTCAATCTTACTAAATCTCTGACTTTTCATCCATAAAAAGGAGTTGATAATATTTACAATATAGTCTTGGAGAGGAAGCAAGTGCTTAATAAATAGGCTGCATTTTAATCAAGTCCATTAAATATGTTCCTTCTGGTAGAGATGAAGTTAAAACTTTGCAGTACACTGAAGGCTTTGACGATATGGATCGCAATAAACTGGAAAATTCTGAAAAAGATGGGAATACCAGACCACCTGACATGCCTCTTGAGATATCTGTATGCAGGTCAAGAAGCAACAGTTAGAACTGGACATGGAACAACAGACTGGTTCCAAATAGGAAAAGCATTATGTCAAGGTTGTACATTGTCACGCTGCTTACTTAACTTATATTCAAAGTACATCATGAGAAACACTGGTCTTGAAGAAGCACAAGCTGGGATCAAGATTGCTGGGAAAAGTATCAATAACCTCAGATATGCAGATGACACCACTCTTATGGCAGAAAGTGAAGAATAACTAAAGAGCTTCTTGATGAAAGTGAAAGAGGAGAGTGCAAAAGTTGGCTTAAAACTCAACCTTCAGAAAACGAAGATCATGGCATCCGGTCCCATCACTTCATGAGAAATAGATGGGTAAACAGTGGAAACAGTGTCAGACTTCATTTTTGGGGGCTTTAAAATCACTGCAGATGGTGATTGCAGCCATGAATTTAAAAGACGCTTACTCCCTAGAAGGAAAGTTATGACCAACCTAGATAGCACATTAAAAAGCAGAGACATTACTTTGCCAACAAAGGTCTGTCTAGTCAAGGCTATATTTTTTTCCAGTGGTCATGTATGGATATGAGAGTTGGACTGTGAAGAAAGCTGAGCACCGAAGAATTGATGCTTTTGAACTGTGGTGTTGGAGAAGACTCTTGAGAGTTCCTTGCACTGCAAAGAGATCCAACCAGTCCATTCTGAAGGAGATCAGCCCTGGGATTTCTTTGGAAGGAATGCTGCTAAAGCTGAAACTCCAATACTTTGGCCACCTCATGTGAAGAGTTGACTCATCGGAAAAGACTGTGATGCTGGGAGGGACTGGGGTTAGGAGGAGAAGGGGACGACAGAGGATGAGATGGCTGGATGGCATCACCAACTCTATGGACATGAGTTTGAGTGAACTCCGGGAGTTGGTGATGGACAGGGAGGCCTGGCATGCTGCGATTCATGGGGTAGCAAAGAGTCGGACATGACTGAGGGATTGAACTGAACTGATGACTCCTGAAATAGTGAGTCAAAATTGATGCCTATTTACTTAATTTAGAATCATAAGAATTCATAAATATTTGAGTGAAGTCATTGGAAGTGATTCGTATGTGGAAATTTATTGAATTACTCTAACGGAATTTGAAATGTGTAAAATAGGCAAATAACTTAATTTTCAGAGTTGTTTTAATACTTAAGTGCAAAGCCATTTATCAAGATCTTTTAAATACAGTGTCATTCAAGTAAGTGATACCAGGTAAAGAAACTGCTTAGATTATAACTTCTTCAAGTTACCTCTTTAAGTGTTTTAGTCATAATGACATAATCACTTAAAAAAAAATAAACACTTTATTTGGTCACACTGGTTCTTAGTTGTAGCATGCAGGATCTTTAGTTATGGCATGCATGTGAGATCTAGTTCCATGAAGAGATCAAACCCTGACCCCCTACATTGGGGGAGTGGAGTCTTAGCTACTGGACCACCAGGGAAGTCCCTCATGCGTATTTTCAAAAGTAAGAATTTTGCTTAGCGAAAAGGCCTACAAGAATGCTGGTGCTCTATCAGCCTACTAATGACTGTTTCATGCTAATCTAACTGTCTTTTATTTATTGTGAGAGAAAAACAGTGTACCCTAAAAAAAGGGAAGCTGACGTAGTCTCCAAATGAGTACGTGGGCGCTTCAGGGTCTTGAGTTCCCATCTCAGTAGAACTGGATGGTTTCTCCTTTGCTACATGTGAGGGAACATTCTGTATAAAAATGTTAGACTGGTCTGACACATCACAGAAACATTGAAATAGGCACAGAGAATAAGGAACTTGGGAGAGAAACATGAACTTCAGTTTCATCAGAGAAGGATAAAAGATTAAAAAAATAACTTGTTCTCAAGAATAACAACCATCTTCTCACATTGCCTATCTTTGAGTTGCAGAAATGCTCTGTGAGGATGCAAACAACATTGGTGAAAAAGCATCAGATTAATAAAGATTTAATTAAGCTCTTACATCTCTAGTTATGGCTATGAGGCAAAACTGGCCTACATTTGACTCTTTTTTAATTATAAATCCTAAATATGGATAGTACTAAGATTCTATAAATAAATATAAATATTTATATAAGTATAAATATGGATAAGACCAAGACAACTACAGACTGAGACCATCCTGTCACCCAATGATGTTTTATACTTATGATAAGTTGCTCAGTCATGTCTGATTCTTTGTGACCCCATGTACTACATCATACCAGGCTTCCCTGTCCTTCACCATTCCCAAGATTTTACTCAGACTCATGTCCATTAAGTCACTGATGCCATCCAACCATCTCATCCTCTGTTGTCTCCTTCTCCTCTTACATTCAATCTTTCCTAGCATCAGGGTTGTTTTCAATGAGTCGGCTCCTCACATCAGGTGGCCAAAGTATTGGAGCTTCAGCCTCAGCATCAGCCCTGTCAATAAATATTCAGGGTTGATTTCCTTTAGGATTGACTGGTTTGATATTCTTGCTGTCCAAGGGACTCTCAAAAGTCTTCACTAGCACCACATTTAGAAAGCATCAATTCTTCAGCACTCAGCCTTCTTTAGGGTCTAGCTCTCACATCCCTACATGACTACTGGAGAAACCATAGCTTTGACTAGATGGATATTTGGAGCCAAAGTGATGTCTCTGCTTTTTAATAATACTGTCTAGATTTGCCATAGTTTTTCTTCCAAGGAGTAAGGATCTTTTAATTTCATGGCTGCAGTCACTGTCCACAGTGATTTATGAGCTCAAGAAAATAAAGTCTGTCACTGTTTTCATTGTTTCCCCATCTATTTGCATGAAGTGATGAGACCAAATGCCATGATGGATAGTTTTTTGATTGTTGAGTTTTAAACCAGCTTTTTCACTCTTCTTTTTCACCTTCACTAAGAGACTCTTTAGTTCCTTTTTGCTATCTGCCATAAGGGTGGTGTCATCTGCATATCTGAGTTTATTGATATTTCTCGCCACAATCTTGATTCCTGCTTGTGCTTCATCCAGCTTGGCATTTGGCATGATGTACTCTGCATATAAGTTAAATAAGCAGGGTAACAAATACAGCCTTGATGTACTTCTTTTCCAATTTTGAGCCAGTCTGTTGTTCCATGTCTGGTTCTAACTGTTGCTTCTTGACCTGCATATCCAATGAAGTTTATTTTATTTAGAGTTGACAGCTATTTTAGTAGATATGAATGCAAGTGAAATTATATAAAAAGTTTATGATAAATGATAACATGATTTTTAAGTAAGGTCCAAATACATTAAGTTACTCCTTAATCTAATCCATGTAGATATTTGACAACATTTTAATACTGCATTTGGAATGCTGGTATAGATAGGAGAGAGAGTCCAGGTATCTGCCTGAATGGATTTATCAAACTTCTGCTACTTGAATCTCCTTAACACCCTTAGCACTGATGCTCTGTTCTACACTGATGCACCTAGTTCTACATTTCAGAAACACCCACTAACTCTGCAGATCCTGAGAATGGACAAACATTTGGAGGCTGCATTGAAGCTGCTTGAAAAACTCCTTATGTTAAATTACTTTTAAATTCTTGCTGTCCACTTCAGGAAAAGATTCTAGGAATGGTTTCTTTTGAGACTTTTTTTGTAGGTCAATAGAATTTTTCCACACAAGAACATCAGCATTGCACAAAAATTCAGGTTTTTTTCATTTGTTTTCTTTGCTTCCTAATTCTCAAGTTTCATGAATGTCTCAGAACTCTCGAAATTTTCTGTTAAGACATAATATCAAATGTTTTTGCTGTCAAAAATGGTAAATTTTGTACTGAAATATCATTTAAGGCAAGGGTCCCCAACCAGCAGGCCTCAGTCTGGCCTGTTAATCATCTGGCTGCAGAATAGGAAGAAAATTGAGTGAGTGAATGAAGCTTCATATGTTCCCCCTCACATTATCACTTGAACCATCCCCTCACCCCCCATGCTTGGAAAAATTGTGTTCCGTGAAACTGGTCCCTGGTGCTGAAAAGTTGAGGGCCACTGATCTAAGGACACTATAGAATACTATTTGAAAGTGATTTCAAATTTCTGAAAAAGAGGGATTGAAATATTGTATGTGTTTCCTTAATATAGTTTAAGAAATGGACTTAATATCTGAGAATAAAAGGGATTTTATGGATTAAGACTGGACACTAGAAGTTAGTTGATTCGAAATATTTTTCCACCAGTATTATTGCTAGGGTGCTAATTTCTGTGACTCTGTTTCTTTTTTTATACAATGGAAAATCTAATATTTTCCACAGATTTACCATATAGGAAAACAAAGAGTACATATAAGATATTTGGGGAAAGGCCTTATTTATTTTTGTAAATAGTGATACTTATCAGAAGAATAAGATCTAGTGAGCCTGAACAGACAAGAGAGAGCAGTTATATTCAGTTCTCAATTATTTTTCTGAAGCATAAGTATTACACAGCATTAAAAAGCTCTTTCTAATCAGAACCATTGGGTTAAATGAACACTGGCAATATTTGTATTACTTCTTAGTAAAAGTAAGAAGTTGAAAAAACACCTGAAAGATATTTATGTAATCCTGAGTCTTTGTAATAGTACAAGAGTGAGGGTGGTAGGGAGAGTCTTTAAAAGGGATTGAACATGTTCTGCATGGTGCCTGAATTGGAGATGGTGTTATAGACCTGAAAAACTGCCCATGACACATGCCCCAAACTCATATGCATCACATAAATAACACTACCTATTATTCTGAATGGAGAAGGAAATTGCAACCCACTCCAGTATTCTTGCCTGGAGAATCCCAGCGATGGGGGAGCCTGGTGGCCTGCCATCTATGGGGTCGCATAGAGTCGGACATGACTGGAGTGACTTAGCAGCAGCAGCAGGATTCTGAAGAACAAGTGTTGTTTAAATCAAAACTAGATGATATGTTCAAAGGACATCTCTTAAATGGTTGACTTAAGCACTAACAAGACTAGAATAGAGCAAGACAAAAAACAGATCTATATTCTTGGGTAGCTAAGAATGTGCATGTTTGCATAAAATGTACTTTTTCAAGAGGTTGCAATTTGAAAGTCATGATTCAAAGTTCTAGAGTTTCTGTTGTCTAAGTAAATTGAGTTCTAGTTCATTAAATTTGAGAATCAATGTCAAGGAAGAAAGAGTAAATAGAACACTGGGTAGACTCAGACTTTATCCACTAGTTTTGGCTTTTAAAAAGGGAGCCCAAAACTTTTTTTTTAATTTGGAATAAAAACAAATGATATAGAGAAAGAAAGGAAAATGAGAGAGAAATGAAGAAAAAAGGAAACAAGGAAGGAAGAAAGAAAGGAAATTAAAATACCAGATAAATATTGAGTTGACTCATATTTGCAAGATGTTACAGAAAAATCTGAACAGATATTTGGCCTACTCAATACTATGTTTATCCTCTGGAAAATATGCATTCCTTTCTCTAAACATCTTACAGAACTTTAGTATCTCCCCTATTGTTGTTCAGGGAATAATAACATTAAACCCAATCACTATTTATTTTTTGAAAAGTATTTAATGACAACTCTGAGACGTAAATAGAGAAACAACATTATAATGTGTAACACTTATCCCTGAAGATAGGATTTAATACCACTTCTTTTCCTTCATTTTGAGTCCTCAAAAAAAAAAAAAAGAAAAGAAAAACTCTCCCCAAAACAAACAAACAAATGCTCAGGAGCAGTTGACAGTAGCAAAGATCTTTTTATTCAAAGGTACTCATACCACTACATAAAATCAGCTGAATGAGACCAGCTGTGTGGCATATTCCTTTGAAATTGCCCCACAGTGATTCTTGTCTTGATTCTCAGGTGCATGCACAAGCTGCAGGATTCCCAAACTAGGCTTTTCTTATTTGCATCTCAACATCTGAGAAAATAGACTGTTTGTGGATCTTGTTTCCCCCAGCATCTTTTGTCCTCTCTTAAACAGAAGTAAACAAACCATATTCTTCAATTTATTAGCTTAGTGGATTCCCATTCTTCTGAAATTCATTAATGAAGTAGCGAATTCCACCTGTTTATAGTTATTGCGCCATGTTTTGGAAGTTTTTTCATACCCACCAAATACCTTTTTATTTACTAAAAAACTACTTTATCAATATTAGTGGCATCTTCTGATATGAAAAATCAATGACATCTAACAGATTAACAACTGCAAATTCAACAGTTGTTTCAGAGTTCAATCAGAGCTGTAGCTAGGCTATGGACATCAGTCCATAACTCAAAGGCAGTCTTGGGAGTTGAGTGTGGAATGTCTTTGTACTCTAATCATATATTTTACATCTCCCCAGGGAATGGTAAGGAAGAATTGATTTTCTCTTTCAGCTCCCACACTGTGTGTCTCATCTCCCAGAGGGGTCTGCTCTTAACTTTCTTCCACTTAGCTTTACTTCAAATTTTTATTTTTAGTGCCATCATTCTTAACTTTGCTTTTCAGCCAGTGGTGTGTGAACAGCAGAATTTATTTTGCCCAGGTCAGGGGAAATCATGCCTGGAATCCTGGTCATTTCCAAGTTCCTAAAGTGATATTTTGCTTGTTAATTTTTGAAATGTTATGTTGCCAAAGAGTAAATCTTAACAGCACTCATCACAAGAAACGTTTTTTTTTTTTTCCTAAATATGAATGGTGGTAGATATTACTAATTTTTTATGGTGTTCATTTTGCAATGTGTACAAATAGTGAATCGTTATATTGTATACCTGAAACGAATATGCTATGTCAAATATAACTCAATAAAAAAATTATACATCATAAAGAAAATTGCTTCTCTAGTTAACATTTTCTAAGATTTTTCTGTATAAATAGCTATATAGAAATTAATTCAAGTGATGTGAAAATGGTTGTACAGATGAAAAATTAATTATTTTTAATCTTTTTCTATAAAAATGTGAGGAATACACTTTTCTGTATTGATAGTTTCCATTTAGAATTAATTCAAAGTAGCCAATAAATTCATTTGTTGAAATGATTACTGTAAGCAAATGATTATAATGTCTTTCAAAATTATCCTACATGAATCTCAGAGGGCAACATAACCAAAAACAACAACAACAACACAGAATGTGTGCCTAACTACAACTACTTGTGGGGAAGCAGCTCAGACACTCGCCTCTGCCAGCAGTTAGTGGGGACAGTGCAGGGAGGCACAGGCTACATCACCAGTCCTTAGGGTAAGGACTAGGTTTGAATGCCCTGAGGACAATCTGAGGGGGCTAATGTGAGATAGCAACACCCCCCTCAAATAAAAGACCTTTCCCACAAAAGGCTCTTGCACTGCATGGTGACCCCTCATGGGCTCATAGAGCAAAGAATTGTGCCCTAGCAAATACCAAAAAAGAGCAAGCCATCTGCCATTTAGGGCCCTGCCTCCCTGGAGACAGAGAGGCACGTATGTAACAGCCGGAGCCAGAAGTCAAGGAGCTGCTGCAATCATGGCCCCAGAGACCACATCTTCCACCAAACTATGAGAAGGCTGCCAGTTGATAACTACATCTTCCTGGGGTCCTGGACAGATCACATCTACCAGAGTGTTACAGCCTGAAATCAGCTCCCCAGAGGAGACACTCTGAACACCTGGGACTGTATGATTGCAGCACACTCAGGAAACTATGTTTCCTGGGACTGGGGAAGAGCATAGGACACATGGCCTACCAAGGACAGTGCTCTCACCAAGCTCCCAGTTGCCTGAGTGGCCTGGACCTGGGAAGGGCACAAAACAACACAGCCTATCTAGGTCTGTGCCCTTGAAGAGCACCTGAGAGCCTGAGCAGCTTAGACCTGGGAAGTGCATGAAACACAGGGTCCACTTCGGACAGTACCCTGGTGGAGCACCGTGGAGCCTGAGCAGTGTGGACCCAGGAAATACACACCACCTTGGTCCGTGGCAAACCCATTGTGGTCCATCCACTGCAAGGACTACCCACGCATGCCAGTGATATTTGTTTGCAGTATCCCTCCTTCCCCACAGCAAAACGGAACAAGTGAGCCTAAATAAGTGGCGACCTTCACCCCTTGTGTCAGGGCAGAAATTAGACACTGAAGAGAGTTGCAAACAGTTGCAAAGGAAGCCAAAATAAACCAAGAAATGGGAACTGCTCCAGAAGTAACAGGTGCAACAGATTAAAACCCTGCAGTTCATACTGAGACTGTGTATTTGAGAGGCAACTATAGACCTTGAGAACAAGCACAAACTGAAACAAGGGACAATCTGACACTGAACTGATGCCACACTGACCACAACAGCTCCAGAGACGTTCCTAGATATATATATTTTTACTATTATAACTTTTTATTTTTTTTTTTAAAAATTAGTTTTTTATTACTCCATTAACTTTCATTTTTATACCCTATATTACCTTTCTGGAGAAGGTAATGGCACCCCACTCCAGTACTCTTGCCTGGAAAATCCCATGGACGGAGGAGCCTGGTAGGCTGCAATCCATGGGGTCGTGAAGAGTCAGACACGACTGAACGACTTCACTTTCATTTTCACTTCCATGCATTGGAGAAGGAAATGGCAACACACTCCAGTGATCTTGCCTGGAGAATCCCAGGGATGGGGGAGCCCGGTGGGCTGCAGTCTATGGGGTGGCTCAGAGTTGGACACAACTGAAGCGACTTGGCAGCAGCAGCAGCAGCATATATCATAGATGTAATAAAATAGTTACTTGGTTAAATATTTAATGTCAAAGCTTAGAAGTACTGTGCATGTATGTTTACGAGGGCAATTTTATTGATTGAAAGAGTCAATATCTGCCTAAATCAAATATTAGTGAACACAGGCTAAACTTTCAATCAATATTTGCCAAATGCATGATTGAATGGCATATTCAGTATCATACTGTCAGTGTCTAGAATACAGCAGATGTTCAATGAATATTTGTTCAATGACTGAATGAAAATGTTGTCTGTTCAGAAGGGAGCTATAGCAGTGTGGAACCAGCTGCAGGGAGTTACAGTGAGGAACCCTCTGACATGAGAGTCAAAGATCCTGTCAGGGTGACCACGAGTTCACAGGGTTTTTTAGGTGGAGATTTTTGCTTACTTGGGAGTATACACGTCATTGCACTTGTGTCAGGATATATGGTCTGCTGCTTACCGGCTGTGTAACTTCAGAAAGTCACATGAGTAGTGTCCCAGCTCAGGAAGGACACAAGGGTCTTCCTGCCTCCCTGGGACTCAACGTCACAGGTTTATGGGAGTCCAGTGAAAAATGTGAAAGTACTTTGTAAATTTGAAACAGCTCTATATAATTATTGAGCTGTGAAACATTTATAACATGCTAGGGGGACATCAACAGTCAATCAGTCAAAAGGGTCTGAAGCCCCTTCCTCCAACTCCTCTGTCTAGGGTTTCTCTTGCCAGTTTTAGTGTGGCCTTATCATTGTCAATATGGTCAATAGACTGATTTATCTGTATGAACCTACAGATAAACACATACATCCTGGGAGAAGGAAGTAGCAACTCACTCCAGTATTCTTGCCTGGAAAATCCTATGGACAGAGGAGCTTGGTGAGCTACACCCCATAAGGATGCAGAGAGTCAGACATGACTGAGCACACATGCACTACACTGCAAACATATACATATGTATATATGCATGTTTGCAGTTACATGCATACTCGGTTGTGTTTGCCTCTATGTGACCCCATGACTACAGTCTGCCAGGCTCCTCTGTCCATGGAATTATCCAGGCAAGAATACTGGATGGGTTGCCGTTTCCTCCTCCAGGCAAGCTTCCCAACCTGGGAATCTACTGCATTGGCAGGTGGATTCTTTATCACTATATATGCATATACCTCTTTTATATGCATATATATATATAGACACACACACATATTTGTATATATATACATATACATATACACTTTTGTGTATATATATATATACATATATGTATATTTGTATGTATATATGAGCAGACATACACACAAATACCTACACAAACCTAAAAGTGCAAGCCAGATCTCATCCCATTCAGCAGCATTCTGCTTCACTTAGTGAACTTCTGAGTATTTCAGTGACAGTACATGTGGAGATTTCCCAGCTACTACATAGTATTCCTCTGTGCACCTGCTATGATTTGTCATGTTTTCACTTTCCACTACAATAAACATGGCTTTATTGAACATTCTTGTCCAATTTGATTTCTTACCTTCTCTGTTTAAAATGATTGAATACTTCCTACTTTTACATTCTACATTTAAATCTTTTTCCATGTGGCAGAGACTGGTGCTTATTTATTGTATAGCTGTAGAAACAAGGGCTTCCCAGGAGGTTCAGTGGTAAAGAATCTGCCTGCCAATGCAAGAAACTTAGATTCAATCCCTTGGTTGGGAAGATTCCCTGGAGGACGAAATGACAAACCAACTGCTCCAGTATTCTTGCCTAGAAAATTCCATGGACAGAGAAGCCTCAGCAAATCTTTGCAGATTAAAGGAGATATCTTTTCTTCTTTTGAAAACAGATCATGTCTGCCACACAGCTGAGAGGTTCTCAGCATATACTTTTATCTACTAGTGTCATCAATAAAACCAAACCAAAACAAAAAAGCACCAAAAGAACAAAATATAATTATAGAAAAAAGACTAATTTCAACATAATTGTACTATGGAGCAAATGAATGATTTGTAATAGGAGAGATGCCAAAAGAGTATTTTAGTAACAACAGCAAACCATCAGCTTAGCAGAAAGCAAGCTCCCTAACTATAGCAGTCTGGTTGTTACAAAGTCACTTGAACAACCTTACCCTACAAACAGCAGATTACAGACTCAAAACAAAGAACAGTCTGAACAAGAAGAATAATAAGAATGAAATAATGAAAGCAGTAGTTATGATTTCATTCTTAAAATATGTAAGTAGTGTTTTTTAAGTATTTTGTCATATTTTAATTTTTACAGCAGTTTTGTGCAGATAATTATTATTATATAGGTAAAGTGAGCCTTGGAGTATTTATAAAGTTTGCTCAAGTTACTGCAAGTGAGTAATAGGGGCAGGAATCAATTCATTTCTCTCTGGCTCTAACACATATATTCTAAGTGTTGCTTTCTAATGACCCTCTATCTAGTCTTTTCAGGTAGGAAGCATGGGAAGGATACACACTGACACTGTTGTATAACAGCAGCTGAAACATCTGGAGAAATTCTTAACAGAAAATGTTTTAGAATCTTATTAAAGGGTTTCAAAATAATTTGAAATTTATCTTAATGAGGGAAAGAGCTACCAGTCTTTGACTTAATATCTTTCAAGCTCCATGCATCATGGTAGAGTCACCAAGGCTCTCACCAGGTAGCTCCCACAGGGTCTGGTGTGGTGAGAGAGTGGTGAAGAGTTGGAAGCCCCTGTTTGTCAGGAGGCTGGACACCTCTTTGATGAAGGACCATTTCCTACCTAGGATACCCTTAAAATTCCCTGTTGGGTCACTTACATTTTACACTTCCTATTGGTCATTAGAGCAGGCAGTTTTCAAAGACAGGGCCTGGTGCAGGTGGACAATATAATCCAGGCAGGAAATAGGCTGCATCACACCAAAGTCTTCTCTAAAGGTATGAGAAGGCAGTCACACTAAGTTCAACTTAAAAAATAAAGAAGAATAAAACTGGTGGAAATTAATTCTTCATAATTCAAGGAAATAAGAGGAACCAGGAGTCTGAATGATATAAAAAATGGATATCCATAAAACTTTTATATTTGAGTTTGCCATGCATTAATAATTTCTTTTGTCCAGCAGGTATATGCATCCTTGTTATGTTTTCATTAAGGTTAAAATATATTTCTCCATTTGTGGGTATATCAAACCTGAACATTATAGGAAGTGATCCAATGTACATGGACCACATGGAGAGCCTCTCTGTATTGAGTTCTGTTTTCTGAGGTCATTTGTGAAGTATATCAATGAGTTTTCAAGAATGAGCCTTATAAATAGTTCACATCCTGTCTCTGTACATAAACCAGCTTCATCATGGCAGTTCTGTTCATTCAGGAGTTTATGGGTCAGGATCCTGTTTTTAAATAGTATTCTAAGTTGTATGCTTTTGGTTTTTAGATACAGTACAGTGGAAATATCTACCTCATAAGTTTAATATGGGGGTTAAATGATACATACACATAAAACAGAGACTTCCATGATGGCTCAGATGGTAAAGAATCTGCTTACAGTGCAGGAAACACAGGTTTAAGCCCTTGGTCAGGAAGATACCCTGGAGAAGGGAATGGATACTCACTCCAGTATTTTTGCCTGGAGAATTCCATGGACAGAGGAGCTTGGTGGGCTATACTCTATGGAGTTGTAAAGAGTTGGACATGACTAAGCAACTAACACTTTCACTTTTTTCACACACATAAAACAATATGAGCTACTAGTAGTAGCTGTAGGAAAAGTTAGGGAATGAGTTAGATGATGTATTCTGCTTATAATATTTGGAATTCATGTTAAACCTGTCTAAAGAAACAATCTATGGGTATTTATTAATTTGCAACTTTCCTGGTGGTTCAGTGGTAAAGAATCAAGCCAGGAGACACAGATTTGATCCCTGGGCTGGGAAGATCCCTGGAGAAGGAAATGCAAGCCACTCCAGTATTCTTTCCTGGGAGATCTCATAGACAGAGGAGCCTGGCGGGCTACAGTCCATAGGATCGCAAAAGAGTCAGGCATGACTTAGCAACAAATATGCTACGCTAAGTCACTTCAGTCGTGTCCGACTCTATGTGACCTCATAGACGGCAGCCCATCAGGCTTCCCCGTCCCTGGGATTCTCCAGGCAAGAACACTGGGTTGCCATTTCCTTCTCCAATGCATGAAAGTGAAAAGAGAAAGTGAAGTCGCTCAGTCATGCCAGACTCTTAGCGACCCCATGCACTGCAGCCTATCAGGCTCCTCTGTCCGTGAGATTTTCCAGGCAAGAGTACTGGAGTGGGGTGCCATAGCAACAAATAACAACAACATATTTATTAATTCACTCAGTATTTAATCATTGAGAACCAACTATGTCCCAGGCAGTGTTTAAGTGCTGGAATGAAGCAGGGACTAAGATAGATCCAATCTCTGCATTACAAGCTGATATACAAGGGGAATGCAAAGTGGCTTTTCTTTTCCTTTAAAACATTGCTTTTGGTGATTTACTATCCTATTTTTGCTTTAATTTTTTAGGGAAAATTCATAAAAAGATAAAGGTATGATGTGTGCAAGAATTACTATTTTGTGCATTTCTCTATCTACTTTATTTCTCCTATAAGTCTACAAAATTTAAGGGTGTTACTGGAGACTGGATAATTGTTTATTGTCACTCCATGCCTAGAAGTGTCTTTTTGTAAACAGAATGAAGTAAAAATATATTTTTCTGAATAGTCAAGCAATTTCAGTAACAAGTTATGGAATTCTTATTATTTTGTAGTTGCATTTCCAATAAACACAAAGATCATATATTTATTTATATATATGTGTATTATATATGTAATATATATTTTATATATATTTATCATATATAAATAAATAAATATAAACAATATATGTAATATATATAACACAAAGATTATATAATATATATTACATAATATATATTTTATATATATTTATACTTATTATATATATAAATATTTATTTTCTCCTCCAGGCACCACATATTTGGTTTACTGGTTTTCACCTTTAGACATTGAAATCTCTCCCTAGAAAATAAAAACTAGCTCTGTTTCTTAGTCTACTTGTGTTGAGTGTCACAGAAAAGGGAAGAATGGGCATGTGGCATTACTCCCTACAGGGCGATGCCTTCCTCAAATACACAAGAAAGAGGATTCATTTTGCTTGACCATGTGACCCAGGAACTGGGAAGCAGGTCTCAGGGCCAGGCAAGGGGGGGACAAGGTGATAAAGATCAGTGTCATGTTAATAGTATATAAATGTTCCACGGGAAGAGTTCATTTTAGTTTGAGTGATTACAGAAGGAGAAAATGAATTTAGGTTTGATGAATAAAATACAAATAGATGAGAAGGAGGAGGGAGTTATTAGCAGGTAAAAGGAAAATTCCCACTTGGAAGAAACCAGGGGCCTTGGGAATTTTTACTTTATTCTCTAGGCAATGGTAAGTTAAACAATGGTTTCTGCCTGGCAGATTGACTTGTACCTTGTGAAAATGGTTATGTACATTTACATTTCATTTGTACATATACATTGCTATACTTGATGCTATTGCTGAATTTAGAATTGAGACGATTAAAATTTAATGGAATTTTATAGAATTTAATTGAAATACATCATGTGGTCTATTAGATGGATTGATGTCAGCTTTAAAAAGAAAGATAAAATATTAAAAAGTATTATACAAAGTACTATACAAAGTACTAAAATATATTGCTTGCAGTGAGATTAAATATTGTCTTATGAAACTTTCAGTTGTTCACATGTAGGTAACTGTGTAGATGGGGAATCTGGAAGTGGTTTTCAGCCCCCCAAAAAGTTTAAAACCAACAAGTTAGAGTCTCTCATGAGATTCTTTACTAGTGAACACATCTTCCTTTCCTCGATACTAGAAATAGTCATATTTCAATTAGCAACTACAGTTGCTAAAATATAGCAACATATTTTTTAGCTAAAATATAGTTACTAAAAATATATAGTATTTTTATTTTATGCATATCATATACATATTAGATTATCCTATTTAGGAGGACAAAAACCAATATAGGAATGATTTTGATTTTATTCAGAATCTTGTGATAGAGAAGTCACCCAAGGTCTGAGATCACTATGCCTCATCAGCTGGTTTCTTCTTAGCTTCATATGGAGTAGTGGAGACATTCCAGGTGGGATGTTTTATTTATTTATTTATTTATTTTTGCATTGTTCTGTCATCAGTGGAATTCCCCTTCAGTTAGCTATGCAGGAAATGTTTATCTTTGTGTGTTAGCTAATTTCATGGGGGGACAAACAACTCTAATCTCAGCCAAGCCATCCATGAAACAAAGAACAAGGAGCTTTCTGTCCTCACCAACAGGTTCAGGTAAAAGGGGAAAGGTCTGTGTTTGTCCCTGACATAGGTAAACAACAGAGCCCTCAAGAATCTCTAGGGGTCAAGAGAAAGAATGGACAGCAAGTCCTTCCCACATTGTATGGAAAAAATCTTCTTTGTAATGTTCCTGGAACACAAGAGCAAGGAGATTTTGGAAAACAAAAGTTTGGGGAATTTCCTAACTATAACTGCTTTGCAGAAACACCGAGCTCAGGTAAATATTGTCAGTTTCCTCTTCTGGTTTGGCTTTAAAGAAAGCATAGGACCAAATTTCACACCCACTTCCTAAAAGTGGGTAGATTTAAGAGCATTCATCCAGCATGCTTGGGTAAAAACCATTGACTCTATAATTCCATAACAGGAAACTTCTTTTTAATGATAGTAATAAATACTGGAAATGATCATTTAAAGTGAATCTCCTTCCAGGGTAAAATTTAAGATAAGACAGTAAAAAAAAAAAAAAATGTGAATGAACATTTATTTTGAAAAATAAAACTTAAAATAATAAAAATAAATTGATCATATCATTTAATTAATAAAAGGAAATTTGTAACTGCAGCTATAATCTAATTTTAACATAAAGAATGGAGGAGGCATTGGTTTGGGGGACATAACTTTATATAACACTCTTTACTTGAGGTTTCCATAGCACAATTTTATGGAGGATACTTTTTGCAAAAAATATTCAAGGTTTCATTAGTTTTCTTAGATGTGTTTCTATCTTTTGATACTCACTTTATTTTTGAGGTTTCTGTACATCTTTCTTTTCCTCATCTGGTAGGCAGTATAATTCTATTAAATGTTCATTTGTAAATGGCTTTGTCTGAGGGACTCCAAGAGTCTTTGCCATTTCCTGACATCATGTTTTTATCTTTTATATGTGATTTCATCTTGTAGTTGATGGGTATTGAATAGGTTATATTGATGTATAATATATTTTAAACAAATACCTTGATCCAGTGTGTGGGTTGCCTGAGTTAAATTTTCTTGGTTCTGTAGTAAATATTTTCCTTGAATTTATAATGACTCTAACTGCTCTGTTAAAATTCCTAATCATGAAGACTTCAAAAGAGAAAACTTCAATAGCAGCCAGCTTTCTGCATTCCCATGCTTTAGTTCATGTACATCTCACTTCAACTCTATGAGGCAAGTGTCATTTTATACCTAGCACATGACAAAAAAAGGCTTTGGGAATTTGTGCAATTTTCTTAAGTCACAGAGTAACCAATGGCAAAACCAGGACAGGAACACAGGAATCTTTAATACCACAATTTGTACTTTTCACTGAAATGGGATGCTAGTCTTCTCCTCACCAAGACTATTTAATATTTTCCTCACTTTTATTTTTCCCTTTGCTTGGATTTCTTTATCTACTTACTGGAAATTTAGCTTTATCTTATCATATATATATATATATACACACACACACACACACATATATATATATATATTATAAAATATATATAATAAGAAAGAGATGGGAATACCAGAGCACCTGATCTGCCTCTTGAGAAATTTGTATACAAGTCAGGAAGCAACAGTTAGAACTGGACATGGAACAACAGACTGGTTACAAATAGGAAAAGGAGTACATCAAGGCTGTATATTATCACCCTGCTTATTTAACTTCTATGCAGAGTAGTACATCATGAGAAATGCTGGGCTAGAAGCACAAGCTGGAATCAAGATTGCCGGGAGAAATATCAATAACCTCAGATATGCAGATGACACCACTCTTATGGCAGAAAGTGAAGAGGAACTAAAAAGCCTCTTGATGAAAGTGAAAGAGGAGAGTGAAAAAGTTGGCTTAAAGATCAACATTCAGAAAACGAAGATCATGGCATCCGGGCCCATCACTTCATGGGAAATAGATGGGGAAACAGTGTCAGAGTTTATTTTTCTGGTCTCTAAAATCACTACGGATGATGACTGCAGCCATGAAATTAAAAGATGTTTACTCTTTGGAAAAAAAGTTATGACCAACCTAGATAGCATATTGAAAAGCAGAGACATTACTTTGCCAACAAAGGTCCGTCTAGTCAAGGCTACGGTTTATACAGTGGTCATGTGTGGATGTGAGAGTTGGACTGTGAAGAAAGCTGAGTCCCGAAGAATTGATGCTTTTGAACTGTGGTGTTGGAGAAAACTCTTGAGAGTCCCTTGGACTGCAAGGAGATGCAACCAGTCCATTCTGAAGGAGATCAGCCCTGGGATTTCTTTGGAAGGAATGATGCTGAAGCTGAAACTTCAGTACTTTGGCCACCTCATGCGAGGAGTTGACTCATTGGAAAAGACTCTGATGCTGGGAGGGATTGGGGGCAGGAGGAGAAGGGGATATCAGAGGATGAGATGGCTGGATGGCATCACTGACTCTGTGGACATGAGTCTGAGTGAACTCCGGGAGTTGGTGATGGACAGGGAGGCCTGGAGTGCTGCGATTCATGGGGTAGCAAAGAGTCGGTACACGACTGAGCAACTGAACTGACTGACTGACTGACTATTATATATATATTTTTGCCAATTTAAGTTCTTTATAGGAAAAAAAGAGAGGTACATGCATTTTTTAAAAAAGCAAATACCTTTTTCAAGGGAATCTGGAGAGAAAGTGCACCAGGTTCTGGATCCTGTGTATTGGAGTCCCACCTGTGCGATTTACTCATTAGCCCAGTAGTCTGTGGTCAAAGCTAAAGCTTCAAAGTCCTCACTTGTAAACAGTGATGTTACTATTACCTTTCTCATAAGGTTATTTTAAGATTAAACAGATTAATAAAGCAATCTAAAGCGCTTGGCATCTTGCCAGTTACACAGAAGGCACCTAATAAACATTTCCATCATCGTTGCTTTTATGCTGACAGTGAGACAGAGAGAGAGTCCAGTAAACAATGTCCTGGGCTGGGAAAAAGTAGTCCTGCATCATTCTGGTTTCACTACCTTTATGACTTTAATTTTTATCAATTTTTAAGTCATTAAGATAAGATAGCCATTTTTTTTTTTTCAGGTTGAGTGGATTCTTAAAACTTTTTTCAAAGTGCACCACCCAAGTTAATTCTATAATTATCAAGTGACAAATATTTTATTTTGTTACTTTGAAGATACACAATATGACATTGAAGTAAGCACCTATGAATCGCAAAGGACATCAATAACGATCTAGAATGACTAATTCTGAGTGCTTGTGTAATGCACGAATCTGTTGATGTGATTAGGAAGTCCATGGGAGACAATACTTTTCATCACAGTGGTGGTGGGTGAAGCTTCCTTGACCAGACAAGAAGATTTATTTTGGGCTACATGGTTTTCTACAGTGACTGAATTCTGTTTTTATTGGACTCAGATTTGCAAACAAGCACTATGTTAAGTTTCAACTTTTAATTTTAAAATATATCTTATGGTCTAGAACAAAAGCTACATTCTTAAGTAACTCTGAAAATTCAAATGTAAATGATCTATGCAACTTCAGTTAGAGATCAAAATAGCCAAACTTCTTCCAGGGAGATGAGTTGAATTGACAGTCTTTTAAAAACTTTTTCTGGAGACTTCTTACAATAATGGGAAAAATGTGGGTTCTTGGTCAGTTTCTCAAAAAGTAAAATTTTCTGAAATGTCTCAAGGCTTTGTAATACTTTGTAGCCTCTTTCAATAAAGAAAGTTATCTTAACTGTTCTCTTATAGAAAGGCATAGAGTAAGAGAATTGAGAATGTTAAGTACAAATGAGATAGTGGAGATGTACAAAGTATTAAGAGTTTTAGAAATCTTGCAATGCTAAAACTTTCTGATTTTTTAAAGAATAATTCTCAAAAACAGGACCTATTGTATAGAACAGGGAACTATACTCAGTATTTTATCTGAGTATATAAGGGAAAATAATCTGAAAAAGTAGACCTATGTAGCTGAATCACTGTGCTGTACACCTGAAACTAACATAGCATTGTAATTCAATGATACTTCAATTGAGCACGATTTTTTTCCTAAAACAAATTAAGAATGATTTTCAATGGTTCTCACCTCTTCTAAAGACATAAAATATTTTTCTTAAACATGAATTTACCCACTCTTGATGTATTAGAACTTGTGACAAGACTGTACTGGAAGCTGAGACTATTTCCTCCTGTTCTATGTGCCCTGTGCCACGTAACACCTTGATTGCTGGAACTCGGACAACCAGCCACATAGTCAAGCTCCCTCTTCCCCTGCTGCACACAGATGAGTCTGACTTCCTGGGGTCTGGAAGTGTCTCATCTGTGGCTTGGTTAGTCACAAGATGGTTGTCACCTGGAAGCCTGTTAGAAATGCAAAAATGCCCCACCCAGACCTACTGAATGTAGTCTACTTTTTCATAAAATCTCTATATGATTTGTATGCAAGTTAGAGCTTGAGAGCCTCTGACCTCACATTGGAGGTTGAGGCATATGCTCACTTCTTTTAGGTTTAAGAAAGACCTTATTAAAATGTGTGGTTCCTCTTTTGACCTCTGAAGGGCTTCAGAAGATACTGGTCAATGATCAGTTCCATTTAATTCCTTGCTTGACTTTAGATGCATTCAAAATTATAGCTGATTTTTTAATCTCATATATTTAATTTTTCATTTCAGCTGCTTTCTTATTTGGAATTCACCCCACCCATCTTACTCTGTCAATATCAACTGCACCAGGCTGGTCATCTCTTCTGTAAAGCCATCCTCAATTCCCCTGAGGAAGAGCTTCCGTTATAATCTCATCATTCTTAGCCAAACCCTCTGGTCAAACATTTACTCAGCCTGCTCTGGTTATACAACTGAATCCTGCATGAGACTATGCCAGTTCTTGACATAGGAACTAAGTCTCTTCAGCTTTAGATTCACTGTTACTCACAGCAGAGCCTACTAGATTTTTAATAAACATGTGAAATTAAATGTCTCTCAACTTTATTTTTAATGGCTCCTGTAATTCACTGCTTGTGCCATAAAGGAAATTAAAAGAGATTTGTTATTTTTTTTTTTTTTTTTGAGATTTGTAATTTTAATGAAATAACAAATATTTTATTTATTCAGATATTTTGCTCATGGATCTTATGACATTTAGGAAAGCATATACGTTTTGTACTTTCATGCAAAATTTTGCTTGTAACTGACCTGGCAGTTATGAAGGGAAGCAAGAGTGTTCTTTGATGGGAATCCTTGAG
This sequence comes from Tragelaphus eurycerus, assembly GCA_935064755.1. NCBI lineage: Eukaryota > Metazoa > Chordata > Mammalia > Artiodactyla > Bovidae > Tragelaphus > Tragelaphus eurycerus. The sequence goes on along the minus strand of CAKXYN010000084.1, from coordinate 10,731,061 downwards.
CAAAATTCTAGTTCTGTTAGTGTAACAGTATTTAAAGGGAGGAATTGCTTCAGCTTGGAAAATAAACATCATATATAGGAAAAACAGAAATGAAGAAAAAGGAAATTATGAAAAATAGAGTATAAAAGTGTAAAAGAAATGTAAATTTCTATGACTGGCTCAGATCATGGATGAAAACTGGGGAGTCACGGGTGCAGTCAGTGGACAGGAACATGAAATTGGGAGCCTGTGCTCTAGTTTTAGCTCTTTTACTAACTAACTGAACACTTCAGAAACTTGCTAAACATTTGTGGGTCTCTCATATGTTGTCACATCTGAAAGTGCTTCTTAACCAAAGATGAAAGCTAGAAAAATCGGGAGTGGAGGAGGCTTTGTTTTAAAGACACAGACAAGTATAACATCCAGAGATACATATTGCTTGGCTTGTGATGGGTGCCAAGCATGATGCATCTTTCTGATATTTATTTCCGGTTAAGCATCAGTAAATTACATGCTCTCTTAACATTCCTTCTAGCTCAAATGTTCCCTGTTTAATGACTACCACCCTAGAGTGAATATGTATGTGGTTATAAGTTTACATGTCTGGCAGACACTGCTGGTTGTACTCCTCCTCCTTTAGGAACAAACCCAAAATTTTGCTCGAGCAAAATTTTACCGAGCAAAATAGTTCTAAAATAGTTAGAAAGAGTTCTAAATAGTTAGAAATAGTTCTAAAATAACTATTACATTTCCCAGTTTTCCTGTGGGTATGGCCATGGACTAAATTCTGGCCAAAGGGATGTGGTATATGCAGATTCTGGCAATGTCCTTAATATAGGTGTGCCTTCTTCCTTCTTGCTGACTGGCATCCAATCATACATTGGCCAGACTTGTGAGCTGCAGCAGGAGATTGGAGAGAACCGAGACAGTGTGGCCAGGGTCCAGGACACCAGGGAGTGCATGTCGTCAGCAGAGAACTTACTACTTCCAGGTTTTCTTTATGTATGAGAGAAAGACACTACTATTAAAGTATTTTAAAGTTTAAAGTACTCTTAAAGTTACTTTAAAGTAATAGTAGTTACTTTACTGTTAAAGTAATTGTTCAAACCACTGCACAATTGCACTCATCTCACACACTAGCAAAGTAATGCTCAAAATTCTCCAAGTCAGGCTTCAAAAGTACATGAACCATGAACTTCCAGATGTTCAAGCTGGATTTAGAAAAGGCAGAGGAACCAGAGATCAAATTGTCAACATCTGTTGGATCATCAAAAAAGCAAGAGAGTTCCAGAAAAACATCTACTTCTGCTTTATTGACTATGCCAGAGCCTCTGACTGTGTGGATCACAGCAAACTGTGGAAAATACTTTAAGAGATGGGAATACCTGACCACTTGATCTGCCTCTTAATAAATCTATATGCAGGTTAAGCAGCAACAGTTAGAACTGGACATGGAACAGACTGGTTCCAAATAGGGAAAGGGGTACATCAAGACTGTATATTGTCACCTTGCTTATTTAACTTATATGCAGAATACATCATGAGAAATGCTGGACTGCATGAAACACAAGGTGGAATCAAGATTGCTGGGAGAAATATTAACAACCTCAGATATGCAGATGATACCACCCTTATGGCAGAAGTAAAATTAAAGAGCTTCTTGATGAAAGTGAAAGAGGAGAGTGCAAAAGTTGGCTTAAAACTCAATATTCAGAAAACTAAGATCATGGCATCTGGTTCCATCACTTCATAGCAAATAGATGGGGCAACAATGGAAACAGTGACAGACTTTATTTTCTTGGGCTCCAAAATCATTACAAATGGTGACTGTAGCCATGAAATTAAAAGATGTTTGCTTCTTGGAAGAAACAATATGATAAAAAATTTAAGAAGATACTAGACCGCATATTAAAAAGCAGAGTCATTTCTTTGCCAACAAAAGTCCATCTATTCAAGGCTATGGTTTTTCCAGTAGTCATGTATGGATGTGAGAGTTGGGAAAGAAAGCTGAGCACTAAAGGATTGTTGCTTTTGTACTGTGGTGTTGGAGAAGATTCTTGAGAGTTCCTTGGACTGCAAGGAGAGCCAACCAGTCCATTCTAAAGGAGATCAGTCCTGGGTGTTCATTGGAAGGACTGATGCTGAAGCTGAAAAATATTGAAAGTCCAATACTTTGGTCACATGATTTGAAGAACTGACTCATTGGAAAAGACTCTGATGCTGGCAAACATTGAAAGCGGGAGAAGAAGGGGAAAACAGAGGATGAGATGGTTGTAAGGTATCACCAACTCAATGGAAATGAGTTTGAGTAAACTCCTGGACTTGGTGATGGACAGGGAGGCCTGGCATGCTGCAGTTCATGGTGTCACAAATAGTTGGACACCTCTGAGTGACTGAATGGAACTGAATTGGTATTTTGGTTTTACTCTTTCTTTCAACCAAATCTATTAAATTAAAACAATATGGAGCATGAGAAAGAATTTATGGACTTCAATTAATTTTCCTAATCTTCATGACAGCCCAAAATGGAATGTCTATTTACAATGTTTTTTGTTTGTTTGTTTTCTACAAGTGTTGTATGTCTGTAAGATAGAGACTAATAATGTATTTCACAGACAGAACTTCTTTCATAGTCAGAAGCTAATAAAGAGATATCACAATTTTAAGACACAGGTTATTTTTTGTAATTTTGTCTTATTCTCCTAAACTTTGTGTTGTTTTCTTGGCATATGTTATACATATGTATGTATACACATATGTATGCACACACATTAAAATTTTTGCACTCAAACATGGTCAGTTACTACTAATTTTCTGTAAAATATGGTGGGCTCTGAACTATAGTAAAATATTAAGAACAGCCATTTAAATTATACTTGTTATTATTGGCAATGAGGAAACATGATATTGAGTTATTTAAATGCTTCCATGTATTTTTTTTGAAAGATGTTTGGGCTTAGACAAGAGTTCATTAGTAAAATAAAAAAAAACTTTAGTTCTTTTCCTTTCTATGTAGAGCTGAACAAAAATGCACACACCCACACACACGATATCAGATCAGATCAGATCAATGGCTCAATCGTGTTCGACTCTTTGCAACCCCATGAATCACAGCACTCCAGGCATCACAGTCCATCACCAACGCCCGGAGTTCACTGATACTCACGTCCATTGAGTCAGTGATAACATCCAGCCATCTCATCCTCTGTCCTCCCCTTCTTCTCCTGCCCCCAATCCCTCCCAGCATCAGAGTCTTTTCCAATGAGTCAACTCTTCGCATGAGGTGGCCAAAGTAGTGGACTTTCAGCTTTAGCATCATTCCTTCCAAGAACAATCAGGGCTGATCTCCTTCAGAATGGACTGGTTAGATCTCCTTTCAGTCCAAGGGACTCTCAAGAGTCTTCTCCAACACCACAATTCAAAAGCATCAATTCCTCGGCGCTCAGCCTTCTTCACAGTCCAGCTCTCACATCCATACATGACCACTGGAAAAACCATAGCCTTGACTAGACGAACCTTTGTTGGCAAAGTGATGTCTCTGCTTTTGAATATGCTATCTAGGTAGGTCATAACTTTCCTTCCAAGGAGTAAGGGTCTTTTAATTTCATGGCTGCAGTCACCATCTGCAGTGATTTTGGAGCCCAGAAAAATAAAGTCTGACAATGTTTCCACTGTTTCTCCATCTATTTCCCATGAAGTGATGGGACCAGATGCCATGATCTTCATTTTCTGAATATTGAGCTTTAAGCCAACTTTTTCACTCTCTTCTTTCACTTTCATCAAGAGGCTTTTTAGTTCCTCTTCACTTTCTGCCATAAGGGTGGTGTCATCTGCATATCTGAGGTTATTGATGTTTCTCTGGCAATCTTGATTCCAGCTTGTGTTTCTTCCAGTCCAGTGTTTCTCATGGTGCACTCTTCATATAAGTTAAATAAACAGGGTGACAATATACAGCCTTGACGTACTCCTTTTCCTATTTGGAACCAGTCTGTTGATCCATGACCAGTTCTAACTGTTGCTTCCTGACCTGTATACAAATTTCTCAAGAGGCAGATCAGGTGGTCTGGTATTCCCATCTCTTTCAGAATTTTCCACAGTTTATTGTGATCTACACAGTCAAAGGCTTTGGCATAGTCAATAAAGCAGAAATAGATGCTTTTCTGGAACTCTCTTGCTTTTTCCATGATCCAGTGGATGTTGGCAATTTGATCTCTGGTTCCTCTGCCTTTTCTAAAAACAGCTTGAACATCAGGAAGTTCATGGTTCACATAATGCTAAAGCCTGGCTTGGAGAATTTTGAACATTACTTTACTCGTGTGTGAGATGAGTCCAATTGTGTGGTAGTTTGAGCATTCTTTGGCATTGCCTTTCTTTGGGATTGGAATGAAAACTGACCTTTTCCAGTCCTGTGGCCACTGCTGAGTTTTCCAAATTTGCTGACATATTGAGTGCAGCACTTTCACAGCATCATCTTTCAGGATTTGGAGTAGCTCCACTGGAATTCCATCACCTCCACTAGCTTTGTTCGTAGTGATGCTTTCTAAGGCCCACTTGACTTCACATTCCAGGATGTCTGGCTCTAGGTCAGTGATCAAACCATCCTGATTATCTGGGCCGTGAAGATCTTTTTTGTACAGTTCTTCTGTGTATTCTTACCATCTCTTCTTAATATTTTCTGCTTCTGTTAGGTCCATACCATTTCTGTCCTTTATCGAGCCCATCTTTCCATGAAATGTTCCTTTTGTATCTTTGATTTTCTTTAAGAGATCTCTAGTCTTTCCCATTCTGTTGTTTTCCTCTATTTCTTTGCATTGATCACTGAGGAAGGATTTCTTATTTCTCCTTGCCTTTCTTTGGAACTCTGCATTCAGATGCTTACATGTTTCCTTTTCTCCTTTGCTTTTCACTTCTCTTCTTTTCACAGCTATTTGTAAGACTTCTTCAGACAACCATTTTGCCTTTTTGCATTTCTTTTCCATGGGTATGGTCTTGATCCCTGTCTCCTGTACAATGTCACAAACCTCATTCCATAGTTCATCAGGCACTCTATCAGATCTTGTCCCTTAAATCTATTTCTCAATTCCACTGTATAATCATCAGGGATTTGATTTAGGTCATACCTAAATGGTCCAGTGGTTCTCCCTACTTTCTTCAATTTAAGTCTGAATTTGGCAATAAGAAGTTCATGATATGAACCATAGTCAGGTCCTGGTCTTGTTTTTTTGCTGACTGTATAGAGCTTCTCCAACTTTGGCTGCAAAGAATATAATCAATCTGATATTGGTGTTGACCATCTGGTGATGTCCACGTATAGTCTTCTCTTGTGTTGTTGGAAGAGGGTGTGTTTTATGACCAGTGCATTTTCTTGGCAAACCTCTATTAGTCTTTGCCCTGCTTCATTCCATACTCCAAGGCCAAATTTGCCTGTTACTTCAGGTGTTTCTTGACTTCCTACTTTTGCATTCCAGTCCCCTATAGTGAAAAGGACATCTTTTTTGAATGTTAGTTCTAAAAGGTCTTGGAGGTCTTCATAGAACCGTTCAACTTCAGCTTCTTCAGCGTTACTGGTTGGGGCATAGACTTGGATTACTGTGATATTGAATGGTTTGCCTTGGAAACAAACAGAGATCATTCTGTCGTTTTTGAGATTACATCCAAGTACTGCATTTCGGACTCTTTTGTTGACCATGATGACCACTCCATATCTTCTGAGGGATTCCTGCCAGCAGTAGTAGATATAATGGTCATCTGAGTTAAATTTACCCATTCCAGTCCATTTCAGTTCGCTGATTCCTAGAATGTTGGCATTCACTCTTGCCATCTCTTCTTTGACCACTTCCAATTTGCCTTGATTCATGGATCTGACATTCCAGGTTCCTATGCAATATTGCTCTTTACAGCATAGGACCTTGCTTATATCACCAATCACATTCACAGCTGGGTATTCTTTTTGCTTTGGCTCCATCCCTTCATTTTTCTAGAGTTATTTCTTCACTGATCTCCAGTAGCATATTGGACACCTACTGACCTGGGGAGTTCCTCTTTCAGTATCCTATCATTTTGCCTTTTCATACTGTTCATGGGGTTTTCAAGGCAAGAATACTGAAGTGGTTTGCCATTCCCTTTTCCAGTGGACCATACACGATATACTTACACAATAATGGAATTTGTTTCTTGTGAAAAATTACCTCTAAATACTTTGAAAGACATTGAATTTGTTTGCACATTTTAAGTTTCTGATTGGAAACAGGGATGAGGGGCAAGAAAAGAGGATGGTGAAGAAAAACTTTATATATATGTTAAATTTAGGGCATTAAGATCCATCAAGTTCTAGGATTAAAAGTCATGTGAATAGCTGTTACAATTTCCAAATGTTTCTTAATAAATAGGGGCAAAATATTGTAGTAGATATTTCAGGCTATTAAGCAAGCAAACTCTCTCTGTCTCTCTGTGTCTCTCTCTCTCACACACACCCTCCCTCAAACATACAATTAGAAACTGAATCTAATCAAATCATAAAGAAAGATGATTGGGTGGGGAAAGGAAATGGAGACTATTATGAAGAGCTCTCTCTCCTTACCTTCATTCCTCTCATTGGGATTAGTGTAGATGGAAGCCAGGGTAAAGAAGGAAAATATAACAAAAGCTAGTAAAACGAATGCCATTTCCAGGTTGGTAAATGGGAGTTCCATGAAAGACCACAAACTTCTTTACCTGTAATAGAAAGCAGACACTCACATAATAAACTCCAGTCCATAGAGAGTTTCAATAACTATTTTATATTGAGATTTACTGAAACTTAAGATATTTCTGTACACTTGACAATAGCAAAAATAGAGTATGGTCCCTCTTTTGGAAATTTGGCCTCACCATCTGTGTAATTGAACTTAGACTTTACTGTGTAGATTCGAAGAGAATGTGGGAGTGTCAGTGACAGTCAGTTTATGTTTTGCGAGTTTTGGGGACTCTGGCAGCAAAGATAGCATATATTTCATTTCATGAAGGGAAAAAAATAATATATTTTGGTTTCTGTCTCACTGATCACAACCAGGTTCAGAGTAATTCTTGTTCTGGAAATTACCTAGCATTTGCCAACCAGGTGATAAATCTACCATTGAAGCAATTTTTAGTGAAGAAACCAGAGTCTTCAGAGTCACTGATCCAACCTAACCCAGATAAAGATAAATGTGTTAACAAGTCAACCATAAGACCGTCCAATCTCAGACTCAAAAAAGGAGAGCTCCTATATTTAGAAAGGAAATCATAGTTCCATTGGGGGAAATTATAACATTAACTAGTTGGAAATAACCTCTTTCTGTATGTCTTTCAATATTCACTATATAATGTAAAATATTTAAAGCACTATGGACATATGTGGGAATATTATAATTTTAAGACATGGAGAAAGAGATTTCACACCCTTCTACTGCAACTCCTCCTAAATTGTTTATTTACCGCCTCTTTTAGGAAGCAATTTATTGAAGTCTTTTGTCTAAGTTCTCAGCTTCCTTTGAATGTATTTTTAAAGTGAGTTCATTATACGCTGTAGTTCCAGCCACAAGACTGGAAAAGGTCAGTTTTCATTTCAATCCCAAAGAAAGGAAATGCCCAAGAATGTTCAAACTAGTGCACAATTGCAGTTAATTCACATTCTGGCAAGGTAATATTCAAAATCCTTCAAGCTAGGCTTCAAATGAATGAGAATCACCAGATGTATAAGCTGGATTTAGAAGAAGCAGAGGAACCTGAGATCAAATTGCCAACATTCGTTGAATCATAGAAAAAGCAAAGGAATTCCAGAAAAATATCCACTTGTGTTTTATTGACCACACTAAAGTATTTGACTATGTGGATCACAACAAATTGTGGAAAATTCTTAAAGAGATGGAAATACTAGACCAACTTACCTGTCTCATGATAAAGCTATATGCAGGACAAGAAGCAACAGTTAGAACTGAAGATGGAACAGTGGACTAGTTCAAAATTGAGAAAAGAGTATGTGAAGTCTGTATACTATCACTCTGCTATTTAACTTATATGCAGATTCGTTGCTGTTCAGGTGCCCAGTCATGTCTATGTGATCCCGTGGACCCCAGGAAGCATGCCTGGCCTCCTTGTCCCTCACCGTCTCCCAGAGTTTACCCAAGTTCATGTTCATGTCTAGCCATCTCATCCTCTGATGCCCTCTTATATTTCTGCCCTTGGTCTTTCCCAGCATCAGGGACTTTTCCAATGAGTCATCTGTACACATCAGATGACCAAAGTACTGGAGCTTCAGCTTCACCATCAGTCCTTCCAGTGAATATTCAAGGTTGATCTCCCTTAACATTGACTGGTTTGATCTCCTTGCTGTCCAAAGGACCTTCAGGAATCTTCTCCAACACCACAGTTTGAAGGCATCAATTCTTTGGCATTCTGCCTGTCACAACTGTATGTGACCACTGGGAAAACCATAGCCTTGACTATATGGACCTTTGTTGGCAGAGTAATGTCTCTGCTTTTCAACACACTGTCTAGGTTTGTTATCGCTTTCCATATGTAGAGTACATCGTGTGAAATGCTGGGCTGAATCAACTCATAAGCTGGAATCAAGATTTTCGGTTGTTGTCAATAATCTCAGATATGCAGAGGATACCACTTTAATGGCAGAAAGCAAAGAGGAACTAAAAAGCCTCTTGATGCAGGTGAAAGAGGAGAATGAAAAAGCTGGGTTAAAACTCAACATTCAAAGAATAAGATCATGACATCTGGTCCCATCACTTCATGGCAAAAATATGGGGCAACAACAGAAACAGTGACAGACTTTATTTTCTTGGGCTCCAAAATCACTGTAGATGGTGACTGCAGCCATGAAATTAAAAGATGTTTGCTTCTCGGAAGAAAAGCTATGATGAATCTAGACAATGTTTTCAAAAGCAGAGACATCACTTGGCCTACAGAGGTCCATATAGTCAAAGCTATGGTTTTTCCAGTAGTCATGTATGAATGTGAGAGTTGGACCCTAAAGAGGGCTGGGGAACAAAGAATTGATGCTTTCAAACTGTGGTGCTGGAGAAGATTCTTCAGAGTCCCTTGGACTGCAAAGAGATCAAACCAGTCAATCCCAAAAGAAATCAACCCTGAGTATTCATTGCTAGGACTGATGCTGAAACTGAAACTCCAATACTTTGATTACCTAATGCAGGAGCTGATTCACTGGAAAAGATTCTGAGGCTGGGAAAGATTGAGGGCAAGAGAAAAAGGGGGCGACAGAGGATGAAATGGTTGGATGGCATCACTGACTCAATCAAGATGAGTTTGAGAAAACTCCAAGAGATGGTGAAGGATAGGGAAACCTTGTGTACTGCAGTCCATGGGGTCATGAAGAGTCAGACACCGCTGAGTGACTGAACTGAGCTGGGCTGAACTGAGTATCCTATAGTTGACAGATAAGATTTGAGGTGAGAGTTAGCTTTGCTCTCTTTCTTACATGCAATCTTCTAGTCGTTGCCATAGCAGAAGAGAAGTGGGTGAGGGATCAATAAGCTCTTAAAAATCTGCTGTTTTTGAACATATTTCTGATTTTTTAAACATATTTCTTACAATTGACTGTATAGTTTGGGAGATATTGATCAGAAGTCTGTAGCTTTTTGTAGTTTTGTTGGACAGAAAATTGGACATGGAGTTTATATATCATAGGTATGCATATTTTAAAATATGATAAGTACTACCAAGTGGAGTGGTAAGATGTATCTTGGAATTTTTCACATCCATACACACTGGTCCAGCTTATTTTGGTTACTTATTCTGAGGCTCAGTATTCTAGAATATGGCTCCACTGTCACTTGTTTAACCACTTATTGTTGAGAATCTGGATTCCCTCTAATATTTTGTCATTGCTAACAAAGCAGTAGAAAAGTTTTCTGTAAGTATAACTTTGCACATTGATATAGATTTCTCTAGGAAAGATTTATAGAAGTGGAACTGCTGGATCTATAAAATATTGAAATACTTCTTCACAAATTTCCCTGGATTTTACAACCATACCAATATTATATGTAGATAATTGTTGCGCTGTCCTTCCCCAACACTCCCTCTTTGGGATTCCCTTTCCCAATTTAAGTTTCAAAATACCATCTTGTGTTTAAGTGGACTTTTTCCTGATTTCTAGTTCGATTAAATATCTTTCCTGTAATACTGCCTAGATTCTTAAAAATAAAAACCAAAACTATGTATTCATTTGGCTGCCAAGTCTTAGCTGAAGCATGTGGGGGCAGTTCCCTGACCAGATATTGAACCTGGGCCCCCTTCATTAGTAGCACAGACTCTTAGCCACTGGACCACCAGGGAAATTCCCTGCCCAGACTCTTAAAATCAGCATGATTTAAAAGATTCTTTCTCTACTGACAAACATACTCTTGGGTTTTTGAAACATGACAGTGATGAAAAAAATCAGGATGTTTATAGAGAAATAACACAATCTATTCACTTTTATAAGATTCTGGCTGTACCACAATACTAACATAATCACATTTTCCTACACTGATTTCCCTGAACCATCTAGAACCTCCAGTTTCATTTTCTTAATCACTGTGTTGGACAACTCCTCCTCATATCATCTCCATCTGAGTGTGTAAGCGAGCCAGGTTTCAGTGGAGCAGGGGATGGATGACAAGAAGCAAAAATAATGAGGTTGGATGTACAGATATTATAGAGTTTTTAACTATACACTGGCAGTCATAAGTAATAGCTAACCTCAAATCCCTACCTCAGGCATGGCAAGATCACAGAAAGAACAAAGAATGGGGCCATAGATGGGAAAGGGTTTTTCAGTTAAGGTAGATTTAACTCTGTTAAAAATAAAATTTGAAAATATGGATAACTGAAAAGACCATAAACAAAGAGAAGAGGTAGATTGAATGATAATAGAATCTTTAATCCAAAGTATATAATGAGGGTCTACAAATTAGTGAGAAAATTACAAATGCCCAGTTTAAAAGTTAGTGAAGGTTACAGACAAGTTATTCACAGAGTAAGCTATATAAATAATTAATCAACATATTATAAGACTCTTAGTGTCAACATGATTCCTGTAATTCTGCTCACTAGCTAATAGTATATCATCTTAGCATAAATAAGCAGAACTTGATGATTTATTCAAATGCACAAATCTTTAAAATAAGAAATGTTTATAATTTTTATAGTAAGTCAACATATTATTGGCTGCTACCAAAATCACATATACTTTTTCGTTCTTCAGTTCAATTCAGTTCAGTCGCTCAGTCATGTCCAACTTTTTGTGACCCCATGGACTGCAGCACACCAGACTTCCCTGTCCACCACCAATTCTAGGAAATGCTAAAACTCATGTCCATCGATTAGGTGATGCCATCTAGCCATCTTATCCTCTGTGATCCCCTTCTCCTCCTGCCTTCAATCTTTCCCAACATCAGGGTCTTTTCCACTGAGTCAGTTCTTGACATCAGCAGGCCAAAAACATGGAGTTTCAGCATGAGCATCAGTCTTTTGAAATGAATATTCAGGACTGATTTCCCTTAGGATGGACTGGTTTGATCTCCTTACAGTCCAAGAGACTAGAGTCTTCTCTCCAACACCTCAGTTCAAAATCATCAATCATTTAGCACTTAACTTTCTTTATAGTCCAACCTCCACATCCATATATGACTACTGGAAAAACCATAGCTTTGATTAGATGGACCTTTACTGGCAAAATAATGTCTCTGCTTTTTAATATGCTGTCTAGGTGCGTCATAGCTTTTCTTCCAGGAGCAAGCATCTTTTAATTTCAGGCTGCAGTCACCATGGCTGCAATGATTTTGGAGACCCCAACCATAAAGTCTCTCACTGTTTCCATTATTTACCCATCAGTTTGCTAAGAAGTGATAGGACGAAATGTCATGATCTTAGCTTTCTGAATGTTGAGTTTTAAATCAACTTCTTCATTCTCCTCTTTCACTTTAATCAAGAGGCTCTTTAGTTCTTCTTCACTTTCTGCCATAAGGGTGGTGTCATCTGCATATCTGAGGTTATTGATATGTCTCCCAGAAATCTTGATTCCACCTTGTGCTTCATCCAGTCTGGCATTTCCCATGATGTACTCAGCATATAAGTTAAATAATCAGGGTGACAATGTACCTTGACAAAATATCTTGATGTACTCCTTTCCCTATTTGGAACCAGTCTGTTGTTTTATGCCCAGTTCTAACTGTTGCTTCTTAAACTGTATACAGATTTCTTAGGAGGCAGGTCAGATGGTCTGGTATTCCCATTTACTGAAGAATTTTCCACAGTTTATTGTGATCCACACAGTCAAAGGCTTTGGCATTATCAATAAAGCAGAAGTAGATATTTTCCTGGTACTCGCTTGCTTTTTCATTGATCCAATGGATATAGGCAATTTGATCTGTGGTTCCTCTGCCTTTTCTAAATCCAGGTTGAACATGTGGAAGTTCATGGTTCATGTACTGTTTAAGCCTGACTTGGAGAATTTTGAGCATTACTTTGCTAGTGTGTGAGATGAGTGTAATTGTAATAATCTGGGTCGTGAAGATCTTTTTTGTACAGTTCTTCTGTGTATTCCTGCCACCTCTTCTTAATATCTTCTGTTTCTGTTAGGTCCATACCATTTATGTCCTTTATCGAGCCCATCTTTGCATGAAATGTTCCTTTGGTATCTCTGATTTTCTTGAAGAGATCTTTAGTCTTTCCCATTATGTTGTTTTCCTCTATTTCTTTGCATTGATCACTGAGGAAGGCTTTCTTATCACTTCTTGCTATTCTTTGGAACTCTGCATTCAGATGCTAATATCTTTCCTTTTCTCCTTTGCTTTTTGTTTCTCTTCTTTTCACAGCTATTTGTAAGCCCTCATCAGACATCCATTTTGCCTTTTTGCATTTCTTTTCCATTGGGATGGTCTTTATCCTTGTCTCCTGTACAATGTCATGAACCTCCATGAACCTTAATATCAAGCGATGGACAGTGATGTACATTCCAGGAGAAGAGAATAGCACAAGGAAAACAGGCAGGAAAATATACAACAATAAGGACGGTCTTGCTGGTTCTTGTGAACCAGGATACAGATTTGAGTGACTCTGAATGTGTGGGTGGCTGCGACAGCTCACAGAGTGCAGGTGGCTCTCACGGCACACAGAGTGCGGTCAAGAGGAGCTATCCCACGTCCGAGGTCAGGGGCAGAAACCAGGAGACCCCATGCCCGAGGGGCGGTGGCCAAGAAGAGTTAACCCATGTCAGAGGTCAGGGGCAGCAGCCGAGCGTGCCAGACTGCGACAGCATAGGAGCAGCCAAGAGGAGCTACCCCACGTCTGAGGTCAGGGGCGGCGGCTGGGAGGAGCAATCCCAAGTCCAAGGAATGGTGGCTACACGGGTGCAGGAGGGCCTAGAGGAGCTATTCCATGTCAAGGTCGGGAGGAGTGGCGGTGAGGAGATACCCCGCGTCCAAGGTAAGAGCAGTGGCTGCGCCTTGCTGGAGCAGCCGTGAAGAGATACCTCACGTCGAAGGTAAGAGAAACCCAAATAAGATGGCAGGTGTTGCAAAAGGGCATCAGAGGGCAGACACACTGAAACCATAATCACAGGAACTAGTCAATCTAATCACACTAGGAATATCAGATCAGATCAGATCAGTCGCTCAGTCATGTCCGACTTTTTACGACCCCATGAATCGCAGCACGCCAGGCCTCCCTGTCCATCACCAACTCCCGGAGGTCACTCAGACTCACATCCATCGAGTCAGTGATGCCATCCAGCCATCTCATCCTGCACCGTCCCCTTCCCCTCCTGCCCCCAATCCCTCCCAGCATCAGAGTCTTCTCCAATGAGTTAACACTTCGCATGAGGTGGCCAAAATACTGGAGTTTCAGCTTTAGCATCATTCCTTCCAAAGAAATCCCAGGGCTGATCTCCTTTAGAATGGACTGGTTGCATCTCCTTGCAGTCCAAGGGACTCTCAAGAGTCTTCTCCAATATCACAGTTCAAAAGCATCAATTCTTTGGCGATCAGCCTACTTCACAGTCCAGCTCTCACATCCATACATGACCACAGGAAAGACCATAGCCTTGACTAGGCGAACCTTTGTTGGCAAAGTAATGTCTCTGCTTTTGAATATGCTATCTAGGTTGGTCATAACTTTCTTTCCAAGGAGTAGGCATCTTTTAATTTCATGGCGGCAGTCACCATCTGCAGTGATTTTGGAGCCCAGAAAAATAAAGTCTGACACTGTTTTCACTGTTTCCCTATCTATTTCCCATGTAGTGATGGGACCGGATGCCATGATCTTCGTTTTCTGAATGTTGAGCTTTAAGCCAACCTTTTCACTCTCCACTTTCACTTTCATCAAAAGGGTTTTTAGTTCCTCTTCACTTTCTGCCACAAGGGTGGTGTCATCTGCATATCTGAGGTTATTGATATTTCTCCCAGCAATCTTGATTCCAACTTGTGTTTCTTCCAGTCCAGCATTTCTCATGATGTACTCTGCATATAAGTTAAATAAACAGGCTGACAATATACAGCCTTGACGTACTCCTTTTCCTATTTGGAACCAGTCTGTTGTTCCATGTCCAGTTCTAACTGTTGCTTCCTGACCTGCATACAGATTTCTCAAGAGGTAGATCAGGTGGTCTGGTATTCCCATCTCTTTCAGAATTTTCCACAGTTTATTGTGATCTACACAGTCAAAGGCTTTGGCATAGTCAATAAAGCAGAAATAGATGTTTTTCTGGAACTCTCTTGCTTTTTCCATGATCCAGCAGATGTTGGCAATTTGGCAGTAGGAATATAGCCTTGTCTAACTCAATGAAACTATGCCATGCCTGTGGGGCCACCCAAGACGGGCGGGTCATGGTGGAGAGGTTTAACAGAATGTGATCCACTGCAGAAGGAAATGGCAACCACTTCTTTATTCTTGCCTTGAGAACCCCATGAACAGTATGAAAAGGCAAAATGATAGGATACTGAAAGAGGAAACCCCCAGATCAGTAGGTGCCCAATATGCTAATGGAGATCAGTGGAGACATAACTCCAGAAAGAATGAAGGGATGGAGCCCAAGCAAAAGCAATACCCAGTTGTGGATGTGACTGGTGATAGAAGCAAGGTCCGATGCTGTAAGGAGCAATATTGCATAAGAAACTGGAATGTCAGGTCATGAATCAAGGCAAATTGGAAGTGGTCAAATAGGAGATGGAAAGAGTAAACGTCAACATTCTAGGAATTAGCAAACTAAAATGGACTGTAATGGGTGAATTTAACTCAGATGACCATTATATCTACTACTCCAGACAGGAGTCCCTTAGAAAAAATGGAGTAGCCATCATCGTCAAATGCAATACTTGGATGCAATCTCAAAAATGACAGAATGATCTCTGTTTGTTTCCAAGGCAAACCATTCAATATCATAGTAATCCTAGTCTATGCCCCAACCAGTAACGCTGAAGAAGCTGAAGTTGAACGGTTCTATGAAGACCTCCAAGACCTTTTAGAACTCACACCTAAAAAAGATGTCCTTTTCATTATAGGCAACTGGAATGCACAAGTAGGAAGTCAAGAAACACCTGAAGTAACAGGCAAATTTGGCCTTGGAGTATGGAATGAAGCAGGGCAAAGACTAATAGAGTTTTGCCAAGAAAATGCACTGGTCATAGCAAACACCCTCTTCCAACAACACAAGAGAAAACTCTACACATGAACATCACCAGATGGTCAACACCGAAATCAGATTGATTATATTCTTTGCAGCCAAAGATGGAAAAGCTCTATACAGTCAACAAAAACAAGACCAGGAGCTGACTGTGGCTCAGATCATGAACTCCTTATTGCCAAATTCAGACTTATATTGAAGAAAGTAGGGAAAACCACTAGACCATTCAGGTATGACCTAAATCAAATCCCTGATGATTAAACAGTGGAAGTGAGAAATAGATTTAAGGGACTAGATGTGACAGATGAAGTGCCTGAAGAAGATAATGTTTCCCTCCTTCAAAAGTGCACACACTGCTTCACTCAGTGCCCTCAACCCTGCAACAGGCCACCGCCTACCCACGCCTCCATTGGAGACTCCTGGACACTCACAGGCAAGTCTGTGTCAGTCTCTTGGAGGAGGGGGGATGGTCACTGTTCCTTTCTTCTGAGTCCCGGTGAACACAAGGTTTTGTCTGTGCACTCCAAGAATCTGTTTCCCCAGTTCTATGGAAGTTCTGGTGGCTCTATGGTGGGGTTAATGACGACCTCCTCTAAGATGGCTTATGCCATACCCAAGTCTGCTGCACCCAGAGCCCCTGCCTGTGTGGCAGGTCACTGCTGATCCATACCTCTGCAGGAGATAATCAAACAATCAAACACTCAAGGGCAGGTCTGACTCAATCTCTCTGGGATCTCTTGTTGTGCACAAGGTTTTGTTTGAGACCTCTGAGCATCTCTGGAAGGTATGGAGTTTGAGTCTAAATGTGATTTTGCTCCTCCTACCATCGTGCTGGGGCTTCTTCTTTGCCCTTGCATGTGGGGTATCTTTTTCTGGTAGGATCCAACATTCTCCTATAGATGGTTGTTCAGCACTGATTTGTAATTTTGGAGGTGTTGCAGGAGAACATGAGCACATCATGAATGAGTTATTCAGTTCTCATTAAAACTTAGGACTTGTTATTTATCTGGAGGGGTTAATTACTTTGAATAATTGTCATCAACATCTTTGTGAGTTTCAGCAATGACAATCAATTAGTCAATCAATTATGACTAAGGGCATGACTTATTTTGGGTTCCTGGGAGAGTTCTCTTAATATCTTGAATAAGAAGTAGCCTTAGTGTTTTAGCAGTTTTTGATTTACAGAAACACTGAACAGATAACACAGAGAGGTCTGTATACCCTCCCACTGTCTCTGCCATTTCTCTTATTAATATCTTGCATTAATATAATACATTTTGCTACAGTTAATGAACCAATACTGATACATTATTAACTGAAATACATAAGCTACATTAAGTTTTATTCTTTGTGTTGTACAGTTTTATCAATTTTGATAAATGCATGTCAAATGCATTACTTTATCCTACAGAATAGTTTTTCTTCTGTTTTATTTATTCATCCCTGTCCTCCACCATCCTCAAACCCTTGGAACAGTTCATCTCTTTATTGTCTCTGGTTTTGCCTTTTCTAATTGTCATATAGTTGGAATCATACTGTATATAGCTTTTCAGACAGTCTTCTTTCACTTAACAATAAATATATACTGGTTTTTTTTTTCCCCCAGTGAAGATTACAACTGTTTCTTTACTTTAACTTATCAGGATTTACATATGTCTTTCTATACCTATATAGTGCATTTCTTTTTACCATTTTTAAGTGGAATCTTTCCTTCTTAAACTAACATCAATACTTTCTTTCATATTTCTTATGCATACAATTTTGAGAGTGCTCTCTATCAATGTTTTAATTATATCTTCCCAAATTTAGGTTTTAACCTCTGGGCAGAAATCATAGTGGGTGCCATGGAGAGAGCAATTTAGCAAGAGCCTTGGTCCTCAAAAATTTTACCCTTTCCCAGAGAGACATGAGACAGAATAAAAGTGCAATAAATACTTACTAACTTGTGTTCCATGTGAAAAGTAAGAAGACAGAAATCACGTTAAGGAAATCCATTTAAGGATGAGAATCTTTGGGGATGAAGTAATCAGAAAAGACTTGGAGGAGGAGGTATGCGCTGTTTGGGAGGTGAAGTGTGAATGGAACAAGGCTAGAGGGTCCTGTTAAAGTGCTACAGAACTCATTTAGATTTATACTCTTCTATTTTTGTTTGCCATCTGAATTCCTTTTTCTTACCTTATAATAGATAGAAGAAGATCATATTGAACAAGCAAAGAACAATTTAAAGCATATAAGGTAAAGCCTTAGTTTTTATTTAAGTGCTATTAGAAAACCCTGTGGCTCAGATGATAAATAATCTGCATGCAATTCAGGTAACCTGGTTTTGATCCCTGGGTTGGTGAAGATCCCCTGGAGAAGGGAATGGCAAACCACTCCAGAATTCTTGCCTGGAGAATTCTATGGACAGAGGAGCCTGATGGACTATGGCCCATGGGTTGCCAAAAATTGGAGACTGAGTGAGCAACTAACACAGAAAGTAGCTATTAGTCTTTAGTAGCAGAAGGAAATGATCAATCAGTGTTTTGAGAACAGTAGCATCTTCATGTGAAGAATAGATTGAAGGACAAAAATCACATTTGGAAAAAAAAATGGGAATTACTTAGGTTCTAGCAATTGAAATAAGGGTGGGGGAGGGGTAGTGGTGGGGGGTAGCTACAGCCACTTGGAAGGAAGGACAAGAATATCTTGGACATTTCCTGACTATATGGGACATAGAGGGCAACTTAACACTAATTAAGATGCAGTATGAAGTGGAAGAAGGGAGCTGAAGATCACTGGAAAAAAAGATCCATGGAATCAGGTGAATTCATTAATACAGACCATTAATTTCTAAAACTTCTTCAAGGTTATTAGAATAAATTCACCCACAGTGCTTCAATTCTTTGAAATTGGATTGATCATGCTTGTGTCTCTTCAAATAATATGAGGGCTATTCAGTCTATTAAAGTATCTCAGAGAAGAATAAAACATCATTTTTATTGCTAATGTCTTATGAGGACTATTTGCTCATGAAAAAAATTAAAGGTAACATATATTTCCTCTACAACATGCAAGGTAACTTCAGAAAGAAAATATAATTCAACATCTTAAAATTTATCCAAAGTATTTTCAAATCTATCTTTAGTGTAGACAGTTACATGATCTTCAAGTAACTGCTGCATTTTTAAAGATTATCAGTATAATTAATATAATTAATCAGTATAATTAATGCTGCTGATGGTTCAGTCAGTAAAGAATTTGTCTGCAATGCAGGAGACCACCTATGATATAGGAGACTGTCTACAATGCACGAGACCTGGGTTTGATCCCTGGGACAGGGAGGTCCCCTGGAGAAGGAAATGGCAACCCACTCCAATTAAAAATAAATAAATAAATAAAGGTAACAGAGAATAAAATAAGTGGTGCCATCTAGTGGTAATCATGTGCTATAGGTCGGAGTAAGAAAGGAAGAATTATCGAAAGTGGGTAATGTTTCATTATACTGTATGGTATCTAACCGGAGAAGCCTATGGCACCACACTTCAGTACTCTTGCCTAGAAAATCCCATGGATGGAGGAGCCTGGTAGGCTGCAGTCCATGGGGTCGCTAGGAGTCAGACACGACTGAGTGACTTCACTTTCACTTTTCACTTTCATGCATTGGAAAAGGAAATGACAACCCACTCTAGTGTTCTTGCCTGGAGAATCACAGGGACAGGGGAGCCTGGTGGGCTGCCGTCTATGGGGTCGCACAGAGTCGGACACGACTGAAGCAACTTAGCACCCAGTGCATAACATTCTCCCACAGTCTTGAGCTGTGTCCAATGCATAGAATAATCACTGGCTTTAAGGTAACTGTTTCTAGAAGGAGGCATCCATTCGTGCTTTCTGCTTAGTGTGCATGAAATATGGACATATACTGTGGTAATTTTATGGCAACATTATGGTAATTATATGGTATAATTACAACATACTGTGGTAATTTCTAGCTCTGCATACTGGATACCTGCTGAGTTATTTTTTCAAATCCTAAAAGATGATGCTATTAAAGTGGTGCACTCAATATTTCAGCAAATTTGGAAAACTCAGCAGTGGCCACAGGACTGGAAAAGGTCAGTTTTCATTCCAATACCAAGGAAGGGTGATGCCAAAGAATGTACAAACACTTACTTCACATGCTAGCAAAGTAATCCTCAAAATTCTCCAAGCTGGGCTTCAACAGTACGTGAACCAAGAACTTCCAGATGTTCAAGCTGGATTTAGAAAAGGCAGAGGAACGAGACAACAAATTTCCTACATTCATTGGATTGTAGAAAAAGCAAGAGAATTCCAGAAAATCATCTGCTTTATTGACTATGCCAAAGCCTTTGATTGTGTGGGTCACAACAAACTGGAAATATCTGAAAGAGATGGGAATACCAGACCACCTGACCTGCCTCCTAAGAAATCTGTATGCAGGTCAAAAAGCATCAGTTAGAACTGGACATGGAACAACAGATTGGTTCCAAATAGGGAAAGGAGTACATCAAGGCTGCATATTGTCACCCTGCTTATTTATTTTATATGCAGAGTATATCGTGTGAAATGCTGGGCTGGATGAAGCACAAGGTGGAATCAAGATTGTTGGGAGAAATATCAATAACCTCAGATACGCAGATGATACCACCCTTATGGCAATAAGTGAAGAACCAAAGAGCTTCTTGATGAAAGTGAAAGAGGAGAGTGAAAAAGTTGGCTTAAAACTCAACATTCAGAAAACTAAGATCATGTCATCCAGTTCCATCACTTCATGAAAATAGATGGGGAAACAATGGAAACAGTGACAGACTTAATTTTGGGGGCTCAGAAATCACTGCAGAAGGTGATTGCAGCCATGAAATGAAAAGATGCTTAATCCTTGGATGAAAAGCTATGACCCACTTAGACAGCATATTAAAAATCAAAGACATTACTTTTGCAACAGAGGTCCATCTAGTTAAGGCTATGATTTTCCCAGTAGTCATGCATGGATATTAGAGTTGGACCACAAGGAAAGCTGAGCGCCCAAGAACGGATGCTTTTGAACTGTGGTGTTGGAGAAGACTCTTGAGAGTCCCTTGGACTGCAAGGAAATCCAAGGAGTCAATCCCAAAGGAAATCAGTCCTGAATATTCATTGGAAAGTCTAATGCTGTAGCTGAAGCTTTAATACTTTGGCCACCTTATGTGAAGAACTGAGTCACTGGAAAAGACTCTGATGCTGAGAAAGATTGAATGCAGGAGAAGAAGGGGACAACAGAAGATGAGATAGTTGAATGATATAACCAACTGGAATAACATGAGTCTGAGAAACCTCCAGGAGATGGTTAAGGACAGGGAAGCCTGATATGCTGTAGTCCATGGGGTCACAAAGTGTCGGCCATGACTGAATGACTGAACAATACTGAATGCCCTTATTCTAGACATAACACAAGGTAATGAATATTGGATTTTCAGTAGAAATTGAAAGGTTGTGATGCAGTTATACATATTGTTATATATCTGTAAAACTGAGTCCCCCTAAACCAGAGTCACTTACCGAGTTTATGATTAACTCTATCCAAAATTTCATTTTATTTCTTGTCCCCTGACCCTGTGTGGACAAGTGTGACAGTAACTATGGGAATCGTCCTCTGTTAACTGAACACCAATCAACCAGAGTCACTTGACTAAAGTTGATGCTGTCAATAACACAGTTAATGTACTAATATTGCTCTTTTTAGGTCAGGCTGTTTCTCCAGGGTAAGGTGAGCTCATAGACCCTGAGCCATGGACTACTTGGCCAGAGAATCATAAACCAGAGACATCCTGACTCCTTAAACTAGATTTAAAAGTGTCAGAGAAATGTCACATGATGATTAATCCTCACTTATTAGTTCTTCCTTAAAACAAACAAACAAACAAACCTCAAAGACCAAATAGGAGTGGATTTGAGGCTTGTCATTTCCCCCTCCTCCCAACACTTACTTCATGACTACAATATAAACTTACTTTACTGCAACTTCCTGCTTCCAGAGTCTGGCTTTCTATGCTATGGGCAAACAGGCTCAGTGATATCTATGGCTTTTGAACACTGGAACCTAATTACTTCCTTGTTGACTGCTGGGGCAAAAATCCCTTAACCAGGACCCTTCCACTACCAAATGCTCAATTCTAGTAAATGTGGCTCTATAGCCATCTTTTTGGTCTCAAAATCAAACTTTATTGTCTAAAGGCAAAGATGCTGACTTCAGAAGATGAAGCTCTTGGTTCTTTCCCCAATCTCAAGGGTTTTTTTTTTTTTTTTTTTTGTGAGAATGCCTGAAACCATCTATAACCCACATTTCTTCCTGGGCTGTGTACTTACAGTCTGATCTCTGGACACTTATCGATCTCAGGTTACTACATGTATAAGAGAATCACATGTCCCCTGGAGTAGGATTAACAGCAATTTTTAATTAATAGAAAACTGCACAGAAATCATATCTATTTTACATAATAAAATGAATCTTACTCCTTTTATCATATTGTACATATAATGCATCTAAGCTTCAGTTCAGTTCAGTCGCTGTCATATCCAACTCTTTGCAACTCCATGGATTTCAGCATGCCAGGCATCCTTGACCATCACCAACTCCTGGAGCTTGGTCAATAACTCATGTTATTTGAGTCAGTTATGCCATTCAACCATCTCATCTTCTGGTGTCCCCTTCTTCTCCTGCCTTCAATCTTTCTCAGCATCAGAGTCTTTTCCAGTGACTCAGTTCTTAACATAAGGTGGCCAAAGTCTTAGAGCTTCCGCTTCAGGATCAGGCTTTCCAATGTATATTCAGGACTGATTTCCTTTAGGATGGACTCGTTGGATCTCCTTGCAGTCCAAGGAACTCTGAAGAGTCATCTCCACATCACAGTTCATAAGTATCAGTTCTTTGGCGCTCAGGTTTCTTTATAGTCCAAGTCTAAAATCCACTACTGAAAACACCATAGCTTTGATTAGATGGACCTTTGTTGCCAAAGTAATGTCTCTTCTTTTTAATATGCTGTCTAAGTGGGTCATAGCTTTTCTTCTAAGGTGCAAGAGTATTTTAATTTCATGGCTGCAGTCACCATCTGCAGTGATTTTGGAGCCCAGGAAAATAAAATTTGTCATGGTTTCCATTGTTTCCCCATCTATTTGCCATGAAGTGATGGACAGAAAGCCATGATCTTAGTTTTCTGAATGTTGAGTTTTAAGTCAGCTTCTTCACCCTCGTCTTTGACTTTCATCAAGAAGCTCTTTAGTTCCTCTTCAATTTCTGCCATAAAGGTGATGTCATCTGCATATCCAAGGTTATTGATATTTTTTCCCAGTAATCTTGAACTAGCTCGTGAGTTGATTTAGCCCAGCATTTTACATGCTGTATTCTGCACATAAGTTAAACAAGCAGGGTGGCAATATGCAACCTTGAGGTACCACTTTCCCAATTTTGATCCAGTCTGTAGTTCCATGTCCAGTTCTAACTGATGCTTCCTAACCTGTATACAGATTTGTCAGGAGGCAGGCAAGGTGGTATGGTATTCCCATCTCTTGAACAATTTTCCACAGTTTGTTGTAATCCACACAGTTTGAAGTTTTGGCATAGTCAATAAGAGGAGTATATGATTTTCTGGAACTTTCTTGCTTTTTCTATGATCTAATGGAGGTTGGGAATTGATCTCTGGGTCCTCTGACTTTTCTAAATCCAGATTGAACCTCTGGAAGTTCTCAATACATGTACTGTTTGAACCTTGCTTGGAGAATTTTGAGATTTACTTTGCTAGAATGTGAGATGAGTGCAATTGTGCAGTAGTTTGAGCATTCTTTGGCATTGCTTTTCTTTGGGATTGGAATGAAAACTGATCTTTTCCAGTCCTGTGGCCACCGCTGAGTTTTCCACATTAGCTGTCATATGGAGTGCAGCACTTTAATAGCATCGTCTTTTAGGATTTGAAATATTTCAGTTCAGTTCAGTCTCTCATTCATGTCCAACTCTGTGTGACCCCATGAATCAGCATGTCAAGCGTCCCTGTCCATCACCAACCCCCGGAGTTCACTCAAACTCATGTTCATTAAGTCTGTGATGCCATCCAGCCATCTCATCCTCTGTCGTTCCCTCCTTCTCCTGCCCCCAATCCCTCCCAGCATCAGGGTCTTTTCCAATGAGTCAACCCTTTGTATGAGTTGGCCAAAATACTGGAGTTTCAGCTTCAGCATCAGTCCTTCCAATGAACACCCAGGACTGATCTCCTTTAGGGTGGACTGGTTGGATCTCCTTGCAGTCCAAGGGACTCTCAAGAGTCTTCTCCAACACCATAGTTCAAAAGCATAAATTCTTCAACTCTCAGCTTTCTTTGCGGTCCAACTCTCACATCCATACATGACCACTGGA
This sequence comes from Tragelaphus eurycerus, assembly GCA_935064755.1. Taxonomy (NCBI): domain Eukaryota; kingdom Metazoa; phylum Chordata; class Mammalia; order Artiodactyla; family Bovidae; genus Tragelaphus; species Tragelaphus eurycerus. The sequence goes on along the minus strand of CAKXYN010000084.1, from coordinate 10,707,044 downwards.
AAAACCATAGCCTTGAATAGACAGACCTTTGTTGGCAAAGTAATATCTCTGCTTTTCAATATGCTATCTAGGTTGGTCACAATTTCCTTCCAAGCTCTAAGCATCTTATAATTTCATGGCTGCAATCATCATCTGCAGTGATTTTGGAGCCCCCAAAATAAAGTCTGACACTGTTTCCACTATTCACCATTCTATTTCCCATGAAATGATGGGACCAGATGCCATGATCTTCATTTTCTGAATGTTGAGCTTTAAGCCAACTTTCCAACTTTCCTCTTTCACTTTCATCAAGAGGCTTTTTAGTTCCTCTTCACTTTCTGCCATAAGGGTGGTGTCATCTGCATATCTGAGGTTATTTATATTTCTCCTGGCAATCTTGATTATAACTTGTGTTTCTACCAGCCCAGCTTTTCTCATGATGTACTCTGAATATAAGTTAAATAAGCAGGGTGATAATATACAGCCTTGATGTACTCCTTTTCCTGTTTGGAACCAGTCTGTTGTTCCATGCCCAATTCTAACTGTTGCTTCCTGGCCTGCATATAGGTTTCTCAAGAGGAATGTCAGGTGGCCTGGTATTCCCATATCTCAGAATTTTCCACAATTTATTGTGATCCACAGTCAAAGGCTTTGACATAGTCAATAAAGTAGAAATAGATGTTTTTCTGGAACTCTCTTGCTTTTTCAACGATCCAGCGGATGTTGGCAACTTGATCTCTGGTTCCTCTGCCTTTTCTAAACTCAGCTTGAACACACATTCACAGTCACATACTGCTGAAGCCTGGCTTGGAGAACTTTGAGCATTACTTTATTAGCCTGTGAGATGAGTGCAACTGTGCGGTAGTTTGGAAATTCTTTGTCATTGCCTTTCTTTGGGATTGTAATGAAAACTTACCTTTTCTGGTCCTGTGGCCACTGCTGACCTTTTCAAATTTGCTGGCATATTGATTGCAGCACTTTCTAGCATCATCTTTCAGGATTTGAAATAACTTGAATCCCATCACCTTATGAGCTTTGTTCAAAAAGTGATGTTTTTCTAAGGCCCACTTGACTTCACATTCCAGGATGTCTGGCTCTAGGTCAGTGATCACACCATCGTGATTATCTGGGTCGTGAAGCTCTTTTTTTTTTTTTTTGTACAGTTCTTCTTAATTATTGCCACCTCTTAATATCTTCTGCTTCTGTTAGGTCCATACCATTTCTATCTTTTATCAAGCCCATCTTTGCATGAAATGTTCCCTTGGTATCTCTAATTTTCTTGAAGAAATCTCTAGTCTTTCCCATTCTATTGTTTTCCTCTATTTCTTTGCATTGATCACTGAGGAAGGATTTCTTATTTCTCCTTGCCTTTCTTTGGAACTCTGCATTCAGATGCTTACATGTTTCCTTTTCTCCTTTGCTTTTCACTTCTCTTCTTTTCACAGCTATTTGTAAGACTTCTTCAGACAACCATTTTGCCTTTTTGCATTTCTTTTCCATGGGTATGGTCTTGATCCCTGTCTCCTGTACAATGTCATGAACCTCCATCCATAATTCATCAGACACTCTGTCTCTCAGATCTAGTTCCTTAAATCTATTTCTCACTTTCACTGTATAATCATAAGGGGTTTGATTTAGGTCATATCTAATGGTCTACTGGTTTTCCTCAAGTTCTTCAATTTAAGTCTGAATTTGGCAATAAGGAGTTCATGATCTGGGCCACAGTCAGCTCCCAGTCTTATTTTTGCTGACTGTATAGAGCTTCTCCATCTTTGTCTGCAAAGAATTTAACCAATCTGATTTCGGTGTTGACCATCTGGTGATGTCCATGTATAGAGTCTTCTCTTGTGTTGTTGGAAGACAGTGTTTGTTATGACCAGTGCGTTCTCTTGGCACTACTCTACTAGCCTTTGCCCTACTTCATTCCGTACTCCAAGGCCAAATTTAACTGTTACTCCAGGTGTTTCTTGACTTCCTACTTTTGTATTCCAGTCACCTATAATGAAAAGGACATCTTTTGGGGGCATTACTTCTATAAGATTTTGTAGGTCTTCACAGAACCATTCAACTTCAGCTTCTTCAGCATTCCTGATTGGGACATAGGCTTGGATTACCGTGATATTGAATGGTTTGCCTTGGAAACGAACAGAGATCATTCTATCATTTTTGAGATTGCATCCAAGTACTGCATTTCAGACTCTTTTGTTGGTCACGATGGCTACTCTATTTTTTCTAAGGGTTTCCTGACCGCAGTAGTAGATATAATGGTCATCTGAGTTAAATTCACCCATTCCAGTCCATTTCAATTCACTGATTCCTAGAATGTCAACGTTCACTCTTGCCATCTCCTGTTTGACCACTTTCAATTTGCCTTGATTCATGGACCTGACATTCCAGTTTCCTATGCAATATTGCTCTTTATAGCATTGGACCTTGCTTCTATCACCAGTCACATCCACAACTGGGTATTGTTTTTGCTTTGGCTCCTTCCCTTCATTCTTTCTGGAGTTATTTCTCCACTGATCTCCAGTAACATATTGGGTACTTACTGACCTGGGGAGTTTCCCTTTCAGTATCCTATCATTTTGCCTTTTCAAACAGTTCATGGGGTTCCCAAGGCAAGAATATTGAAGTGATTTGCCATTCCCCTCTCCAGTGGACCACATTCTGTCAGACCTCTCCACCGTGACCCTCCAGGTTTGATTGGACCCATACGGCATGACTTAGTTTCATTGAGTAAGACAAGGCTGTGATCTGGGTGATCAGATCAGCTAGTTTCCTGTGATTATGGTTTCAGTGTGTCTGCCCTCTGATGCCCTCTCGCAACTCCTACCATCTTACTTGGGTTTCTCTTACCTTGGACGTGAGGTATCTCTTCATGGCTGCTCCAGCAAAGTGCAGCCGTGCCTCCTTACCTTGGATGAGGGTTATTTCCTCACGGCTGCCCCTCTTAACCTTGAACGTGGAGTAGCTCTTCTCGGCCTTCCTGCACCCATGAAGCTGCCGTTCCTTGAATGTGGGGTTGCTCCTCTCAGTCACCGCCCCTGACCCTGAGCATGCGGTAGCTTATTTTGGCTGCTGCCCCTGACCTCAGACCTGGGGTATCTCCTCTCAGCTTCTTCCCCTGAACGCGGGTGTCATAGCTCCTGTCGGTCACTCCTGTGCTATGCAGTCTGGCACTCTCGGTCACCACCCTGACCTTTGTGAGGGGTAGCTCTTCTCGGCCACGATTCTGCTTGATCCGTCGCAGCCGGCATGCTTCTGCGCAGTCTGTCACAGCCTGGAATTCTATCATCTCTGCTACTTTTGTTCGTAGTATCACTACGAACTTCTTAAGGCCCACTTGACTTCACATTCCAGGATGTATGACTTTAGGTGAGTGATCACACACCATTGTGGTTATTTGGGTCATGAAGATCTTTTTAGCATAGTTCTGTGCTTTCTCGCTATCTTTCTTAATATCTTCTGCTTCTGTTAGGTCCATACCATTTCTGTCCTTTATTGTGTCTACCTTTTTTTTTTTTTTATGAAATAGTCCCTTGGTAACTCTAATTTTCTTGACGAGCTATCTAGTCTTTCCCATTCTATTATTTTCCTCTATTTCTTTGCATTGTTTTCTTATCTTTCCTTGCTATTCTTTGGAACTCTACATTCAAATGGATATATCTATCCTTTACTCCTTTGCCTTTAGCTTCTCTTCTTTTCTCATCTATTTGTAAGGTTTCCTCAGACAATCATTTTGGCTTTTTGCATTTCTTTTTATTGGACATGGTCTTGATCACTGCCACCTGTACAATGTCACAGACCTCCATCCATCATTCTTCAGGCACTCTGTCTATCAGATGTAATTCCTTGAATCTATTTTTCACTCCCACTGTATTATCTCAAGGGATTTGATTTAGTTCATACCTGAATCATCTAGTGATTTTCCCTACTTTCTTCAATTTAAGTCTGCATTTGGCAATAAGTAGTTCATTATTTGAGCCACAGTCAGCTCCCAATCTTGTTTTTGCTGACTCTATAGAGCTTCTCCATCTTTGGTTGCAAATAATAGAATCAATCTGATTTTGGCATTGACAGTCTGGTGATGTCCATGTGTAGTCTTCTCTTGTGTTGTTAGAAGCTGCTGCTAAGTCGCTTCAGTCATGTCTGACTCTGTGCGAACACACAGACGGAAGCTCACCAGGCTCCCCTGTCCCTGGGATTCTCCAGGCAAGAACACTGGAGTGGGTTGCCATTTCCTTCTCCAATGCATGAAAGGGAAAAGTGAAAGTGAAGTCGCTCAGTCGTGTCCGACTCTCAGCGACCCCATGGACTGCAGCCTACCAGGCTCCTCCGTCCATGGGATTTTCCAGGCAAAAGTACTGGGGTGGGGTGCCATTGCCTTCCCCGTGTGTTGTTAGAAGAGGGTGTTGGCTATGACCAGTTCATTCTCTTGGCAGAACTCCATTAGACTTTGTCCTGATTTTTTTGTACTCCAAGGCGAAACTTGCCTGTTACTCCAGGTATCTCTTGACTTTCTACTTTTGCATTCCAGTCCCTTATGATGAAAAATACATCTTTTTTTTTTTTTTTTTCTTTTGGTATTAGTTCTAGAAGTTCTTGTAGGTCATCTTAGAACTGTTCAAATTCAATTTATTTGGCATTATTGGTTGGGGCATAGACTAGGGTTACTGTGATATTGAATGGTTTGCCTTGGAAACGAACCAAGATCATTCTGTCATTTTTGAGATTGCACCAAATTAATGCATTTCAGACTCTTTTGTCGACTATGAGAATTTCACAAGTTGATGGAGCAGAAGTACATGTGGTCTTCTCCAGTTAGAACTCCAAAATTGCAACTTGCTACTGAACAACCATCAGCAGTAGCATGTTGGATCCCATTAAAAACAACAACAACAAAAAAAAAAACCCACATCCAAGAGCAAAGAAGTCCAAACAAGATGGTAGGAGGGGTGAAACTCCATTTAGAATCAAACACCTTACCCCCAGATATGCTCAGAGGGCTCAAACAAAATCTTTTGTGCACCAGGATTCAGAAACCCAACAGAGACTGAGCAAGATCTGACTTCATGTGTTTGAGTGGACTACCATGGGAACAGGGGCTCTGGCTGCAGCAGATCTGGGATACACAGCATGTGGCATAAGGCATCTTTGAGGAGGTTGTCATTAGCCCCACCATAAAGTCACTGAAAAGACAAACCACAAACTGCAGAACTATTATACCAAAAAAATTATCACACTGTTAAGAAAGTTCTAGGATCCACAGCAGACTTGCCAACTTGGGGATCTGACAAAGGGACTGAGAACCTTCAGGGAATTTGTCTTTGGAGGTTAGTGGAATTTGATTACAGAACTTTTGCAGGACTGGGCAGAGAGACTCTTGGAGGGCACAAACAAAACAGTGTGTACACCATGAGCTAGAAGAAAGGAGTGGTGTCCCCACAAGAGACTAAGCCAGACTTGCCTATGAATGTCCAGGAGTCTCTGGTTGAGGCATCGGTCAACAGTGGTCTGCTGTGTGGTCAGGGGCACTGAATACAAAAGTGCAAGTGAAAGTCCTTTTGAAAGAGGTCACCATTATTGTCATTACCCCCTACAATAGTTTGGCCTCAGGCCAAACAACAGGAAGGGAATACAGCCCCACCAATCAATAGAAAATTGGATTAAATATTTACTGAGCATGGCCCCAACTCATTAGAACAAGACAGATTTCCCTGCAGTCAGTCTCTCCCATCAGGAAGCTTCCAGAAGCCTCTTATCCTATACATCAGAGGGGAGACAGAATGAAAATGACAATTACAGAAAACTAACCAATCTGATCACAAGGATCACAGTCTTGTCTAACTCAATAAAACCATGATACTGTTTAGGACCACCTAAGGTGTACAGATCATGGTGGAGAGTTCTGACAAAACATGGTCCACTGGAAAAGAGAATGGCAAACCATTTCAGTATTCTTGCCTTGAGAACCCCATGAACAGTATGAAAAGGCAAAAAGAAAGGACACTGAAAGATGAACTTCCGAGGTCAGTAGGTGTCCAGTATGTTACTGGAGAAGAGTAAAGAATTATAACTCCAGAAAGAATGAAGAGATAGAGCCAAAGCAAAAACCACACTCATTTGTGGATGTGACTGATGATAGAAGTAAAGTTTATGCTGTAAAGAACAATATTGCATAGGAAACTGGAACGTTAGATCCATGAATCAAGGTAAATTTAAAGTGGTCAAACAGGAGATGGCAAGAGTGAACATCAACATTTTAGGAATCAGTGAACTAAAATGGACCAGAAAGGGCATCTAAGCTTATTTAAGTTGTAGTCACTTACTAATAACTACAGCACAGCCACCTTGATTTTTCATTATTACTTAGATATTTTATTATTACTTATATAATCCCCACAAAGCAGAGCTCAGATTTTTTTTTTTTTTTTTGACTTGGAGAGGAAAATGAGTCATTAGATTAGTCTCACCTTACTATCCTCCACTTTAGCTGTCCTTCATCAACTAGAATGATCTTTTCAAGTGCAAGTCTGATCATGTTACTCTTCTTAATTCACAAATGGCTTCCCTTGGAATAAAATCCCAATCCCCAGCCCATCCTTTCAAGACCCTGCATCATCTGCCCCTCATCCTCTTTGATGGTCACAATTTTGACCGATCATGTGTTCCCATGTGCTGACCTTGCCTGTATCGCTTGTTGCAGAGAGCTGATGCCTGTTTAGTCCCACATAGCTCCTCCACACCAGGGCTGGGTATCTTCCTTCAATTTTCTTGTATCTAGTTCCTGTCCCAATACCACCTCCCCAAGAAACTCTTTCCTGACCTCTAGGTTAACCCATGCCCTGACCTCTCTTCATTGTCTTGTTTTCTGTTCATCACAATGCTTCTCTGTTGTATATCTTGTTTGTTTCTACCTATGAAAGCAAACCCGTTTATAGTTTGCCTCTGAATTCACAGGTTTAGAAAATGACTGGTATAGAATAAATATTTATATTAACATTCATAGAATGAATATATGAAGATTGAACTGGGCAAAAGCAGCACATGGACAAGCAAGTTGATGTAGCAATCATAATTTCATGGATGTGGATGGAGAATCTTGGTTGAAGGTATATTCAGAAATCTTGGTGATGTCTAGCACACTCTTACTTGAGTAAAGTAAAGTAAAGTAAAGTAAAGGACTCTCTTACTTGTCCTACCTAGAGGACATGAAGGATACTTTGAGAATGGTCTTAAGGCTTCAAGTAAATGGGTAGCCTAAGGACTTCCCTGGTAGTCAAGCCTTCACCTTCCAATGCAGTAGGTGTAGGGATCTGAGGACCTACATGCATCATGCCCCTCCCCCCAAAAAAGAAGTAATATTATAATATATTATTCAATAAACACTTTAAAAAATGACCCACATAAAACAAATCTTTAAAAAAAATTCGTAGCCTATATGGGACTTCTAAATGCAATGGTTCTACTGCTTCTGTTATTGCCAGCCCTAAGGAAGATGAGTTCCTGTTCCTCTGTTGCTTTATTTTTCTCCCTGGTGGTTCGTTGCTACTCTTTTTGTGTCCTAACAATTTATATTGTAGATATGGGAATAAACACTTGAGTGCTGTTGTGATTGCTTGGGGACCATGTGGACTATTATCTTTTTGTTGAATCTGCTTATTAATATGAATTCTGTGTATATACTCCAAGAGTCAAAGGATCTGGGTAAAATGATTGCCTTCATCTGGAGGAAGACCTGCCAAGTTGATACAAAGGGCGCATTCACAGGAAGTAAACCCTTCTGAGTATCAGGAAATGTTTTTTCAGTATTTTGAATTCTTAAAGCCAACTTATCAGAAAGCTACACTGAAAAAAAATTCCATAGGATATTGCAATTCTTCCTGCTATTCTCAGAGGAAACAAGAAAAGGAGATATTCACATGGCCTTGTGTTAAAGCACAGGCTCTAGCCACTAAACCCACATCCCTGCCATTTCTCTCATCTGCTGGATTTGTCTGCCTTTTTTTTTTATCCCCAGGAGCAAGTATTTCTGATTCTTTTAAGCATTATGAACAAGACTCAACTGTTGTATGGAGTGATTTCTACCCTTACATGGTCTGAAACCAGCAGCACCTCTTTGGGTTCTGTCTGTGGGATATAGATAGTTTCTGTCATGGGATATAGCATATGTTTCTGTCATGTTATAAATATCATCCACCTAACAAGGCTTTGGGCTGTAATCTCTTTCATCTCTGAGACAACAACAGCTCAGTAGCCTCATATTTATGTTTCTAAATTCTCTATTTATCCCAGGGGCTCACTGTTAAGGACTGAATGTATTTGCCAGAATTCACACTCAGAAACCCCAATGTTTGGAGCCTTTGGAAATGATTAGGTTATTCAGGTGCAGCTCTCAGGAATAAGATTAGTGTCATTACAATGGCTCACAGAGTTTCCTCACCCCTTCCACAACATGAGGACACCACGAGAAGATAGACTTCTGGGAACCAGGAAACAGGCCCTCAATGGACATAGAATTTGCTAGTGTCTTACTCACAAGCCTTGAGAACTATGAGTGACAATACTTGTTCAAGCACCCCAGCCTGTGGTGTTTTTGTTAGAGAAACTCGAATAGACAAAAACATTAATCATGGAAAATGGTCTTCTTGGTTACACTGGCTGTACTTGCTGAATGAGAAGTGATATATCCCCAGCTCCTGTCACTGCTACTTCAACTTAATATTTTCACCTGCTAAATCTCTTTGATTAATTTTCTCAATGTTTATTTTGAACTCCCTGTAATATTGATTTTTCTGTTTCTTTGGTTCAGTTCAGCTCAGTTGCTCAGTCATGTCTGACTCTTTGAGACCCCATGAACCACAGCACGCCAGGTTTCCCTGTCCATCACCAACTCCCGGAGTTCACTCAAACTCAAGTCCATCGAGTCAGTGATGCCACCCAGCCATCTCATTCTCTGTCGTCCCCTTATCCTCCTGCCCCCAATCCCTCCAAGCATCAGGGTTTTTCCCAATGAGTCAACTCTTTGCATGAGGTGGCCAAAGTATTGGAGTTTCAGCTTTAGCATCAGTCCTTCCAATGAACACTCAGGGCTGATCTCCCTTAGGATGGCCTGGTTGGATTTCCTTGCAGTCCAAGGGACTCTCAAGAGTCTTCTCCAACACCACAGTTCAAAAGCATCAATTCTTCAGTGCTCAGCTTTCTTCACAGTCCAACTCTCACATCCATACATGACCACTGGAAAAACCATAGCCTTGACTAGACGGACATTTGTTGGCAAAGCAATATCTCTGCTTTTGAATATGCTATCTAGATTGGTCATGACTTTCCTTCCAAGGAGTAAACATCTTTTAATTTCATGGCTGCAGTCACTATTTGCAGTGATTTTAGAGCCCCCAAAATAAAGTCTGACACTATTTCTACTGTTTTCCCATCTATTTACCATGAAATGATGGGACCAGATGCCGAAGAAAGGCAATGACAAAGAGTGCACAAACTACCATACAATTGCACTCATCTCACATGCTAGTAAAGTAATGCTCAAAATTCTCCAAGCCAGGCTTCAGCAGTATGTGAACCGTGAACTTCCAGATGTTCAAGCTGGTTTTAGAAGAGGCAGAGGAACCAGAGCTCAAATTGCCATTATCCACTGGATCATCAAAAAAGCAAGAGAGTTCCAGAAAAACATCTATTTCTGCTTTATTGACTATGCCAAAGCCTTTGACTGTGTGGATCACAATAAACTGGAAAATTCTGAAAGAGGTGGAAATACCAAACCACCTGACCTGCCTCTTGACAAATCTGTATGCAAGTCAGGAAGCAACAGTTAGAACTGGACATGGAACAACAGACTGGTTCCAAATAGGAAAAAGAGTATGTGAAGGCTGTATATTGTCACCCTGCTTATTTAACTTCTATGCAGAGTACATCATGAGAAACACTGGGCTGGAAGAAGCACAAGCTGGAATCAAGATTTCCGGGAGAAATATCAATAACCTCAGATATGCAGATGACACCACCTTTATGGTACAAAGTGAAGAGGAACTAAAAAGCCTCTTGATGAAAGTGAAAGAGGAGAGTAAAAAAGTTGTCTTATAGCTCAACATTCAAAAAACTAAAATCACGACATTTGGTCCCATCACTTCATGAGAAATAGATGGGGACACAGTGGAAACAGTGTCAGACTATTTTCTGCGGCTCAAAAATTACTGCAAATGTTGATTGGACAACTCCATATTTCAAGCCACCTTTTCTCCTAACATTGACTAAAAAGTCATCTCCTCCTTAAGAATTTTCCCCTAAATCATATTTCAAGTTTTAAAAGAAACAATCGCCATGCAATGACTGATTTTTCCTAAACTGTTTTGATGGAATAGAAATTCAGTCTGAGTTCCTCTAGTTACTGAGGCTCACTACCTTTGGAAGCAATCTATTTAACCTCTGAATAGCTCTGCTCATTAGAAAAGTTCTTTTTTCAGATGAAATGAATTTGTTGCTCCTTTGATCATTATCATTCAGTTCCTAAATGCAGAACTAACAAATTCCTCTCCATGTGAGTGCTCATCAAATATTTGAAGACAATGAATGTATATATGTAGCTTGTACTCCCTTTCTGTCTAAATAAATATTCCTCTAAAGAAATGTTCCTTTTCCCCTGTGGTTTTTCTTCCTTGTTTCCAAATCCTTCTGAAATAGAGTGGAGTGCCAAGCTGAAGACAGAGATCTTGGTGAGGCAGTCAAGGGAGCCAGGGCCACAGCAGCACCCACTATATTTCAGCTCTTCTCAGGGGCCAATTATCTGGTTATCAGTTCAGTTCAGTTCAGTTCAGTTGCTCAGTCGTATCTGACTCTTCGTGACCCCATGAATCGCAGCATGCCAGGCCTCTCTGTCCATCACCAACTCCCGGAGTTCACTCAGACCCACATCCATCTGGTTATAGTCAGGTCTAATTTTTAAAAATACTATACTTCCTGTCAAAATATACCCCCTATCTTTTGTATTGGATTGTTACCAAATTGTTCTTCTATTTGATACTTTTATAGTTGGCTGCTTGGACCTTGTAGTGAGAATTCATAATAATGTACTTTCGCAGATATACTTGAGAAATTTCACAGAAATAGCACCTGGAAAAACAACATAAACTAAGAATCTGTGTTGATGATTATTTTTCATGTCATTCTTAGATTAATGCCCTTGTTATAAACCCCAAGGCCAGATCCAGAAGGGAGTATGATGGGATCATAAAAACATGGACCTTGGAATGCTAGGTTGGTGTCAGGCATGAATGCTGCCTACGCAATTGTTAATTGTTCCTGAGAATAATCCAGAAGGGAATGACCTCAGGTAAACACAAGGAGATCTGGACTATGTAAGTGTTCAGTTCAGTTCAATCACTCAGTCATGTACAACTCTTTGCGATCCCATGAACTGCATCATGCTAGGCTTCCCTGTCCATCACCAACTCTTGGAATTTACCCAAACTCATGTCCATTGAGTTGGTGATGACATCCACACATCTCAACTTCTGTCATCTTCTTCTCCTCCTGCCTTCACTCTTTCCCAGCATCAGGGTGTTTTCAAATGAATCAGCTCTTTGCATCAGGACGCCAAAGTATTGGAGCTGTAGCTTCAACACCAGTCCTTCCAATGAACACCCAGGACTGATCTCCTTTACGATGGACTGGTTGGATCTCCTTGCAGTCTAAGGGACTCTCAAGAGGCTTTTCCAACACTACAGTTGAGAAAGCATCAATTTGATGCATCAAAAGCATCAATTCTTTGGCATTCAGCTTTCTTTATAGTCCAACTCTCACATCCATATATGGCCACTGGAAAAACCATAGCTTTGACTAGAAGGAACTTTGTTGGCAAAGTAATGCCTCTGCTTTTTAATATGCTGTCTAGGTTGGTCATAACTTTGCTTCCAAACTGTAAGCGTCTTTTAATTTCATGGCTGCAATCACCATCTGCAGTGATTTTGGAGCCGCCCCCCCCCCCCGAAAAAAAAAAAAAAAAAATTAAGTCAGCTCCTGTTTCCACTGCATTCCCATCTATTTTCATGAAGTGATGGGACCAGATATCATGATCTTCATTTTCTGAATGTTGTGATTTAAGTTAACTTTTTCACTCTCCTCTTTCACTTTCATCAAGAGGTTCTATATTTCTTCACATTCTGCCATAAGAGTGGTGTCATCTGCTTATCTGAGGTTATTGACATTCCTCACAGCAATCTTGATTCCAGCTTGTGCTTCCTCCAGCCAAGCATTTCTCATGATGTACTCTGCATATAAATTAAATAAACAGGATAACAATATACAACCTTGACGTACTCCTTTTCCTATATGGAACCAGTGTGTTGTTCCATGTGCAGTTCTAACTGTTGCTTCTTCACCTGCATACAGGTTTCTGAAGAGGAAAATCAGGTGATCTGATATTTCCATCTCTTTCAGAATTTTCCACAGTTTATTGTGATCCACACAGTCAAAGGCTTTGGCATAGTCAATAAACCAGAAACAGATGTTTTTCTGAAACTCTCTTGCTTTTTTGATGATCCAGCGGATGATGGCAATTTGATCTCTGGTCTGCCTTTTCTAAAACAGCTTGAACATCTGGAAGTTCATGGTTCACATACTGCTGAAGCCTGGCTTGGAGAATTTTGAGCATTACTTTACTAGCGTGGGAGATGAGTGCAATTGTGTGGTAGTTTGAGCACTCTTTGGCATTGCCTTTCCTTGGGATGGGAATGAAAACTGACCTTTTCCATTCCGGTGGCCACTGCTGAGTTTTCCAAATTTGCTGGTGTATTGAGTGGAGCACTTTTAAAGCATCATTTTTTAGGATTTGAAATAACTCAACTGGAATTCTATCACCAATACTAGCTTTGTTCGTAGTGATACTTCCTTAGGCCCACTTGACTTTGCATTCCAGAATGTCTGGCCCTAGGGGAGTGTTCACACTATCGAGATTATCTGGGTCTTGAAGATCTTTTTTGTACAGTTCTTCTGTGTGTTCTTGCCATCACTTCTTATTATTTTCTGCTTCTGTTATTTTCATACCATTTCTGTCCTTTATCAAGCGCATCTTTGCATGAAATGTTGCCTTGGTATCTTTAATTTCTTGAAGAGCTCTCTAGTCATTCCCATTCTATTGTTTTCCTCTATTTCTTTGCATTGATCACTGAGGAAAGCTTTCTTATCTCTCCTTGCTATTCTTTGGAACTCTGCATTCAAGTGGTATATCTTTCCTTTTCTCCTTTGCTTTTCACTTCTCTTCTTTTCACAGCCACTTGTAAGGCCTCCTCAGACAGCCATTTTGTTTTTTTCCATTTCTTCTTCTTGGGGATGGTCTTGATCCCTGTCTCGTGTACAATGTCACAAACCTCCATTCATAGTTCATCACGCACTCTGTCTATCAGATCTAGTTCCTTAAATCTATTTCTCACTTCCACTGTATAACCATAATGGATTTGATTTAAGTCATACCTGAATGGTCTAGTTATTTTCCTCACTTTCTTCAGTTTAAGTCTGATTTTGGCAATAAGGAGTTCATGATCTGAGCCACAGTCAGCTCCTGGTCTTGTTTTTGCTGATTGTATAGAGCTTCTCCATTTTTGGCTGCAAAGGATATAATCAATCTGATTTCGGTGTTTAGCATCTAGTGATGTCAATATTTAGAGTCTTGTTTTGTGTTGTTGGAAGTGGGTATTATTTGTTATGACCAGTTCACTATGTCAGTGTAATCCAAGTTATTTAGGGTTATGTGATTAATACAGCATGTGTCTTGAGAAAGATAAGATCTGAGAAAGTCTTGTAGTCTGCAATTAAGAATAAAAGCTGGTCTCAACGTGTACTCTGCACCTCAGTCCAATAGAGGTTGCAGGTTCCCTGACCCATTCCACCAGATTTCATGTTCTGTCTTCATTCTCGTCAGTTGCTCCTGGACCATTAGAGCAATAGGTCCTCAATATTTTACCCACTATGAAAGTGAAGTGAATGTCACTCAGTCATGTCTGACTCTTTGCAATCCCATGGACTATACTGTCCATGGAATTCTCCAGGCCAGAATACTGGAGTAGATATCTTTTCCCTTCTTCAGCGGATCTTCCCACCATATTTCATATTATTAGATTCAATTCATCTGTCTTACCTGTCTAAGACTTTTTTGGATCCTTCTTTTACCATCGCAAATAGTTGTAAATTCTTTCAGCTTTATGTCACCTACAAGTTCAATGAGTGGGTATTTTATGCCTGTATTTAAATCTTTGGTGAAAACACTGATTGGAGCAAAGTTCTTTATTCCACAAGTGCAAACTGTGACTATTGAATTTGCTTAATCTATAGATTTAAGTACCCATATTTTTGGAGCTTTATGCAGGGTTGGATGAGATAAATCACCTTGAATAATTCCTTGTGTTTGGTGGGTGCTCAATAAATTAGTCATTAAAATATGTTACCCTTGCTGAAATTAATTTGCCTTTGCAATTGTGTTCTTTATAAAAATAATGCCTTAAATTTTAATCCATGTGTCTATTTGGTCCATCTTTTTAAATTCTCAAGTTTTAGCTACATATTTTAAAAGAGATTATTCTCATCCCTCCTCATATAATTATTGGTTTTTAAATTTACTTAATATCACTCTCTGGGTTTTTAAAGGGTGATTTGAAAATAACATTTAATTTTTGTGACTGTCAAATTTATATTTGAGAAGTTGGAAAATAAAAACAAGGAGAAAAAAATCATGGAGGAGGATGTGTTTTTAGTTTGATATTCTCAGTGAATTATTTAGGCTTAATACTGTTAAAAGCAACATTACCAAATTTGTATTTCTCTAAGGTGTGGATTTCTTAAGGTTTGTTTTTCCAATCTAAGAGTATATATATACTGTATTCAACTCAAGTTCAAACTAAAAATATTAACTTTCTTTCTTTTCTTTTTTCTTTAGCCCTTTTGTCTCTAGCTAGATATTCATCCCCTAAGCAGAACTGATCAGAATCCTTTTGTGATTGAAAAATAATAGATCTCTAAAGTCTTTTCAGCTCAAGGCCATTTGAACTCTATTTTTGCCTAAGAGCATGAAAGTAGATATCTTTAGATTTTCTTCTTTCCGTATTTTTCAAAGTACTTCACTCTTCTAAGCAGTGCAGAAATAAATCTACTCACAACTGAATAACCTCAGTGCCTTTCAACCTTATAGGGTTTAGATGAATTGTTCACTACATATAAGCAAATATTCTATGTCTTGTTTTAGGGCAGTATTGAGGGCTCTGATCAGGTGCTGTTGAATAGTTTCAATCTTTTTGGTTGAATTTAACATTTGTTCAATTATTTTGGTTGTATTGTATATTTGTTAAAGTAAGAAAAGATTTTATTTAGAACATCATACCTATACTTCCAATGTCTTGCATTCAGGTTGTTATTTGATGTGTATTCTCAGTCTTTTGATTCCCTAAAACTTTCCAGGGGATATCCTGTTTTTGCATGCTTGTTGATATTTTAAGGCAAACATATTTACAACCACTTCCCAAACCTAAGTTTCACATTGGGAAATTTCTGTTTAAAGTCAGATATGGTTTCCCATTTCATGACTCCTCAGCCTTGCAGAGTATGTGCTGTGAAAGTGTCAGGAATGGGGAAACCTGGGTCGGGTAGCATGGCTCTTTCACATATTCTCCTCCTTCCTGTTAGCACTTCTTATAACCCTGGAAGTGGAAGCCTATACAAAACACCTGGTACTTCATTAAATTGAATCTAATATCCAGGGTAGAAGTTATCTGTCACATCTCAGATAGAACTGTGATGGGCCACAAGTGACAGCAGAATCTTACCCACCTCACTTTCTGCAACTGGAGATCCTATTAACAGCATGAGTAATTAACCACGCTTTTTTTTTTTTTTTTTTTTTGGTATGAATCAAAGCTATGATCTCTAGAGTGCTATATTCCAAAGGGCAGAATTTTTTCCTATCTTTGTAATTACCTTTGTAAAACTACATGATACTTTGAAAGGTTCAAACGTAGTTTACAAATAATTTGTGATAACGATGATGGCTTAACAATAAAGATAAGATGATCATGTGAAGAATGAAAGTTAAGAAAACCATTTACTTTGTCACATGGACCTCATAAACTGATATTTTTAGTTTATTTCTCTGTATTAGTAACAGTCACAATATTTCTCTGATAAAGTTAAACTATGACATGAAGCTCAGTTATTAGCAAATTCTGCAACTTTTTATGAAGAGTTGTACATGAAAATATGATATATCTTTAAATGCACAGGAAAATAACCAAGACATTCTAACCATTTGGCTTAAGATACTTATCATAACTGAACAATTGCATTTAGACCAAATATGTAATAACAATACTTCTAAGTTGTGAGGAACTTAAATTCTGTTCATTCAGTCTTTAAATTCTCATTCAATCTTGATGTTTTGTATACCATTTGTCCAACATAACATGTTCAAAACTGAATTTCAGTTTCATCTTACTCCTAACATTTCCATTCATAGTATTCCCTTTCTCACTTGACAACAACTTATCCTCTGGTTACTCTCAACAAAATTCTTGATGTCATCCTTATTGTCTTCCATCAAGAAATCTTGTTGGATTTATCTTGAAAGTATTTCTGAATTCTGTCACTTCTGTTCCAACCACTCTGATTTGAGGCATTCTTAGCACTTATTTAGTTAAAAAAAAAAAAAATAGTCTTCGAACTTATCTCTCACATTCTTCCCTTACTCTTCTTAAGTCTATTCTGAAAACAATATTAATAATTCATCATACTACACTTATCTGCTCAAAATTCTACTATAACTTCCTACTCTACTCAGACTGAAAACTAATATTCTTATAACGGTCTCTTAGAAGACTTTACACAATCTGATTTTACTTTGGTCTGTGAATTTTTCTCCCACTTCTCTTTCCTTCACTTATTTCATTCCACTTATGTTAATGACTATCAGATCATACAAAAATTAAAGGAAATAGAAGCCTTAAATAAGCTACTAGACCAGAGGATTTAATAAAATTGTAAAGAACATCCCATTCAAATTCAAATGTGGTAGAACATACATTCTTCTCAAATGCATATGGAACTTTCTTAAGGATAGATCATATATTGAGACAGAAAACAAATCTTGATACATTTAAGGAGATTTAAATCACATCAAGCATATTTCTGATCACAATGTATGAGTCTAGAAATCAACTACGAGAATAAAACTGGGAAAAAACACAAATATGTGAAGGCTAAACAACATGCTACTGAAAAACTATTGGGTCAATGAAGAAGTTACAGGAGACATGAAAAGTGACCTAAAGATAAATGAAAATGCAGCATACCAAAATCTATAGGATGTAGCAAAAGAAGGACTGAGAGGGAAGTTTAAAGCAATACAAGCCTACCTCAAGAAACAAGAAAAAATTTAAATAAATACCTAAAGGAACTAGAATAATGAGAACAAATAAAGCTCAAGGGGAATAATAAAAATCAGACGAAATAAATAAAAGAGAGACTAAGAAGACAATATAAAAAAAAATCAATAAAGCTAGAACTAGTTCTTTGAAAAGACATACAAAATTGACACCCTTAGCTAGACTAATCAAGAAAAAAGAGAAGGTTCTAATAAATTAAAGAGGAAAAATAACAATGAATACCACAGGAATACAACAAAATAGAGAAATCAAAAGAAATGAACAAATTTTTAGAATATTATAACCTTCAAAGAATGAATCATGAAGAAATAGAAAACTTGAATAGATTGATCACTATTGAAATTGAAACAGTAATAAAACCAAAAGATCTCAACAAACAAAAGTCCAGGACCAGAAGTCTTCATAGATTAATTTTACCAAACATTCAGAGAAGATTTAAAACCGATTCGTCTCAAGCCAATGCAAAAACTTGAATAGAAAGGAATACTTCTTAACGTATCTATGAGGCTAACATCACCTTAACATCAAAACCAGACGAAAAAAAAAAAAAAAACAAACACACAAAAGAATATTAAAAGCCAATATTTTTGATAAACAAATTATTAGCTAACCAAATACAATGATATATTAAAAGACCGCTACAACATGATCAAGCAGGATTTATTACAGAGATGCAGGAGTGGTTCAGAGAAGGCAATGGCACCCCACTCCAGTACGTCTGCATGGAAAATCCCACGGATGGAGGAGCCTGGTAGGCTGCAGTCCATGGGGTCACTGAGGGTCGGACACGATTGAGCGACTTCACTTTCACTTTTCACCTTCATGCATTGGAGAAGGATATGGCAATCCACTCCAGTGTTCTTGCCTGGAGAATCCCAGGGACAGGGGAGCCTGGTGGGCTGCCGTCTATGGGGTCACACAGAGTCGGACACATCTGAAGTGATTTAGCAGCAGCAATAGCAGCAGGAGTGGTTTCAGATCAGATCAGTCGCTCAGTCGTGTCTGACTCTTTGCGACCCCATGAACTGCAGCACGCCAGGCCTCCCTGTCCATCACCAACTCCCGGAGGTCACTCAGACTCACATCCATCGAGTCAGTGATGCCATCCAGCCATCTCATCCTCTGGCGTCCCCTTCTCTTCCTGCCCCCAATCCCTCCCAGCATCAGAGTCTTCTCCAATGAGTCAACTCTTCGCATGAGGTGGCCAAAATACTGGAGTTTCAGCTTTAGCATCATTCCTTCCAAAGAAATCCCAGGGCTGATCTCCTTCAGAATGGACTGGTTGGATCTCCTTGCAGTCCAAGGGACTCTCAAGAGTCTTCTCCAACACCACAGTTCAAAAGCATCAATTCTTCGGCGCTCAGCCTTCTTCACAGTCCAGCTCTCACATCCATACATGACCACAGGAAAGACCATAGCCTTGACTAGACGAACCTTTGTTGGCAAAGTGATATCTCTGCTTTTGAATATGCTATCTAGGTTGGTCATAACTTTCCTTCCAAGGAGTAAGCGTCTAAACTGAAGGATGAAAATCACATGATAATCTCATCAGGTGAATAAAAAGCATTTGACAAGATTCAGCACCCATTTATAATAAAATTTCTCAATAAAGTGAGTATGGAAGTAACCATACCTTGACATGATAAAGGTCATATATAACAAACTCACAACTAACAGCATATTCAATTGTAAGAAGCTGAGAATATTAGTTCTAAAGTCATGAACTTATGAGGAATAAGAAAGCCTTCCTCATAGATCAATGCAAAGAAATAGAGGAAAACAACAGAATGGGAAAGATTAGATAGCTCTTCAAGAAAATTATAGATACCAAGGGAACAATTCATGCAAAGATGGGCTCGATAAAGGACAGAAATGATGTGGACCTAACAGAAGCAGAAGATATCAAGAAGAGGTGGCAAGAATACTCAGAAGAACTGTACCAAAAAGATTTTCATGACCCAGATAATCATGATGGTGTGATCACTTCCCTAGAGCCAGACATCCTGGAATGAAGTCAACTGGGCCATAGGAAGCATCATTACGAACACAGCTAGTGGAGGTGATGGAATTCCAATTGAGCTATTTCAAATCCTGAAAGATGATGCTGTGAAAGTGCTACACTCAATATGTCAGCAAATTTGGAAAACTCAGCCGTGGCCACAGGACTGGAAAAGTTCAGTTTTCATTCCAATCCCAAAGAAAGGCAATGCCAAAGAGTGCTCAAACTACCACACAATTGCACTCATCTTACAAGCTAGTCAAATAATGCTCAAAATTTTCCAAGCCAGGTTTCAGCTATACATGAACGGTGGACTTCCTGATGTTCAAGCTGGTTTTAGAAAAGGCAGAGGAACCAGAGATCAAATTACAAACAACCGCCAGATCATGGAAAATGCAAGAGAGTTCCAGAAAAACATCTATTTCTGCTTTATTGATTATGCCAAAGCCTTTGACTGTGTAGATAACAATAAACTGTGGAAAATTCTGAAAAAGATGGAAATATCAGATCACCTGACTTTCCTCTTGAGAAATCTGTATGCAGGTGAAGAAGCAACAGTTAGAACTGTACATGGAACAAAAGACTGGTTCCAAACACGAAAAGGAGTATGTCAAGGTTGTATATTGTCACCTGCTAATTTAACTTATATGCAGAGCTCATCATGAGAAACGCTTGGCTGGAAGAAACCCAAGCTGGAATCAAGATTGCTGGAAGAAGTATCAATAACGTCAGATATGTAGATGACACCACCCTTATGGCAGAAAGTGAAAAAGAGCCTCTTGATGAAAGTTAAAGAGGAGAGTGAAAAAGTTGGCTTAAAGCTCATCATTCAAAAAACAAAGATCATGGCATTCGGTCCCATTACTTCATGGCGAATAGATGGGGAAACAGTGGAAACAGTGCCTGACTTTATTTTTAGGGGGCTCCAAAATCACTGCAGATGATGATTGCAGCCATGAAGTTAAAAGACACTTACTCCTTGGAAGGAAAGTTATGACCAACCTAGATAGCATATTCAAAAGCAGAGACATTACTTTGCCAACAAAGGTTTGCCTAGTCAAGGCTATGGTCTTTCTTGTGGTCATGTATGGATGTGAGAGCTGGACTGTGAAGAAGGCTGAGCACCGAAGAATTGATGCTTTTGAACTGTGGTGTTGGAGAAGACTCTTGAGAGTCCCTTAGACTGCAAGGAGATCCAACCAGTCCATTGTAAAGGAGATCAGTCCTGGGTGTTCATTGGAAGGACTGATGTTGAAGCTGAAACTCTAATATTTTGGCCAGCTGATGCAAAGGGTTGACTCATTGAAAAAGACCCTGATGCTGGGAAATATTGAGGGCAGGAGGAGAAGGGTATGACAGAGGATGAGATGGTTGAATGGCATCACTGACTTGATGGACATGGGTTTGGATGGAGTTGGTGATAGACAGGGAGGCCTGACGTGCTGAAGTTCATGAGTATGCAAAGAGTCGGACATGACTGAGAGATTGAACACAACTAAAAGCCATGAACAAGACAAGGATATCAGTTTGCACTACTCTTATTTAGCATAGTATTGGAAATCTTAGCCAGAACAATTAGATAAGAAAAAGAAATAAAAGGAGCCCAACATGGAAATGGCAACCCACTCCAGTGTTCTTTCCTGGAGAATCCCAGGGACGGGGGAGCCTGGTGGGCTGCCGTCTATGGGGTCGCACAGAGTCGGACATGACTGAAGCGACTTAGCAGCAACATGGAAAGGAAGAAATAAAAGTGTCACCATTTACAGATGAAATGGTTTAATATATAGAAAACCCTAAAAGCCCCACCAAAACCTGTCAGAAATAATAAACACATTCAGTACAGTTTCAGGATGCTAAACTTTGCACTAACATTGAGCTAAGAAAAAAAGAAATAAGGGGGAAAATTACAATTATAGCAAAAAGAATAAAATGCCAAAGAATAAATCTATCCAAGGAAATGAAAGACCTATATGCTGAGAATTATAAGACATTGCTGAAAGACATTGCAGACACAAGTAAATGGAAAGATACTCATGAATATCTCATAATCATGAACTGAGACTTCCCAGGAGGCACTAGTGGTAAAGAACCTGCCTGCCAATGTAGGAGACATAAGAGATGCAGGTTTGATTCCTGAATTGAGAAGATCCCCTGGAGGAGCACATTGCAGCCCACTCCAGTATTTTTGCCTAGGGAATACCATGGACAGAGGAGCCTCATGGGCTACAGTTATAGGTTTGCAAAGAGTGAGATACTACTGAAGTGACTTAGCATGCAAACCCACACTCATTAATCAGTACAATTAGCATTGGTAAAATTTCCACATTAACTAAAGTGATCTACTGATTCAATACAATCCTTTTCAAAATTTCAAGGGCATTTTTCACAGAAAAAGAACAAGAAATTCCTTATGGAATAATAAATGACTGATTAGCCAAAGCACTCCTGGGGGGTGGGGGAAACAAAGCTGGAGGTATCACACTCCTTTATTTCAATTATATCACAAAGCTAATGCAATTAAAATAAAATCGCTTTGGCAGAAAAACAGATACATATATCAGTGGAACAGAATTGAGAGCCCAGAAATAAACCCATGAGTTTACAGGCAATTAGTTTTTCACAAAGGAGAAAAGATAGTCCTTGGTGAAAAGACAGTCCTTCAATAAATGGTATTAGGAAAACAAGAGTCACATGCAAAAAAGAAAAAGAAACTAGATCACTCACTATCTCACACCATACACAAAAATCAACTCAAAATGGATTAAAGATTTGAAGCTAAGACCTGAAACCAGAAAGTGAAATCGCTTAGTCATGTTTAACTCTTTGTAAGCCCATGGACTGTAGCCTGCCAGGCTCCTATGTCCATGGGATTTTCCAGGCAAGAATACTGGAGTGGGCTGCCATTTCCTTCTCCAGAAACCAGTAAACTCCTAGAAGAAAACTTGGACAACATTCTCTTTGACACCAGTCTTAACAGTATCTTTCTAGATACATGTCCTCAGGCAAGGGAAGCAAAAGTAAAAATAAACAATGGGACTACATCAAACTAAAAATCTTTTGTACAGCAAAAAAAGGTCATCAACAAAAGCAGCAAAATAATGTATGAAATGGGAGAAGATACTTTCGAACAGTATATATGTTAAGAAATTAAAATCCAAAATATACAAAAACTCTTTCAACAACAAAAAATTCAACCCAATTAAAAAATAGCAGAAACACTGAATACATGTTTTTCCAAAAGACACATGAAGATGGCCAATAGATACATGATAAGGTTTTGGGAAATTCAAATCAAAACCATAATGAGATAGAACCTCATCTCTGTTAGAATGTCTACTATCAAAAAGATAAGAAGAATAGGTGCTGATAAGGATGTGGAGAAAAGGGAATTCTTGTGAACTGTTTGTGGGATTGTAAATCAGTGTGCAGTTACTATGGAGAACCGTATGGAAATAACTCAAAAAAAAAAAAAAAAAAAGAACTCTCATATGATCCAGTTACCTCACTTCCAGTTATTTATACAGTAATATAAAAACACTAATTCAAAAAGATACATGCACCCCAGTGTCCACAGCAGCATTATTGCCAAGATATGGAAACTTAATTGTCCATCAACAGATGAATGGATAAAGAAGATATGATATATATACACACACAATGGAATATTACTCAGCCATAAAAAAGATGAAATCTTGATATTTGTTACAACATGGATGGACCTTCCCCTGATGGAGGAAGACAAACAGTGTATGATTTCATGCATATGTGGAATTAAACAAACAAAACAAAATAAATGAACCAAGTAAAACCAAACACAGTAGTGGTTACCAGAGGGGTAAATGGAGGGGGGATTTAAAGGGCTAAAGGCTTCACTTTATAGTGACAGATGGAAATTAAATTTATGGTGGTAAACACACTGTGGGGTATGCAGAAGTAGAAATATAATTCTGTACACATGAAATGTATAACGCTATAAACTGATGCTACCTCAATAAAAATAAGTCTAAAAAGTAAAATGATAAGGCTTCTAAGGGAAGAAAGATAGAATAGAGCCGTAGAAACTTGTGAATTAAAAAAAATCTATTATATATCACATGGTAGTAATAACCATACAAAATATAGGTAATTAGGCTTCAGTCAGTTCAGTTCAGTCACTCAGTCTTGTCGGACTCTTTGCAACCCCATGAATTGTAGCACGCCAGGCCTCCCTGTCCATCACCAATTCCTAGAGTTCACCCAAACTCATGTCTATTGAGTCGGTGATGCCATCCAGCCATTTCATCCTCTGTCGTCCCTTTCTCCTCTTGCCCCCAATCCCTCCTAGCATTAGAGTCTTTTGCAATGAATCAACTCTTCAGATGAGGTGGCAAAAGTATTGGATCTTCAGCTTTAGCATCAGTCCTTCCAATGAACACCCAGGACTGATCTCCTTTAGAATGGACTGGTTGGATCTCCTCCTTGCAGTCCAAGGGACTCTCAAGTGTCTTCTCCAAAACCACAGTTCAAAAGCACCAATTCTTTGGCGCTCAGCTTTCTTCACAGTCCAAGTCTCACATCCAAACATGATCACTGGAAAAACCATAGCCTTGACTACAAGGACCTTTGTTGGAATTAGGCTTCAACCAAATTTAAAACAAGTGATCATCAAGCTACACATTTAAGAAAATGAATAAGCAAGCCACAGACTGGGAGAACATATCTGCATAGTAATAACTGACCCAAAACTTGCAGCTGGAATATATACTTACAAGAATTCCTCCAACTCAATCATAAAAGACAAGCCACTATATATATATGTCAAATATTGAAATGGACATTCAAAAGAAATATCTACAAATGACTACTCATCCCCTGGGAAAATGTTTACAACATTAGTTATTAGGTAAATGCAAATAAAACCACAATGAGAGCATTATCAAAACACGAAAATAACATAAATTAAAAGGACTGACCACCTCAAAATTAGCAAGGATGTCACATAACTGAAGTGAAGGAGATGAGATGATGTAATCATTTTGGAAAAGTTCTGATAGTGTCTCATAAAAGTTTTTAGTACATTATTACTCAGCAATTTTATTCCTAGTTGTTAACATATGAGGCTGAAAACATATGTTCAGTGGAATATACATTTAAGAATGTCCATAAAGATACATCTATGAATGTCCAGGCTTGTTTATAATAGCCCCAAACTGGATAAAGTTAAAAAAAAAAAAAAGAATAGAAAAACAAGCCATGTACATTCATACATTGAAATACAGTTGGGATACTATTCACATTAAAGCAATAAATAACTTACTAATACACTCAAAAACATAAATGAATCTAAGTAGAATCATGCGTGTATACAATATAAAGAGAGAGAAGTGTATTTGACTCCAGGATGGGGTAAAGGACTGACTTGGCAGGGGGAGGAAGAATTTTTATAGATCTGGAGTGATGGTGATGTTCTATATATTGACAGGGACTTGAGTTACATGGATGTATGTATTTATCAAAACTAATCAAATGGTATACTAAAGATATGTGCATTATACTTGCACATGAATTTTACCTCAAGGAAAAAGTTAAATTGAAATTTACAATCCATCAAAAATAAAGAAGATAAGTTGATGAATAGATAGTCGATATTGGATAGTATGTGAAGAAGTCAATATAGGAAAATGTTTTTATTTTTATCATTTTATTTTATTTTTTTTCTTTTTTTACCACATGGCATGTGGGATCTTAGTCCCCTAACCAGGGATTGAATCCATGTCCATGAAAAGAAAGCTCAGCATCTTAACCATTGGACCACCAGGAAATCCTAGGGAAATATTAACTGTAGTATTTGCATGGTAGGTATTTGGATGTTCAAGGTATAATTATTTCATTTTTCCTTTATATTTGAAAATTTTCATAATAAAGAGACTTTGTTGCTAAATCCTAGATAAAATGACTCTAAGTTGGGATTGTAGATATGAAAAGCAGCATTTTGTGTGTGTTTGTATGATTTTAAATATTGCATCCCAAAGAAATATTGTTTTTAATTGTTCATAATGTAATGTAATAGCCTGGATGAATTTTCTGTATCTTGTCACACAACACACAGGCAATAACATAAGTTTGATCCAACCTGAATTTTGTGGCATATACCATAACATTTTATCTCTGATTGCTGTTTGAATATCTTAAGCAAAATTATGTTGGTCACAGATTTCTATAACAGAAGTTATATCACAAGAATCCTTTTGAAATATTCAGGAGGAAATGTTATTTATCTGCTTTATTTTAAATTAAAAATAAATCATTATTTAACTATGTTCCTCAGAAATATTTCTCTTAAAATCATTTCTTATTTTCAACAAAATGTAGCATCATATTTCAACAACAGGGAAAGTATGAGAACTGAACAAAGTCTTGTGACTCCATTTAATTTACTTAATTCCACCTTGGAATTAAATGAAAATACGTATCTTCTAATTTGAGGGGAAAAGCCTAGCACAAAGAAACCAAATAAGAAAAAAAAAAAAAAAAAGTGGCGATTTCTCCCCCACCTTTTAAGCCATATTTCTTTTACTTAAAAAAGAAATCTCCAGGAAAGAACATGAATGAATCTAAAGACCAATGGAATCTCATAATTACGGGGATGAAATATACTACTTGTCAATATGGACTAATAAAAAAGAGTTTCATTTTGTCATGAAAAGATAGGATTTTATAAAAACTTACCAGAAGTACTCCGATTCCTGAGAGAGGCCAGGAAGAAACTCATGAGCCTGGTTCAGACAGAGGCCTCAGTGTCTTGGGATCAGAACAGGACAGGCCAAGTCCATTAATAAACAGTTCGCTGAACTCAGCCAGGACATGAAAACACAGGCATGTCTGGGTAGCACTTCATTAAGCAAAGTTTAGTAATCTGCTAGCTGAAGTTTTGATTAGGATTTGTCCAAGGAGAATCTGTACCTCCTCTATATCAAGGGAGGAAATAAAAACCCTCTGAAGTACCAAAAAGGAAACAGGCAGGATATAGTATGTAAGCAATTCAGTTATTTACTTTTTCTCTCACACCCTTCTGCAAATACCACTGCATATATAGCTCTGAGCAGGAAGAGACAGCCCTCAGCTGACAGGAACTGGAGGTTCAGCAGGTGGTTTATAGGCGTGACATCCCTGAACACAGGGCAATTTCTATAGCTTTCTTTACTGATAAGCCAGGCTGAACAAATACAAGTGTGGCAAACAATTAACTTGACAACCACTGTTTATCATAGGACTTTACAGCTAGTTGTCAGCTTGTCTTGGTTTTTATTGTCACATTTAAAGTAGCCCTTTTGCTGTTTACTTCATCAGGAAGTCTCATTCCTTTATTTTCCCTTACTCATTTTATATGTATACACACACACACACACACACACACACATACACACATACCTTAAAAGCATTCATGAATTAATTAGTTAAAGAGTAATAGCAAAACTTCTGGAAAGACTAGCAATTTTAAATGTTCCCACTCTGAGGCCTTTGAATGAAAGAATTTATTATAAGGAGTTGCTACATTCATATGTCCAGTGAATGAGAGTCTGTGATCTTTCCCAAAACACCAGATATACAATACTGATGTCTGAAAAAGCAGGAGAAATGTGAAGCCCTCTCACAGACCATATTCCATGCATTTCTAATTCAGTCTCTTCACTCCTCAGCAGTACTTCCATGACCTAAGTCCCCAGCAAGTTAAGAGTGGAAGATATCTTTCTCAAGCTGATAAAAGGCATAAAAACCTGGTGCAATCATTAGAGGTTAAATACTGAATATTTTTCTCCCAAGGTAATCCAGCCACTTTAGACATACTGGAAATTCTAGCCAGTGCAAAGACATGCCCTTCATAACACTTCCACATAGAAATTTCCTTCTTTTGCTTGAGCTTTCCAGCATCAAGTGACATACTACTTATGGAGGTAGCCCATTCCATTTTTGGAGTTCTGACTGCTAGAAAAGATCAAATTATAGTAAATCAAATTTCAATTCCCTAAGATTTCTTCCAATGGAGTTTATTTTTATCCTTTAACATTTCTACTTGTTCTTTGACCTGAAGCAACTGGGATATTTGAGAATAGCTACCATTCCATATGAGAATTTAGTTTGCTAATTATTTTCCCTGCTTTTGCTCTCTGTTATCAATTCAAATCCCCCTCAGAATCACGGTTGTGTTCATTAAAATCACTTTTAGTTTGTCAAGCTTCTGTCTAGGAAGTGTGTGGTGTCTAGGGGTTTTGTATCTACAGGGTTTTGGCTCTAAACAGAGTAGAATAGGAATAGAGCCTCTGCATCCCAAACAATGATCATAAACAGAAAGTTTATCTTTACTATAAGCTAACATTCCCAACTCTCTTTTGTACCTGTTGCAGATAAATCAGACTTTCTCTATCTTGCGCTACTAAAGATTATTTTTTTCCTGAAAATAGGTCTGTCTTTACATTTCTTTCTCTAAAATTCCAGTGTTTTAGTTTTCATACAATGTCAGGGCCATCATCTACTTCTGTTGTATAATGTATATATTACCCTTCACAGCTTTGTGTCTTTCACAAATTTGATAAGCATATTGTTTTCTCTGTATAGTTGTTGGCAAAACCCTTGAAAATTATGGGCTGGAAGACAGCACTGCAAAATGATTTAAATCCATTAATCAGTATTTTTTGGTTAAGTTGTTCAACTAACTATTAATCCTCAAACTGACATTGCCATCCACTTAAGTTTCTCTATTTGTTGAAACTTTTATTTTATATAGGAGTATGTCACAGCTGTATATTGTTACCCTGCTTATTTAATTTATATTCAGAGTACATCACAAGAAACGCTGGGCTGGAAGAAACACAAGCTGGAATCAAGATTGCTGGGAGAAATATCAATAATCTCAGATATGCAGATGACACCACCCTTATGGCAGAAAGTGAAGAGGAACTAAAAAGCCTCTTGATGAAAGTGAAATTGGAGAGTGAAAAAGTTGGCTTAAAGTTCAACATTCAGAAAACAAAGATCATGGGATCTGGTCCCAGCACTTCATGGGAAATAGATGGGGAAACAGTGGAAACAGTGTCAGACTTTATTTTGGGAGGCTCCAAAATCACTGCAGATACTGACTGCAGCCATGTAATTAAAAGATGCTTACTCCTTGGAAGAAAAGTTATGATCAACCTAGATAGCATATTGAAAAGTAGAGACATTACTTTGCCAACAAAGTTCCGTCTAGTCAAGGCTATGGTTTTTCTAGTGGTCATGAATGCATGCGAGAGTTGGACTGTGAAGAAGGCTGAGCACAGAAGAATTGATGCTTTTGGACTGTGGTGTTGGAGAAGACTCTTGAGAGTCCCTTGGACTGCAAGGAGAGCCAACCAATCCATTCTAAAGGAGATCAGCCCTGGGATTTCTTTGGAAAAGAATGATGCTAAAGCTGAAACTCCAGTACTTTGGCCACCTGGTGTGAAGAGCTGACTCAGTGGAAAAGATTCTGATGCTGCAAGGGATTGGGGGCAGGAGGAGAAGGGGACAACAGAGGATGAGATGGCTGGATGGCATCACTGACTCAATGGTCGTGAGTCTGAGTGAACTCCGGGAGATGGTGATGGACAGGGAGGCCTGGCATGCTGCAATTCATGAGATCTCAAAGAGCCAGATACGACTGAGCGACTGAACTGAACTGATAGTTGATTAACAATGTTTTGACAGTTTCAAGTGCACAGCAAAGTGACACACTGCTATACTTAAAAAAGGTAACCAATAAGGACATACTGTATTGCACAGGGAACTTTGCTCAATGTTATATGGTGGCCTGCATGGAAGGTGAGTTTGAGGGAGTCACTTTGCTAAGCTTCTCTATTTAATTAGAGATCCTTATTAGGACTCTGTCAAGGACTTGATGGCAGACAGTTTTGCTCTTTTGTTGACTATTCTCAATTAACTTTGGGAAGTAAGGATGGTCTAAGAACATTGTCCTTAATACACTATGATCTCAGTGACCAGAGCTTTCTCCTTTAAGGTTTGATACCTGCTCCCTTTGATAGTGAACCTTCTCTCAAGATGAGATACTGCTAACCTCTAATTAGGGATCTGGAAAACTTAGAGCTCTTAAACTGTGATGAGAATTTAGGATGGGGAGCAAACTATTACATTTTTGGTGTAGACAGCTTCTGGTAGTTTGGTTTTTCTCAGGGTGTTTAAGTTGTGCTCTGGACTTGAACCCTAAAGAGATTATTTGTTCTGTGAACCTCTGAGTTTTATATCAAGGAAAATCCTACTTTAACATGTGATGTAGATAAGATATATAAAGATTAGGGACATGTTTATAACATCATTACTCTGGAAGTGACAGAGAGTAAAATTTTCCTTAGGTATGGACTTTATTTTTAATTTACATTTTATATTAAGGTTTAAAATTCTAAAGTTAAAAAAGAAACATACACATAGGTCTTCCTCTCATCCCTAGTTTTTAGCCGTTTACTTCTTTCACTAAAGACAACCAATTTCACTGGGAAGTCAGTGTGATTCCAGAGACATTTTATGCACATACAATCAAATATGTAAAAACACTGGTTATTTTTAGTACAAGTGATAGACTACTACACATATTTTCTTATATTTTAATTTTTTAATTTTATTGTATCTTGGGGGATTATTCTAAGATATAAATTTTGAAAATTTTACATTATTTAAAATTCTTAATAATTGAGAAATTAAAACTTGTACACAGGGCCTTCCCTCCAGAGAAGGTAACTGCAACCCACTCCAGTACTATTGCTTGGAAAATTCCATGGATGGAGGACTCTGGTGGGCTGCAGTCCATGGGGTTGCTAAGAGTTGGGCATGGCTGAAAGATTTCACTTTCACTTTTCACTTTCATGCATGGAGAAGGAAATGGCAACCCACTCCAGTATTCTTGCCTGGAGAACCCCAGGGACAGAGGAGCTTAGTGGGCTGCCGTCTATGGGGTCACACAGAGTCGGACATGACTGAAGTGACTTAGCAGCATCAGGGGATTCCCTGGTGGCTCAGTGGTAAAGAATCCACCTACCAATGCAGGAGACATGGGTTTGATAGCTCACCTGGGAAAATTTCACTTGTCACAGAGCAACAAAGGCTGTGCACCATAATTACTGAGCCTGTTCTAGAGCCCAGGAGCTGCAACTACTGATTCCATGTGCCACAACTACTGAAGCCCACATGCCCTAGAGCCCATGCTCCAGAAAAGAAGAAGCCACTACAATGAAAAGCCTGTGTTCCCCAACTGGAGAGTAGGCATAGCTCAACACAACTAGAGAAAAGCCCATGCAGCAATGAAGACCCAGCAAAAACAAAAAAAAAGAAATAACAAAAATTTTTTAAAGGAAAACTAAATGATATCTTAAAAAAAAAAAAAAAAAAACAAGCAAAACCTGTACACAAACAGATTCCAAAATACCCATTATCCAGCTTCAACAATTACCAACTCAAAGTCAGTTGTCAATTCAAACCAATTATCAACTCAAGCCTGACAATCCCTTATCATATTTTTTTTTAATTTAGCTATAATTAATATACTGTATTCTTTTAGTTTTAAATAAAGGTTTAATTACAACACAGTGATTCAATATTTTTATACTTTATGAAGTACTCACCACAAAATCCAATAACCATTTATCTGTCACCATACAAAGTTGTTACAATATTATTTGTTATATTTCCTATGTGTACATTACATCCCCATGATATATTTATTGTATAGCTGGAGGCTTTTAATCTCTAAATCCTTATTCATCTATTTTGACTGTCCCCACCAAACTCCTCTGGCAACCATTCCCTTATTCTCTGTATCTATGAGTCTGCTTATGTTTTGTTGTTTGTTTGTTTTTCAGATTCCACATATAAGTGGAATCATAGGGCATTTATCTTTGCCTGACTTATTTCACTTGGCAAAATAGAGGGCTTGTTATTTTAAAATGTTATTTTAAAAGTAAGTTTTGGAGATCAAATCAAGATGGCAAAGTAGAAGGACTTGCCCTCATCTCCTTCTGAAATCGCAACTAGCTGTTGAATAACATTAAACAGGAGTATGCTGGAAAACACCTATATATATATATATATATATATATATATATATATATATATATATATATCCTGCAACAAAAGACAAAGGAGAAACCACAATGAAATGATAGTGGTAGGAGGGACACAATCATGATAAAATCAAACCCCATATCCACCTCCTGGGTGAACCACACACTGGAGAACAATAATACCTAAGATTTTCCACTGTTGTGACGGTTCTGAGCCCTACATCAGTCTTCCCAGTCTGGGGATCCAGCAAAGGGACTAGGAATCCCCCGGGAATCTGAATTTGAAGGCCAATGGAATTTGATTATAGGACTTCCACAGGACTTGGGGAAACAGAGACTCTACACTTGGAGGACACAAATGAAATCTTGCATGCACCAGGACCCAGGGGAAAGGAGCAGTGACCCTACAGGAGACTAAACCAGACATACCTGCTAGTGTGGAAGGGTCTCCTGTGGAGATGTGAATCAGTAAGTGGCTTTCCACAGGGACAGGGGCACTGGCAGAAGCAATCCTGATAGATGCCCCTTGGAAAGTTAGCTCTCTTGCAGCCCTCTTAACCTACCATAGAGACTGGAGACGCAGGACTGGGTTGCCTCAGGCCAAACAACTAACAGAGAGGGAGTGCAGCCCCATCCATCAGCAGTTATTGGATGAAAGTTTTACTGATCATGACCTTGCCCACCAGAACAAGACCCAGTTTTTCTTACCATCAGTCCCTCCCATCAGATTCATCCCTTAGAGGGCAGACAGAAGAAGCAAGAAGAACTACAATTCCACAGTCTTGAGAACAAAAACAATAATCACAGAAAGTTAGTCAAAATTAAAGCATAGGAGATTTTCTCCCATATGCAAGAATCAGTTCAGTTCAGTCGCTCAGTCATGTACAACTCTTTGCGATTCCATGAATCGCAGCACGCCAGGCCTCCCTGTCAATCATTAGCTCCCAGAGTTCACTCAGACTCACGTCCATCGAGTCAGTGATGCCATCCAGCCATCTAATCCTCTGTCATTCCCTTCTCCTCCTGCCCCCAATCCCCCCAGCATTAAAGTCTTTTCCAATGAGTCAACTCTTTGCATGAGGTGGCCAAAGTACTGGAGTTTCAGCATTAGCATCATTCCTTTGCAGCCAAAGATGGAGAAGCTCTATACAATCAGCAAAAACAAGACCAGGAGCTGACTGTGGCTCGGACCATGAACTCCTTAATGCCTAATACAGACTTAAATTGAAGAAAGTAGGGAAAACTACTAGACCACTCAGGTATGACCTAAATCAAATCACTTATGATTATACAGTGGAAGTGAGAAAAAGATTTTAGGGCCTAGATCTGATAGATAGAGTGCCTGATGAACTATGGAATGAGGTTCGTGACACTGTACAGAAGACAGGGATCAAGACCATCCCCATGGAAAAGAAATGCAAAAAAGCAAAATGGCTGTCTGGGGAGGCCTTGCAAATAGCTGCGAAAAGAAGAGAGGCAAAAAGCAAAGGGGAAAAGGAAAGATATAAACATCTGAATGTAGAGTTCCAAAGAATAGCAAGAAGAGATAAGAAAGCCTTCTTCAGCGATCAATGCAAAGAAATAGAGGAAAACAACAGAATGGGAAAGACTAACTATCTATTCAAGAATATCAGAGATAACAAAGGAACATTCCATGCAAAGATGGGCTCAATAAAGGACAGAAATGCTATGGACCTAACGGAAGCAGAAGATATTAAGAAGAGGTGGCAAGAATACACAGAAGAACTGTACAAAAAAGAGCTTCATGACCCAGATAATCATGATGGTGTGATCACTGACCTAGAGCCAGACATCTTGGAATGTGAAGTCAAATGGGCCTTAGAAAGCATCACTATGAACAAAGCTAGTGGAGGTGATGGAATTCCAGTGGAGCTATTTCAAATCCTGAAAGATGCTGTGAAAGTGCTGCACTCAATATGCCAGCAAATTTGGAAAACTCAGCAGTGGCCACAAGATTGGAAAAGGTCAGTTTTCATCCCAATCCCAAAGAAAGGCAATGCCAAAGAGTGCTCAAACTACCGCACAATTGTACTCATTTCACATGCTAGTAAAGTAGTGCTCAAAATTCTCCAAGCCAGGCTTCAGCAATATATGAACAATGAACTTCCTGATGTTCAAGCTGGATTTAGAAAAGGCAGAGGAACCAGAGATCAAATTGCCAACATCCGCTGGATCATGGAAAAAGCAAGAGAGTTCCTGAAAAACATCTATTTCTGCTTTATTGACTATGCCAAGCCTTTGACTGTGTGGATCACAATAAACTGTGCAAAATTCTGAAAGAGATGGGAATACCAGACCACCTGATCTGCCTCTTGAGAAATCTGTATGCAGGTAAGGAAGCAACAGTTAGAACTGGTCATGGATCAACAGACTGGTTCCAAATAGGAAAAGGAGGACGTCAAGGCTGTATATTGTCACCATGTTTATTTAACTTATATGCAGAGTACATCATGAGAAACGCTGGGCTGGAAGAAGATTGCCAAGAGAAATATCAATAACCTCAGATATGCAGATGACACCACCCTTATGGCAGAAAGTGAAGAGGAACTAAAAGCCTCTTGATGAAAGTGAAAGTGGTGAGTGAAAAGGTTGGCTTAAAGCTCAACATTCAGAAAACGAAGATCATGGCATCTGGTCTCATCACTACATGGGAAATAGATGGAGAAACAGTGGAAACAGTGTCAGACTTTATTTTTCTGGGCTCCAAAATCACTGCAGATGGTGACTGCAGCCATGAAATTAAAAGACACTTACTCCTTGGAAGGAAAGTTATGACCAACCTAGATAGCATATTCAAAAGCAGAGACATCACTTTGCCAACAAAGGTTCGCCTAGTCAAGGCTATGGTCTTTCCTGTGGTCATGCATGGATGTGAGAGCTGGACTGTGAAGAAGGCTGAGCGCCGAAGAATTGATGCTTTTGAACTGTGGTGTTGGAGAAGACTCTTGAGAGTCCCTTGGACTGCAAGGAGATCCAACCAGTTCATTCTGAAGGAGATGAGCCCTGGGATTTCTTTGGAAGGAATGATGCTAAAGCTGAAACTCCAGTATTTTGGCCACCTCATGCGAAGAGTTGACTCATTGGAGAAGACTCTGATGCTGGGAGGGATTGAGGGCAGGAGGAGAAGGGGACGCCAGAGGATGAGATGGCTGGATGGCATCACTGACTCGATGGATGTGAGTCTGAGTGACCTCCGAGAGCTGGTGATGGATAGGGAGTCCTGGCGTGCTGCGGTTCATGGGGTCGCAAAGAGTCGGACAAGACTGAGTGACTGATCTGATCAGATCTTCCAAAAAATACCCAGGGCTGACCCTTAAAATGGACTGGTTGGATCTCCTTGCAGTCCAAGGAATCTCAAGAGTTTTCTCCAACACCATAGTTCAAGACCATCAATTCTTTGGTGCTCATCTTTCTTCACAGTCCAACTCTCGCATCCATACATAACCACTGGAAAAACCATAGCCTTGACTAGACAGACCTTTGTTGGCAAAGTAATGACTCTGCTTTTCAATATGTTTTCTAGGTTGGTCATAACTTTCCTTCCAAGGAGTAAGCATCTTTTAATTTCATGGCTGCAGTCACCATCTGCAAGGATGCAGTGATTTTGGAGCCCCCCAAATAAAGTCTGACACTGTTTCCACATATATTTTCCATGAAGTGATGGGACCAGATGCCATGATCTTCGTTTTCTGAATGTTGAGCTTTAAGCCAACTTTTTCACTCTTCTCTTTCACTTTCATCAAGAGGCTTTTTAGTTCCTCTTCACTTTCTGCCGTAAGAGTGGTGTCATCTGCATATCTGAGGTTATTGATATTTCTCTTGGCAATCTTCTTCCAGCCCAGCGTTTCTCATGATGTACTCTGCATAGAAGTTAAATAAGCAGGGTAACAATATACAACCTGGATGTACTCCTTTTCCTATTTGGAACCAGTCTGTTGTTCCATGTCCAGTTCTAACTATTGCTTCCTGACCTGCAGATAGGTTTCTCAAGAGGCAGGTCAGGTGGTCTGGTATTCCCATTTCTTTCAGAATTTTGCACAGTTTATTGTGGTCCACACAGTCAAAGGCTTTGGCATAGTCAAAAAGCAGAAATAGATGTTTTTCTGGAACTCTTTTGCTTTTTCAATGATACAGCAGATGTTGGCAATTTGGTCTCTGGTTCCTCTGCCTTTTCTAAAACCAGCTTGAATATCAGGAAGTTCACAGTTCATGTATTGCTGAAGCCTGGCTTGGAGAATTTTGAGCATTACTTTACTGGTGTGTAAGACGAGTGCAATTGTGCAGTTGTATAAACATTCTTTTGCATTGCCTTTCTTTGGGATTGGAATGAAAACTGACCTTTTCCGGTCCTGTGGCCATTGCTGAGTTTTCCAAATTTGCTGAAATATTGAGTGCAGCACTTTCACAACATCATCTTTCAGGATTTGAAATAGCTCAACTGGAATTCCATCACCTATACTAGCTTTGTTTGTAGTGATGCTTTCTAAGGCCCACTTCACTTCACATTCCAAGATGTCTGGGTCTAGGTGAGTGATCAAACCATCGTGATTATCTGGGTCATGAAGATCTTTTTTGTACAGTTCTTCTGTGTATTCTTGACACCTCTTCTTAACAACTTCTGCTTCTCTTAGGTCCATACCATTTCTGTCCTTTATTGAGCCCATCTTTGCATGAAATATTCCCTTGGTATCCCTCATTTTCTTGAAGAGATTCCTAGTCTTTCTCATTCTGTTTTTTTTTTCCCTCTATTTCTCTTCAGTGATAGCTGAGGAAAGCTTTCTTATCTCTTCTTGCTATTCTTTGGAACTCTGCATTCAGATGTTTATACCTTTCCTTTTCTCCTTTGCTTTTCACTTCTCTTCTTTTCACAGCTATTTGTAAGGCCTCCGCACACAGCCATTTTGCTTTTTGCATTTCTTTTCCATGGGGATGGTCTTGATCCCTGTCTCCTGTACAATGTCACGAACCTCAGTCCATAGCTTATCAGGCATTCTATCAGATCTAGGCCCTTAAATCTATTTCTCACTTCCACTGTATAATCATAAGGGATTTGATTTAGGTTGTACCCAAATGGTCTAGTGGTTTTCCCTACTTTCTTCAATTTCAGTTTGAATTTGGCCATAAGGTGCTCACGGTCTGAGCCACAGTCGACTCCTGGTCTTGTTTTTGCTGACTGTATAGAGCTTCTCCATCTTTAGCTGCAAAGAATATAATCAATCTGATTTTGGTGTTGACCATCTGGTGATGTCCATGTGTTGAGTCTTCCCTTGTGTTGTTGGAAGAGGGTGTTTGCTATGACCAGTGCATTCTCTATATAGATTTATTTATTCTGGCACCTAGTATTACCACTAAAAGCCTAGAAACTTATTATTTTATTGATTAAAAAAACTGAATGAATCTTAAACCCTCTAATCCAATTCTGAAAATATAAGGAAATACTATGTTGTAAAAATAAAGCAACAGGAGGTTAACATGTCATACCATATTATTAACTCTAGTACAGATTTTTTTCAAAATTTATGCTAGTGTCTGTTATTTATTTTCATACCTTTTCAATATTCCACATTGTTTAATTGCCTTGAGCAACTGCATGCAACAAATCCTGATCAATTCTTGTTTTATCTTTATTCTGTTACGGATGTTTTCTAATTTTCCATGTTATGGCTTCTTAGTTATATTCATCATTTAAAAGTGAACATTTAATTTCCAAAATATCTGGATTTTTAAAGTATCCTTGTTAATTTCTCATTTAGATATTCATTTCTCATTTAAATGCTTTCTTCTCTGCAATCACCCTCTGTTTTTTCAGTCTTTTAACCTTTATGAGGTATTCAATGGTTAATTCAAAGACCTATCTTGGTAAATATTACATTGCAGTTGAAAATATGTGGGTTATTTTCAAATATCTTTTGGTATTGGTTTCTAACATAATTTTACAGTGAAAAGAGAACAGACTCTGTGTGATTTCAATTCCTTTAGTTCATAATGTTTTTTCATCTTGTTTTATGTCCCTGGATATATTCCAGTGTCTCCTGATTTATAGTCTATGGGAATTTGAATAGAATTTATACCCCACTGTTGTGTGAAAATTGTGTAAATCTTTAATATGTTGAATTGGTTCATAGTGCTTTTCAGGTCTATTATATCCTTTTACTTTTCTGTCTATTCATTTTATTAATTTTTAAAACTTCAACTAAAATTCTTAATTTATCCTCTTAAAAATAATTGTAATATATAATGGAACTATATGTAACTTTGTTCTGTATTTTTCAAGTCTCTTGTAACTTGTAAAAGTTATCATACTTTCATAACTTAAAAAATAAAACAAATATTTAAAAAGTGTTTCCCTGACATTAAAATATTATTAAATATTACATTAGGGCTTCCCTGGTATATCAGATGGTAGAGAATCTGCCTGCAAGATTCTGAGTTGGGAAGATTCACAGGAGGAGGATGGCATGGCAACCCACTCCAGTATTCTTACCTGGATAGTCCCCATGGACAGACGTGTCTGATGTGCTACAGTCCATGGGGTTGCAAAGAGATGGACACGACTGAGCAACTAAGCAGAAGTATTCAGTTTAGTTCAGTCACTCAGTCATATCCGACTCTCTGCGACCTCGTGAAATGCAGCACGCCAAGGCACCAACTCCTGGAGCTTGCTCAAACTCACGTCCGTTGAGTCGGTGATGGCATTCAACCATCTCATCCCCTATCGTCCCCTTCTCCTCTTGCCCTCGATCTTTCCCAGCATCAGCATCTTTTGCAATGAATCAGATTCTTAGCAACAGGTGGCCATAGTATTGGAGCTTCAGCTTCAGCATCAGTTCTTCCAATGAATATTCAGGACTAACATTCAGCACAATATTCAGTACAAGTATTGGATTATTTTAAAGTTAATTTTTTTTCCGTTTTATTTATTTATTTTACTTTACAATATTGTAGGTTTTGCCAAACATTGACATGAATCCACCATGGGTGTACATGTGTTCCCTATCCTGAAACCCCTCCCACCTCCCTCCCCATCCCATCCCTCTGTGTCATCCCAGGGCAGCAGCCCCGATAATCCTGTATCATGCATCAAACCTGGACTGGCAATTCATGTCACATATGATAATTTACATGTTTCAATGCCATTCTCCCACATCATCCTGCCGTCACCCTCTCCCACATTCCAAAAGACTGTTCTATACATCAGTGTCTCTTTTGCTGTCTTGTATACAGGCTTATCGTTACCATGTTTCTAAATTCCATATACATGCGTTAGTATACTGTACTGGTGTTTTTCTTTCTGGCTTACTTCATTCTGTATAATCGGCTCCAGTTTCATCCACCTCATTAGAACTGATTCAAATGTGTTCTTTTTAATGGCTGAGTAAAACTCCATGGTGTATATGTACCCGTTGCTTCCATGTCCTGGATATTATAAACAGTGCTGCAATGAACATGTGTTCATTGGGTACATGAGGGTACATGTGTCTCTTGCAATTCTGGTTTCCTCAGTGTGTATGCCCAGCAGTGGGATTGCTGGGTCATATGGCAGTTCTATTTCCAGTTTTTAAAGGAATCTCCACACTGTTCTCCAAAGTGGCTGTACTAGTTTGCATTCCCACCAACAGTGTAAGAGGGTTCCCTTTTCTCCACACCCACTCCAGCATTTATTGCTTGTAGACTTTTGGATAGCAGCCATTCTGACTGGCGTGAAATGGTATCTCATTGTGGATTTGATTTGCATTTCTCCGATAATGAGTGATATTGAGAATCTTTTCATATGTTTGTTAGCCATCTGTATGTTTTCTTCGGAGAAATGTCTGTTTAGTTCTTTGGCCCACTTTTTGATTGGGTCTTTTATTTTTCTGGAATTGAGCTTCATGAGTTCCTTGTGTATTAAAGTATTTTGAAAGCTAACATAAACCACTAGATGGTGCTGTTATCACA
Source organism: Tragelaphus eurycerus (assembly GCA_935064755.1). Taxonomy (NCBI): domain Eukaryota; kingdom Metazoa; phylum Chordata; class Mammalia; order Artiodactyla; family Bovidae; genus Tragelaphus; species Tragelaphus eurycerus. The sequence continues at coordinate 10,667,607 of CAKXYN010000084.1, read as the reverse complement.
AAGAAATGAAAAAATATACACAATTTTAAAAATAATTTGCACATTGTAGAAAAAAATCCAACTGCTATAAAACTGTACAAAGCAGAAAGTATAGGCTAAACTTTTAAGCACTGTTCCTCAAAGGCAGTCACTGATAACATGGAGATTTTTCTCTTTCCAGTTATTTTATCCATATTTGTATTTCTATGTATTAATTTCTCTACCTATATATTCTCTAATAAGAAATCTAATATATTTTGAAATTTACTTTTTCAAGGAACTGAATAATATTGAAGTTCTTTCCATGCCAGTACATATAATTAATTTCATTCTTCAATAAAATGTGTCAAATAAATTGTTTCAAATGGTCAAAAAATTATAAAATGTGGTATTTTATTTGTATAATTATTATACTTATTTAATGCTATATTTATTTGTTATATTCAATTTCACTGCTAATAATAGATATTAAGATATTTAATAGATATTTACTTATGCAAACAATAGTGCAGAAACCACCTTGTGCATTTATCCTGGGGTGCTGACTACAGAATATTGACATCATTTTCTCTTAGAACCTTAGAAGCATGATCTCCTATGACTTAAAACTTCTAGCCTAGCTGTGAGCAATTTAATGTGCCATCCTTATTCTTGAGTCCATTTAAAAACTTTGAATTCCATCTGTTTTCTCTCTTCCCATCCCATCCCACTTCTCTGCTTTAGGGATTATATCTCTGGACACTTGACAATGTCCCTGGCTGCCTTCTTTTCTTCCAATATTGTTTTGGGCCCTCAGTGAGCCCTTTCAGTCTTTCTATTCTAGAAAATGTTCTTGTTTCATTCTTTGATAATTTCCCTTTCTCTTTTTTAACTTTTCCTCTTTTAAGAATCCCTTTTATTTACAATCAGATCAGAACAGATCAGTCGCTCAGTCGTGTCTGACTCTTTGCGACCCCATGAACCGCAGCACGCCAGGCCTCCCTGTCCATCATCAGCTCCCGGAGGTCACCCAGACTCACACCCATCAAGTCAGTGATGCCATCCAGCCATATCATCCTCTGTCGTCCCCTTCTCCTCCTGCCCTCAATCCCTCCCAGCATCAGAGTCTTCTCCAATGAGTCAACTCTTCGCATGAGGTGGCCAAAATACTGGAGTTTCAACTTTAGCATCATTCCTTCTAAAGAAATTCCAGGATTGATCTCCTTCAGAATGGACTGGTTGGATCTCCTTGCAGTCCAAGGGACTCTCAAGAGTCTTCTCCAACACCACAGTTCAAAAGCATCAATTCTTCGGCGCTCAGCCTTCTTTATAGTCCAGCTCTCACATCCATACATGACCACAGGAAAGACCATAGCCTTGACTAGGCGAACCTTTGTTGGTAAAGTAATGTCTCTGCTTTTGAATATGCTATCTAGGTTGGTAATAACTTTCCTTCCAAGGAGCAAGCGTCTTTTAATTTCATGGCTGCAGTCACCATCTGCAGTGATTTTGGAGCCCAGAAAAACAAAGTCTGACACTGTTTCCACTGTTTCTCCATCTATTTCCCATGCAGTGATGGGACCAGATGCCATGATCTTCATTTTCTGAATGTTGAGCTTTAAGCCAACCTTTTCACTCTCACTTTCACTTTCATCAAGAGGCTTTTTAGCCCCTCTTCACTTTCTGCCATAAGAGTGGTGTCATCTGCATATCTGAGGTTATTGATATTTCTCCCGGCAATCTTGATTCCAACTTCTGTTTCTTCCAGTCCAGCATATAAGTTAAATAAACATGGTGACAATATGCAGCCTTGATGTACTCCTTTTCCTATTTGGAACCAGTCTGTTGTTCCATGACCAGTTCTAACTGTTGCTTCCTGACCTGCATACAGATTTCTTAAGAGGCAGATCAGGTGGTCTGGTATTCCCATCTCTTTCAGAATTTTCCATAGTTTATTGTGATCCACACAGTCAAAGGCTTTGGCATAGTCAATAAAGCAGAAATAGATGTTTTTCTGGAACTCTCTTGCTTTTTCCATGATCCAGCGGATGTTGGCAATTTGATCTCTGGTTCCTCTGCCTTTTCTAAAACCAGCTTGAACATCAGGAAGTTCACGGTTCACATATTGCTGAAGCCTGGCTTGGAGAATTTTGAGCATTACTTTACTAGCGTGTGAGATGAGTGCAATTGTTCGGTAGTTTGAGCACTCCTTGGCATTGCCTTTCTTTGGGATTGGGATGAAAACTGACCTTTTCCAATCTTGTGGCCACTGCTGAGTTTTCCAGATTTGCTGGCATATTGAGTGCAGCACTTTCACAGCATCATCATTCCGGACTTGGAATAGCTCCACTGGAATTCCATCACCTCCACTAGCTTTGTTCATAGTGATGCTTTCTAAGGCCCATTTGACTTCACATTCCAAGATGTCTGGCTCTAGGTCAGTGATCACATCATCATGATTATCTAGGTCTTGAAGCTCTTTTTTGTACAGTTCTTCTGTGTATTCTTGCCACCTCTTCTTAATATCTTCTGCTTCTGTTAGGTCCACACCATCTCTGTCCTTTATCGTGCCCATCTTTGCATGAAATGTTCCTTTGGTATCTCTGATTTTCTTGAAGAGATCCCTAGTCTTTCCCATTCTGTTGTTTTCCTCTATTTCTTTGCATTGATCACTGAAGAAGGCTTTCTTATCTCTTCTTGCTATTCTTTGGAACTCTGCATTTAGATGTTTATATCTTTCCTTTTCTCTTTTGCTTTTCGCTTCTCTTCTTTTCACAGCTATTTGTAAGGCCTCCCCAGAGAGCCTATTGTACTATTGTACAGCCTAATGTACTATTGTACATTATTTACAATAGCAATCTTATTAGACATATTTTCCATTTTTAATTTTTCTTTTATTTTTAATCTTTGTTTGTTCTACACCCTCTTTACATTCTCAACTTTATTTTCTAATCCTCTGATTTTTAATTTCTGCTGTCATAACTCTTTTAAAATGTATTGATTCTTATGTGTCACATTATAAATGAGATTGTGGATGAAAATGAGATGAATCATGCCGCAGCTCTAAAATAATGTTCAAATAATGTTTTAGTCATTTGTTGTACTTTATCAGTGTCATAACAGAGAGAGTGCTGACTTCTGGGTTGGGAGGTTTATGTTCCTGTGCCAGGTATGCCAGTCAGTAGTGGAGTCATTGAATCTCTGGGTCTTATTTCTCATTCATTTGTTAATTTATTTAGCAAAGGTATTGTACTCTACAATTTCTATGAATCAGGCATGAGGTTGTATAAAAAGAGGGTTGAATCAGATGCTCTCTGAGGTGTTTTTCTCCCTCTGAAATTCTAAAGACCTTGGATACTACTTCCTTGAATTCTACCTTTTAGTTATCTCAATACCTGGCTCCTTCCTTTCTTTTTCTACTTTCATTACCTGAGGTCAGGACCTTATCATCTATTTAATGAACTTCTGCATTGTCCCTTAGCTTGTTTTCTGCTGTCAAAACAAGAAAGACTGAGAAGGAAGAGAAGAAATCAGGCACATAAAGGGATTCAGTGAGTCTGTGGGATTATGAAGTTTTCTAGTCTCACCTCATATTGCTGCTATCATATCTTTAATAGAGCTTCTTCCTTTTATAGTGGGGTCAGCAACCATCCTGGTTCACCTGGGACTGTAGGTTTCCTGGGGTGGGGAACATTCTGTGCTAAAATGGAGGCAGGCCTAGACAAATCAGAATGGTGCTCACTCTATATCTGGATATTCTTTTTTGATAGCAGCCTGTTCTCTCATAGTTACAATCACTTTTTTCCCCTCTGAGAATATTAATTATAGGTTTTTAAAAGGTCTTTTTGTTTGTTTGCTTTTACCCACAGTACTAGGTATTGTCTCCACTTCCTTTGAGCTATTTTGATTTACTTATTTTAATCTCTCCCTTGTGCTGGAAAATTGTCACAAATATCTTGTAACTGGCTAATCACATTTGTATTGACCTGATGCTCTAGCAGAGCTATGGGATCTGTCAAGGGGATTGGGAAAAGACCTAGCACATCACTGCAAGATTGCCAAATATCAGCCTGGGGCTCTTTTTTTCTCAGGTGAGTCAGTTTTCCCAAACAGAAATCCTCCATGTGTTGCTGAGTGGCCACCATTCTGGGGGAGCAGGGTTGGAGCAGAGGATATGGTGAGCTGAAATTCCTGGTAAGTGGGTTTTCAGTACTCCACTGCTCTCAAGTCAGGGCTCTGCTCTATCAGTTGTGTCTTTGGGACTAGATGCTCTGTGGTTCAAACTTTTCAAGAATGCAAACCTCTTATCTTCCATTGTTGCTGTGTTGGAAGAGGAACAGTTTCTGGGAGTCAGACTGCTCTTTTAAAATAATTTTCAGTTTATTCTCCAGATCTCAGCTTCAGATACTCCAAAGTCTCCTGGTCTTATTCCAAAAACCTTACAAAAATGTCAGATTTTTCCTATCTCCTAATGCCTATTCTTAACACTTTCTCCCTAAACTAGTCCCCACAAGCCAGGCACAGTTCCAATTCAGTCATTTATATTTGCTGTACTGTCTTTGACCATATCCTCACGAAATTGGTCCCTCAACACCTTGAGTTTTTGCTCAAACGGCATCTTTTCAGCAATGGATTTCCTGATAATCATACTTGAAAACATACTCCTCCCCCCAACAACATACCTGTGTTCTGAATTTTTTTCCAAAAACTTTATGACTTTAGGTGTGTGTGTGTGTGTTTGTGTTTGAATTAGAATGTATGCTCCCTATTAGAAGAATTAGATGAACTTCATGAAGATAAGCATTTTGGCCTTCTTATCACACTATTTTCCAGACAGGTGTGCTTGGTAAATAGGATGATTTTCATTTCATGTTTGCCCTGCATTTTCACTTTTAGTAGCATCTGGTGTCTCACCTCTTGAGTCTCTCCAGGGCAAAGCAAATAAACTTGATTCCTCTTTATTACCTCAACTCCACCTGCTGCTTCCCATAGGCACTGAATTTTTAGATGTCTCAAATCTAACTCACTTACATTTTCCTGTCTGCATTCTTGGTTCTAAAATTTTGTGATTTCTTTGTTTTTTTGTATTCTCATTTCATGGTCCTTTTGGCTTTACAAATGTGTGCCTTTATAAAAAAAACTCTACAAGGCAATTTTAATATGAATTTGGGGAAGGATGAAGAAAATGATATGCCTTCAGCTCAGGAAAATAAAGTGGAAGTCCTGGAGCTTTGCTTTACCTATTTTGGCTACTTGTTTGGATAGTTTTGTGAAACAACTGCTTATGAATTTTGCTTAATTTTCTTTAATAATGCTATTATTTTACAGTTTGATTGTGATTTCTCTTTTAAATTTAAATTTGGGCTCCCTGTCATTTGTGTGGCAAAAATTTTCCTCAGAAAACTGTTGATTTTGGACTTTGTGTGCTTTGCTGTTTCATGAAATTTTATTTAATCAAAAATTTCCCTATGTATCAATAGTTTATTCTTTGATTCCATTTTTAATTCTCTGGTATGCTTGATCTGCTTGTGGCTTTGTTTGTTTTGTGTATAGCTTTGCATTTTGTAGTAATCTCGGACTTAAAGTTCACAAAAATAGTACAAAAACTCCCTAAATGTTTGTATTGTGCCATATTTGCTTTATCTATTATTGTTATTATTTCTGAAACATTTAAGAGTAAGTTGTATACATAAAGACCCTTTACTCCTAAACACGTCATTGTGTATTCTCTCATAGGGATACATGAAGGAAGCCCTCATGGATCAGGGGTTCCCTCATAGCTCAGTTAGTAAATCGTCTGCCTGCAATGCAGGAGACCTGATTTTCAGGTCGGGAAGATTTCCTGGAAAAAGAAATGGCAACTAAGTCCGGTGTTCTTACTTGAAGAATGCCGTGGACCAAGGAACCCAGTGGGCTACAGTCCATGGATTCGTAAGAGTTGAACACGACTTAGCAGCTAAACTGCCACCACCACATCACTGTGTATTTCCTATATCTTGAATAGCCACAGTATGATTACAAAAAGTAGAAAACTAACATTGATTCAATGCATCCATCTTAAGTAAAGGAATTATTAATATTTTGCTTATTTTGTAATAATTTACCTTATAACAATAGGAAAAAAAAAAAAGTACCTTGCCCAGGATTCACTCAGGAACATGTTCTGTTAGTTGTCGTCCCTCCTTAGTCCATAAGCTGGAGCAGTCCCTTAGCTATTTTTGTGTTTTATAATTTGACACTTTGAAGAGCACATTTCTTAGATGAGGATTGTTTAATATTTTTTCAGTATTAGACAAAGGTTGTCTTCCCTGGTGACTCAGTGGTAAAGAATACACCTGCCAATGCAGGAAGATCCCATATGCCATGGAACAAGTAAGCCTATGCAGCACAACTATTGAGGCTGTACTCTAGAGCTGGGGAACCCCAGACATCGGCCCCATGTGTTGCAACCTCTGAAGCCTGTGTGCCCTAGAGCCCGTGCTCCATTACAAGAGAAGCCATTGCAATGAGAGAATAGCTCCCACTCACCACAACCAGAGAAAAACAATGAACACCCAGCACAGCCAAAAATAAATAAATAAAATTATTTTAAAATATTAGATAGAGTCTATTCTTTTTGAGTTGGAACATGAAGTAATGTTGAATACTTTATAGTGATATTAACATTGATCATTTGGTTAAGGTAGTGTCTCGTGTTTTTCCCACTGGAGGGAGATTTTGAGACTATATACCTTATGTTTTTCATTATGATAAAGAGTCTAAAGACAACCACCATCAATTAATCCTGCACAAATTGCATGCTGCTCCTCACATCCAGAGGTGGAATCTAGCTTTCTTCACTTAAATCTGAGCTGATGTTGGTGAGCTGCTTGACCAATAGAATGAGGTAGAAAGGGTGTTTTGCTGCCTCTGAGGATAAGTCACAAATAGCTTTGCAGGCTCCATATTGACCTTCTCAAAGGCTTGCTCTCTTGATGTAGCCTCTCAGAACTCGAAGGGAGCCACATCTGTGTTCTATAGTAGTAGTAGTATAGGATAGTAGTCTATATAACTACTCTATATGAAGTGTTTCTCACTATTATACTTTGAAATATGACTTGATATTCACCAGAGATAAAGCAAATGTGCTAAGCACTCCCTGTGGGCTCCTGCTGGAGACAGAAATGGTGCACCTGAGATGAATCCAAGAAATCACCTTTGGAACAGGATCTGGGTGAGTTGGAGGAGATGGAGAGTAAGTAAGGGGTCCAAGCAAGATGTGAACAAATCTTAAATAGTTAAGTCGAGTGCCTTAAGTGTTTTTTAGATACCACTGAGCATCTGAAAATCCAGAGGAAGGCTAGAGTAGGGTTTAGGAGGGCCTTGCTGTCTCATTTCCAAAACACAGGGAACATGAAGTCTCGTGATATCTGACCCCAATTCTAATAGGGCTACACACTCATATACTTAAAGTAGAATATAAAACAACATATAATTTCATCTCCCTTATTTATCTCTCCGTATTCAGTGAAAAGCAAATATGCATATAACGACAGAGCCCAGGCATCCAGCCCCCAAATGGAGTATCTGGTTGTAATCGATCATAATGACATTTCAGCTCTAGCAAAGATGGCTGTTCACTCGGGCACACAATACAGGAGTAAAATTAAAAGAAGCAAGATTGTAGGAGTCATAAATCTGTAAGAGAACAGGTAGGAAAGGGTACAGATGGAATGCAATCTTTACCAGTTAGCAGCACCATCATTTCACCTCAAACTCAATCAAAACTCTTTTATATTGCTCTTTTTTCTTTTAGAATGGATATCCAAATATCATATGTTTTTGTCATTTGGGAGCTTATCAGCTCAGTTCAGTTCAGTAGCTCAGTCATGCCCGACTCCTTGTGACCCCATGAATTGCAGCACCCAGGCCTCGCTGTCCACCACCAACTCCCGGAGTTCATCCAAACTCATGTGCATTGAGTCGGTGATGCCATCTAGACATCTCATTTTCTGTCGTCCCCTTTTCCTCCAGCCCCCAATCCCTCCCAGCATCAGAGTCTTTTCCAATGAGTCAACTCTTCGCATAAGGTGGCCAAAGTACTAGAGCTTCAGGTTTAGCATCATTACTTCCAAAGAACACCCAGGGCTGATCTCCTTCAGAATGGACTGGTTGGATCTCCTTGCAGTCCAAGGGACTCTCAAGAGCCTTTCTCCAACACCACAGTTCAAAAGCATCAATTCTTTGGTGCTCAGATTTCTTCACAGCCTAAATCTCATATCCATACATAACCACTGGAAAAAACTTATATGGAGACCCTTAAATCAGATAAGATCTAAGTTAGTGGTTGTTTCACCAAGATAGCTAAATCCTCCTTGGAAGATAAATCAGAGAAAGGGAACATAGAGACTTTAATTTGATTGATTGTTTGTAAAATCAAACAATTTCTTTTATTTTTTTGATGTTGCTTTGAAATTTTATCATATATTAGATTATCATTGGATCAAATTTAGAGGGAAGTCATACAAAGAACATTGCATGCATGCATGCCAGGTCATTTCAGTTGTGTCTGACTCTTTGCAACCATATGAACTGTAGTTTGCCAGGCTCCTCTGTCCATGGAGATTCTCCAGGAAAGAATACTGAAGTGGGTTTCCATGCCCTCCTCCAGTAGACCTTCCCAACCCAGGGACCAAACCCATGTCTCTTATGTCTTCTGCATTGGCAAGTGGGTTCTTTACCACCTGGGAAGCCCACAAAGAACATTCATTGTTATATAATATTAGTAATATAATTAATTAACATCAATTACATTAATATATTAATGATATGTTAAACAAATTAATAATATATACTATATAATTAATATATTTTATGTGTGTAATATATATTAATGTTAGTTATATTATTAAAGGAGTTATTAAAAATTTTTGCTATTTAAGAAAACATGAAGGGATTCAAAGTTACATCATCTGAAAAGTATTTATTTGAATAGATACATATTAAAGAATTATAACTAAATTTTTAAAATTAGAAAGATAAAAAAGATGTATCAAAGATAAGAGGGAATATAAAGTAATTGGAGAAGTCACTTACGATATTTACTCTTAGATGGGATCCTAATAGCCAAGTGTGATGAGTTTGGGTGTACAATTACTCTAACGCTCAACATCCCAATCTATGTTCAATCTTCTAAGTTTTTAGCTTGAGTTGCTCAGATGATCCCTGAACCCTCTAGGATACTTGAGTTCGGCAAGAGAGCCAAACTTGAATCCGATGCTAGTGGAATTTCCTGGCTATGAGTCCAAGAGCTAGTGAGAAAGGTTCCAGTAAGACAATCATTAGTACTTGTGAAATAACCCTGGGCCAAAGAGGCACAAAGAGTCCCATACAGGATAAACCCAAGGAGAAACACACCAAGACACATACTAATCAAACTAACAAAAACTAAACACAAAGAAAGAATTTTAAAAGCAGCAAGGGAGAAGCAACAAGTAACATACAAGGAAAAGAACATATGTTTAAGAGCTGATCTTTCAGTAGAAACTCTGCAGGCCAAAAAGGAAAGACAAGCTATAAAGTACTGAAAGGGAAAAATCAACAACCAAGATTACTGTACCTGGCAAGTATCTCATTCAAAATTGATGGATACATAAAACCTTTTTCAGACAAGCAAAAGTTAAGAGAATTCAGTACCACCAAACCAGCTTTATAACAAATGTTAAAGGGACTTACATAATCAAGAAATAAAAGATCCAGGAACATGGTATAATTTTCCATCTATTAGTGTCCTCTTTGATTTCTTTCACCAGTGTTTTATAGTTTTCTATATATAGGTCTTTAGTTTCTTTAGGTAGATATATTCATAAGTATTTTATTCTTTTCGTTGCAATGGTGAATGGAATTGTTTCCTTAATTTCTCTTTCTATTTTCTCTTTATTAATGTATAGAAATGCAAGGGATTTCTCTGTGTTGATTTTATATCCTCCAACTTTACTATATTCATTGATTAGTTCTAATAATTTTCTAGTGGAGTCTTTAGGGTTTTCTATGTAGAGGATCAAGTCATCTGCAAACAGTGAAAGTTTTACTTCTTCTTTTCCAATTTGGATTCCTTTTATTTCTTTATGTGGAGATTCCTTAAAAAACTGGAAATAGAACTGCCTTATGATCCAGCAATCCCACTGCTGGGCATACACACTGAGGAGATCAGATTTGAAAGAGACACATGTACCCCAATGTTCATCGAAGTACTGTTTATAATTGCCAGGACATGGAAGCAATCTAGATGCCCATCAGCAGATGAATGGATAAGAAAGATGTGGTGCATATACACAATGGAGTATTACTCATCCATTAAAAAGAATACATTTGAATCATTTCTAATGAGGTGGATGAAACTGTAGCCTATTGTACAGAGTGCAGTAAGCCAGAAATAAAAACACCAATACAGTACACTAATGCATATATATGGAATTTAGAAAGATGATAATGATAACCCTGTATGCGAGACAGCAAAAGAGACACTGATGTATAGAACAGTCTTTTGGACTCTGTGGAAGAAGGAGAAGGTGGGATGATTTGGCAGAATAACATTGAAACATGTATAATATCATATACGAAACGAATCACCAGTCCAGGTAATATAGGATATATCCATGATACAGGATGCTTGGGGCTGGTGCACTGGAATGACCTAGAGGGATGGTACAGGGAGGGAGGTGGGAGGGGGGTTCAGGATGGGGAACACCTGTATACCCATGGCGGATACATGTTGATGTATGGCAAAACCAATACAATATTTTAAAGTATTTAGCTTCCAATTAAAATAAATACATTTATATTTTTAAAAAAAGAAATAAAAGAGAAGGAAAAAAATCTACAAAATCAATCCCAAACAATTAAGACGATTGCAATAGGAACACATATATCAATAATTACTTTAAATGTAAAAGGACTAAATTCTCCAATCAAAAGACACAGACTGGCTGAGTGGATGCCAAAACAAGACCCATATATATGCTGTCTACAAGAAACCCACTTCAGATCTCAAGATATATAGAGACTGAAAGTGAAAGGATGGAAAAACATATTTCATATGAAATGGAAGCAGAATAAAGCTGGAGTAGCAACACTCTTATCAGACAATATAGACCATAAAATAAAGAAGATTACAAGAGATAAGGAAGGAAATACATAACGATCAAGGGATCAATCCAAGAGGAAGGCATAACAATTGTAAATACTTATGCACCCAACATGGGGGCACCTCAATACATAAGACAAACACTAACAGACATAAAAGGAGAAATTGACAGTAACGCAATAATAGTAGGAAACTTTAACACCCCACTCACACCAACGGACAGATCATCAAAACAAAATTAATAAGGAAACACAAGTCTTTTTTTTTTTAATTTTTATTATTATTATTTTTTAATTTTTCTTAACTTTACAATATTGTATTACTTTTACTATACATCGAGATGGATCCACCACCAGAATACACGTGCTCCCCATCCTGAACCCTCCTCCCTCCCCCCTCCCACACCATCCCTCCAGGCCATCCCAGTGCTCCAGTCCCAGGCATCTGTTATAGGGCATCGTACCTGGACTGACTCGTTTCAGATATGATATTATACATATTTCAATGCTATTCTCCCCAATCGTCCCACCCTCTCCCAGTCTCAGAGTCCAAAAGTCTGTTCTATACATCAGTGTCTCTTTTGCTGTCTCATAAGCAGGGTGATTGTTACCATTTTTCTAAATTCCATATATATGCGTTAGTATACTGTATTTGTGTTTTTCTTTCTGGCTTACTTCACACTGTATAATAGGCTCCAGTTCCATCCACCTCATTAGAACTGATTCAAATGTATTCTTTTTAATGGCTGAGTAATACTCCATCGTGTATATGTACCACAGCTTGCTTATCCATTCATCTGTGGGTGGACATCTAGGTTGCTTCCACGTCCTGGCTATTGTAAACAGTGCTGCTATGAACATTGGGCTACACGTGCCTCTTTCAATTCTGGTTTTCTCAGTGTGTATGCCCAGCAGTGGGATTGCTGGGTCATAAGGCAGTTCTATTCCCAGTTTTTTGAGGAATCTCCATACTGTTCTCCATAGTGGCTGTACTAGTTTGCATTCCCACCAACAGTGTAAGAGGGTTCCCTTCTCTCCGCACCCTCTCCAGCATTTATTGCTTGTGGATTTTTGGATCGCAGCCGTTCTGACTGGCGTGTAATGGTATCTCATGGTGATTTTGATTTGCATTTCTCTGATAATGAGCGATGTTGAGCATCTTTTCATGTGTTTGTTAGCCATCTGTATGTCTTCTTTGGAGAAATGTCTATTAAGTTCTTTGGCCCATTTTTTGATTGGGTCGTTTATTTTTCTGGAATTGAGCTGTAGAAGTTGCTTGTATATTTTTGAGATTAGTTGTTTGTCTGTTGCTTCATTTGCTATTATTTTCTCCCATTCTGAAGGCTGTCTTTTCACCTTGCCTATAGTTTCCTTTGTTGTGCAGAAGCTTTTAAGTTTGATTAGGTCCCATTTGTTCATTTTTGATTTTATTTCCGATATTCTGGGAGGTGGGTCATAGAGGATCCTGCTGTGATGTAAGTCAGAGAGTGTTTTGCCTATGTTACCCTCTAGGAGTTTTATGGTTTCTGGTCTTATATTTAGCTCTTTAATCCATTTTGAGTTTATTTTTGTGTATGGAGTTAGACAGTGTTCTAGTTTCATTCTTTTACAAGTGTTCAACCAGTTTTCCCAGCACCACTTGTTAAAAAGATGGTCTTTACTCCATTGTATATTCTTGCCGCCTTTGTCAAAGATTAGGTGACCATATGTGCGTGGATTTATCTCTGGACTTTCTATTTTGTTCCGTTGATCTATGTTTCTGTCTTTGTGCCAGTACCATACTGTCTTGATGACTGTAGCTTTATAGTAGAGCCTGAAGTCAGGCAGGTTGATTCCTCCAGTTCCGTTCTTCTTTCTCAAGATAGCTTTGGCTATTCGAGGTTTTTTGTATTTCCATACAAATTGAGAAATTATTTGTTCTAGCTCTGTGAAGAATACTGTTGGTAGCTTGATGGGGATTGCATTGAATCTATAAATTGCTTTGAGTATACTCATTTTCACTATATTGATTCTACCAATCCACGAACATGGTATAGGAAACACAAGTCTTAAATGATACATTAGATGAGATGTATCTCATGATATCTTCAAGACATTTCATTCAAATGCAGAAGAATGCACCTTCTTAAGTGCACATGGAACATTCTCCAGGATAGACCACATCTTGGATCACAAATCAAACCTCAGTAAATTTAAGAAAATTGAAATTGTATCAAGCATTTTCTCTGACCACAATGCTATCAGACTAGATATAAATTACAAGAAAAAAAAAACTGTAACAAACACATGGAGATAAAACAACAAGTTTCTAAATTACCTACAGGTTACTGAAGAAATCAAAAGGGAAATAAAAAAAATTTCCTGAAATAAGTGATGATAAAAACACGACAACTCAGAACCTATGTGATGTAGCAAAAGCAGTTCTAAGAGGGATGTTTATAGTAATACAATCCTACCTCAAGAAATAAGAAAATCATTGAATAGACAACCTAACTATATCTAAAGCAACTGGAAAAGGAAGAACAAAAAACCCTCAAAGTTAGTAGAAGGAAAGCAATCATAAAGATCTGAGCAGAAATAAATGAAAAAGAAATGAAAGAAACAAGAGTAAAGATGAATAAAATAAAACCTGGTTCTTTGAGAAGATAACAGAATTGACAAACCTTTAGACAGATTCATCAAGAAAAAAAGAGAGAAGAATCAAACCAGCAAAACTAGAAATGAAAAAGGACAGTTTACAACAGATACTGCAGAAATACAAAGGATTATGAGAGACAATTATGAACATCTATATGGCAAAAAAAAAAAAAGATAATCTAGAAGAAATGGACAGATTCTTAGAAAAGTTCAATCTCCCAAGGCTGAACCAGGAAGAAATAGAAATTTATGAACAACCCAATTATAAGCACTGAAATTGAAGCTATGATCAAAATCTCTCAAAAAACAAAAGCCCAGGATCAGATGGCTTCACAGGGGAATTCTGTCAAACATTTATAGAAGAGCTAATGACTATCCTTCTAAAACTCTTTCAAAAAATTGCCGAGGAGGAACACTTCCAAACTCATTCTATGAGGCCACCATCACCCTGATAGCAAAGCTAGAGAAAGACAACATTAAAAAAAAGAATACTACAGGCCAATGTCATTGATGAACATAGATGCAAAAGTCCTCAACAAATTTTTATCTAACAGAATTCAGCAGAACATCAAAAAACTCATACACCATGATCAAGTTGGGTTTATTCCAGGGATGCAAGGATTCTTCAATATACAGAAATCAATTAATGTGATACATCATATTAACAAATTTAAAGATAAAAACCATATGATCATCTCAATAGATACATAAAAAGCCTTTGACAAAATTCAGCACCCATTTATGATTAAAACTTTTCAAAAAATTGACATGTTGATATGGCCCTTAACACAGTAAGGGCCATATATGATAAGCCTACAGCAAACATTATTCTCAATGTTGAAAAACAGAAAGCAATACCCCTAAGATCATGAACAAGACAAGATTGTCTACCTTCACCACTATTATTCAGCATATTTCTGAAAGTCCTAGCCAAGCAATCAGAGAAGAAAAAGAAATAGAAGAAATCCATATCAGAAAAGAAAAATCAAAGCTCTCACTGTTTGCATATGACATGATACTGTACATAGAAAACCCTAAAGATAGTATCAGAAAATTACTAAAGCTATTCAGTGAATTTAGAAAAGTTGCAGGATACAAAATCAATACACAGAAATTACTTGCAGTTCTCTATACTAACAATGAAATATCAGAAAGAGAAATTAAGGAACCAATCCCATTCACCATTGCAACAAAAATAATTAGGAATAAACTTTCTAAGGAGACAAAAGAACTGAACACAGAAAATAATAAGACACTAATAAAAGAAATCAAAGATGACATAAACAGATGGAGAGATATTCCATATTCCTGAGTAGAAAGAGTCAATATTGTGAAAATGACTATACAACCAAATGCAATCTTCAGATTTGATGTGATCACTATCGAATTATCAATGGCATTTTTCACAGAACTGCAACAAAACATTTCACAATTCATATGGAAACACAAAAGACCCCGATTAGCCAAAGCAGTCTTAAGAAAGAAGATTGGAGCTGGAGGAATAAACCTTCCTAACTTCAGATTATACTACAAAGCTACAGTCATCAAGACACAAAAACAGAAATATAGACCAGTGGACCAAGATAGAAAGCCCAGAAATAAACCCATGCACCGATGGGTGCCTTCGTTTTGACAAAGGAGGCTAGAATATATCATGGGGAGAAGACAGCCTTTTCAGTAAATTGTGCTGGGAAAACTGGACAATTACATGTAACAGAATGAAATTAGAACACTTCCTAATGCCACACGCAAAGATAAACTCAAAATGGATTAAATACCTAAATGTAAGACCAGAAACTATAACTCTTAGAGGAAACCATAGGCAGAACACTCGATGACAAATCAAAGCAAAATCCTTTCTGACCCATCTCCTAGAGTAATGGAAATAAAAACAAAAGTAAACAAGTGTGACCTGATTAAACTTAAAAACTTTTGCACAGCAAAGGAAACTATAATCAAGTTGAAAAGTCAACACTCAGAATGGGAGAAAATAATCACAAATGAAACAACTGACAAAGGATTAACTTTCAAAATACACACATAACTCATAGAACTCAATATTAGAAAGACAAAGAACTCAATCAAAAAGTGGGAAAATCACCTAAACAGACATGTCTTCAAAGAAGACATACAGATGACTAACGAACACATGAAAAGATGTTCAACATTGCTCATTATTAGAGAAATGCATATCAAAACTATAAGGAGATATCACCTCACACTGGTCAGAATTGTTCGCATCAAAAAGTACAAAGAATAAATGCTGGAGAGGGTGTGGATAATGGGAACACTCTTGCACTGATGGTCAGAATGTAAATTGATACAGCCACTATGGAAGATGGTATGGGAAATCCTTAAAAAACTAGGAATAAAACCAACATATGACTCAGCAATCCCACTGGTAGGCATATATCTTGAGGAAACCAAAATTGAAAGAGACCCATGCTTCCCATTTTTCAGTTCAGTTCAGTTCAGTTGCTCAGAAGTGTCCTACTCTTTGTAACACCATGAACCACAGCATGCCAGGCCTCCCTGTCCATCACCAAGTCCAGGAATCTCCCCAAACTCATGTCCATTGAGTAGGTGATGCCATCCAACTGTCTCACCCTCTGTCGTCCCCTTTTCCTCCTGCCCTCAATCTTTCCCAGCATCAGGGTATTTTCAAATGAGTCAGCTCTTCTCATCAGGTGGCCAAAATATTGGAGTTTCAGCTTTAGCATTAGTCCTTCCAATGAACACCCAGGACTGATCTCCTTTAGGATAGACTGGTTGGGTCTCCTTGCAGTCCAAGGGACTCTGAAGAGTCTTCTCCATCACCACAGTTCAAAAGCTTCAATTCTTCAGCACTCAGATTTCTTTATATTCCAACTCTCACATCCATACATGACTACTGGAGAAACCATAGCCTTGAACTTTGTTGGCAAAGTAATGTCTCTGTTTCTAATATTCTGTCTAAGTTGGTCATAATTTTCCTTTCAAGGAGTAAATGTATTTTAATTTCATGGCTACAATCACTTTCTACAGTGATTTTGGAACCCAAAAAATAAAATCAGCTATTGCTTCCCTATCTATTTTCCATGAAGTGATGGGACAAGAGGCCATGATTTTAGTTTTCTGAATGTTGAACTTTAAGCCAATTTTTTCACTCTCCTCTTTCACTTTCATCAAGAGGCTCTTTAGATCTTCACTTTGTGCCATAAGGATGGTGTCATCTGTATATCTGAGGTTATTGATATTTCTCCTGGAAATCTTGATTGCAGCTTGTTCTTCTTCCAGCTCCATATTTTTCATGGTGTACTGTGCATACAAGTTCAATAAGCAGGGTGACAATATACAGCCTTGATGTTCTCCTTTTCCTATTTGGAAGCAGTCTGTTGTTCCATGTCCAGTTCTAAGTGTTGCTTCCTGACCTGCATACAGATTTCTCAAGAGGCAGGTCAGA
The DNA here is from genome assembly GCA_935064755.1 of Tragelaphus eurycerus. NCBI lineage: Eukaryota > Metazoa > Chordata > Mammalia > Artiodactyla > Bovidae > Tragelaphus > Tragelaphus eurycerus. Next base: position 10,650,446 of record CAKXYN010000084.1, on the reverse strand, counting down.
TGGTCTGGTATTCCCCTCTCTTTCAGAATTTTCCACACTTTATGGTGGAATGCTTTGGCCTAGTCAATAAAACAGAAATGGATGTTTTTCTGGAATTCTATTGCTTTTTTGATGATCCAGCAGATGTTGGTAATTTGATATCTGGTTCCTCTGACTCTTCTAAAACCAGCTTAAACATCTGGAAGTTCATAGTTCATGTACTGCTGAAGCTTGGCTTGGAGAATTTTGAGAATTACTTTACTAGCGTGTGAGATGAGTGCAATTGTGCAGTAATTTGAGCATTCTTTTGCATTGCTTTACTTTGGGATTGGAACAAAAACTGTTATTTTCCAGTCCTGTGGCTACTGCCGAGTTTTCCAAATTTGCTGGCATATTGAGTGTAGCACTTTCACAGCATCATCTTTCAGGATTTGAAATAACTCAACTGGAATTCCATCACCTCCACTAGCTTTGTTCATAGTGATGCTTCCTAAGGTCCACTTGACTTCACATTCCAGGATGTCTGCCTCTAGGTGAATGATCTTATCACTGTGATTTTCTGGGTTGTGGAGATCATTTTTGTACAGTTCTTCTGTGTATACTTGACACCTCTTCTTAATATCTTCTGCTTCTATTAGGTCCATACCATTTCTGTCCTTTATTGAACCCATCTTTGCATCAAATGTTTCCTTGGTATCTCTTATTTTCTTGAAGAGATTTCTAGTCTTTCCTATTCTATTGTTTTCATCTTTCTTTGCTCATTGCAGCACTATTTACACTAGATAGAACATGGAAGCAACCTAGATGTCCATTGACAGATGAGTGGATAAAGAAGCTGTGATACATATTCACAATGGAATATTACTCAGCCATAAAAAGGAACACATTTGAGTCAGTTCTAAGGAGGTGGATGAACCTAGAACCTATTATATAGCGTGAAGTAAGAGAAAGAGAAGGATAAATAGCATATTCCATGTATATGGAATCTAGAAAATGAACTGAAGAATTTATTTGCAGGGGCAACAGTGGAGTAAGAGACATAGAGAATAGACTTATGGACATGGGGAGAGGGGAGGAGAGAGTGAGGTGTATGGGAAGAGTAACATGGAAACTTACATTACTATATGTAAAATAGATAGCCATCAGGAATTTGCTGTGTGGCTCAGATAACTCAGACAGGGTCTGTATCAACCTAGAGGGGTGGGATAGGGAGGGAGATGGGAGGGACTTTCAAATGAAGAAGATACATGCATACCTATGGCTAATTCATGTTGAGGCATGAGAGAAAATAGCAAAACTTTGGAAACCAAATATCCTTCAATAAAAGATAAATAAAGTAAAAAACAAAGAACCCTGGGCAACACATTGAGTGAAAGTCCCCCATATTTCTCCTCCAAGATGCAGCATCCTGATTGATTGCATGTATTTTCTGATAGCTCCTGGAAGCCGCTAAATACAACCTCCTGTTTTGCTAAAGTGAAAAATGAGACAAAGACCTTGTGAGACATTGATTTTGTGCCATAAGTGAAGGCACATTCAATTTAGGCAAGTAAATTACCACAGAAGTGTCATTCTGTTAGGATAGGAACTCAAAATGAATGAACTTGAGTTAAAGGAGAATACTAGGATCTCTTTAGACTGTAACAGCTGGATTTCTGTAGGTTCTTTTGAGAGTGATTATAGACACATAGTGCTGTAGACACAGGATGATTATAGACACAGAGTGGAGGGTGCTGTGGAGAAACAGAGAACATCCTTTGTGATTTTGTTCTACTCTTCTTTTGTTTATAGAGATCACTTTTCTCTATTCTTCTGTCCATAAAGTAATGCCAATTATATTAATGAAGGTCCAAGAGTAAAATGCAAGGGCTGGGTGGGAAATGTGTCTAAAAAAATTCAGGCAAGTGAGAGGTTTCTGGAGATCAAGAGACAGAACAATCATGACAGAAAAGGTGGACCTAAATTCATAAAAAGACTAACAATCCTGAACAAAGCAATAACAGTCACAGAAGCCAGAGATGAGTTTGGGAAAGTGATTGCTTGCAAAACTTGGGTCCTAAAATATATGTTCAGTGGCTTTCTGTTGTTCAGTGGCTCTGAAGTCTGTCCACTTTCACTGGAATAGTTTAAGAGGGACCTTGTGCCCCCAGAGAAAAATCAGTCTCCATCTGGGGTAAGGAAGCACAGTAATTGATCACAGGAGGTGTGTAGTTTATAATTCTTTGATGCAAGAATTTGCAGAGACACTGTGTGGGTTTTGCATCAGAATGCAAATAAACAGAAGAGACATTCCTAGGTAGCTGAGCTTTCTTTCCCATCAATAACTCTCTTTCTTCTTCTGTTTGGCTCAATTTTATTACTAGAAGCAAAAAGCAAGTGGGTTAGACTTTTATATCCTCTCATAGATCATAAACATGATTTTAGTTCATGTGCTCAGTTGTATCTAGCTCTTTGCAACCCCATGGGCTATAGCTTACCAGGCTCTACTGTCCTTAGGATTATTCCAGCAAGAATACTGGAGTCAGCTGCCATTTCTTCCTTCAGGGGATCTTCCTGACCCAGGGATTGAACCCACAGCACATGCAACACCTGCATTATCAGGCAAATTCTTTACCACTGAGCCACCTGGGAAACCACATCAACATGATTCAGTTTAGTTCAATTTCTCAGTCATCTCTGACTCTTTGTGACTCCATGAATTGCAGCACACCAGGCCTCCCTGTCCATCATCAACTCCTGGGGTTCACCCAAACTCATGTCCATCGAGTCGGTGATGCCATCCAGCCCTCTCATCCTCTGTCGTCCCCTTGTCCACTTGCCCACAATCCCTCCCAGTATCAGAGTCTTTTCCAATGAATCAACTCTTTGCATGAGGTGGCAAAAGTATTGCAGTTTCAGCTTTAGCATCAGTTCTTCCAAAGAATACCCAGGGCTAATCTCCTTTAGAATGAACTGGTTGGATATCCTTGCAGTCCAAGGGACTCTCAAGAGTCTTCTCCAACACCACAGTTCAAAAGCATCAATTCTTCGATGTTCAGCTTTCTTCACAGTCCAATTCTCACATCCATACATGACCACTGGAAAAACCATAGCCTTGACTAGAAGGACATTTCTTGGAAAAGTAATATCTCTGCTTTTCAATATGCTATCTAGGTTGGTCATAACTTTCCTTCCAAGGAGTAAGCGTCTTTTAAATTTCATGGCTGCAATCACCATCTGCAGTGATTTTGGAGCCCAAAAAAATAAAGTCTGACACTGTTTCCACTGTTTCCCCATCTATTTCCCATGAAGTGATGGGACCAGATGCCATGATCTTCATTTTCTGAATGTTCAGGTTTAAATCAACTTTTTCACTCTCCACTTTCACTTTCATCAAGAGGCTTTTTAATTTCTCTTCACTTTCTGCCATAAGGGTGGTGTCATCTGCATATCTGAGGTTCTTGATATTTCTCCTAGCAATCTTGATTCCAGCTTGTGCTTCTTCCAGCCCAGCATTTCTCATGATGTACTCTGCATAGAAGTTAAATAAACAGGGTGACAATATACAGCCTTGAAGTTCTCCTTTTCCTATTTGGAACCAGTCTGTTGTTCCATGTCCAGGTCTCACTGTTGCTTCCTGACCTGCATATAGGTTTCTCAAGAGGCAGTTCAGGTGGTCTGGTATTCCCATCTGTTTCAGAATTTTCCACAGTTTATTGTGATTCACACAGTCAAAGATTATAAAGCAGAAACAGATGTTTTTTTCTGGAATTCTCTTCCTTTATCCATGACCCAGAAAATGTTGGCAATTTGATCTCTGGTTCCTCTGCCTTTTCTAAAACCAGCTTGAACATTACTTAATGGTTTTCATGGAAAATAGATGGGGAAACAGTGGAAACAGTGTCAGACTTTTTTGAGGGGCTCCAAAATCACTGCAGATGGTGACTGCAGCCATGAAATTAAAATACATTTACCTCTGGAAGGACATTTATGTCCAACATAGATAGCATATTCAAAAGCAGAGACATTACTTTGCCAAGAAATGTCCATCTAGTCAAGGTTATGCTTTTTCCAGTGGTCATGTATGGATGTGAAAGTTGGACTGTGAAGAAAGCTGAGCCCTGAAGAATTGATGCTTTTGAACTGTGGTGTTAGAGAAGACTCTTGAGAGTCCCTTGGACTTCAAGGAGATCCAAGGAGTCCATTCTAAAGGAGATCAGTCCTGGATGTTCATTGGAAGCAATGATGCTAAAGCTGAAACTCCAATACTTTGGCCACCTCATGTGAAGAGTTGACTCATTGGAAAAGAGTCTGATGCTGGGAAGGATTGGGGGCTGGAGGAGAAGGGGACACCAGAGGATGAGATATCTGGATGGCATCACTGACTCGATGCACATGGGTTTGAGTGAACTCTGTGAGTTGATGATGGACAGGGAGGCCAGGTGTGCTGTGATTCATGGGGTTGCAGAGAGTAGAACACGACTGAGTGACTGAAGTGAACTGAACTGAACTGAATGGTTTTGGAATCTTCAATTTTCACAGGATAGCCTGTGAACTCAAGAATCTTTCATTTGGCATATTACTATTCAAGTCCCACTGATTCTGTCATATAGAAGATGTGGAGTGATCCACATGGTGCTGTATGTGCTGAGTTAGAGTCAGCATTGGCTTGGTACTGGTCAGGGTCCAATGCTGCATGCAGTCCTGATCTCATGACCCATGGCATTCTTATGTTTTTGTTTTTTTGGTAAGGACACTAAGGCACAGAGAAATTCAACAGCTGGCTCTGGATACAAAGAAGGATGTAAGGTGTGAACCTTAGCATGCAGACCCCAGGGCCTTCTTCTTATCTCTGCTCTCTTCACAAAGTTTAAGGCGAAAGCATCCACATCAAACAGCAGTTTATGATACACACTGAGAGGGTGGTTTTTTGTAAGGAAAGAAGAACTCCTGATTTCTAGAGGTCTGACCTGGCCTCAAAAAAGGCTGAATTGTTAAGGGCTGTGAATGTTGAATTTAACTGTTGCCATGTCCATGCTTTAGATGCATGGTATTTGGTATTGCAGGGTATTTGGTGGCCGGGTACGGAGGTTTAGAAGGAAGAACCAGGTGCGGGAATAAGGGGTTAGGATGGAGGAGAGAGGTTTTGGGGCAAATCTCACAATTGTCTAGGTGTGTTGTGATTTGGACTTGTGACAGTATGATTTCAGAAGACAAGAGAAAGATAAACAAAAGACCAACCTTAATACCTTCTCTTTTCCTCAGTTTTTCTTCCTTACCACAAGCACACTTAATTTTTCTGTTATCTTTCTTTATGAAGCAGCCAAACAGTCATGTTTCCCTTTGATATCTGAAGCTAATCAAACTCTGTTCTGCTGTTTATGAATTGAAAGTAATCATATGGGACAGATGAAAGCCTGATCTTCAATCTGTCTCTCTGATGGCAGACTTTGTTCACTACCTTCAACATCTTCTGTGATGTTTGATATACTCTAGATATTTAAACATAAGCAGAGCCTTTTGAAGGCCTGAATGGTGACCTCCAGAAAATAACAGGGTATGACCCAATCGCCCAAGGAACTATTATACATAACAGGAGAGCATGTGCTTTCCATTCCTGCCCTTCATATTAGAGAGGATTGTCCTCTCAAGGGAAGTTTTCATGCCTTTATATCTGCTGGTGCTTTACATTTCAATTTGCTAGCAATTCTTTTATTTTTGCTAGTAATTCTTGCTATAGTCTGTGTAGTGTGCATTCCTTTGTTTTGTTTTGTTTTCCTGGACTTGAGGCCACCTCTTTTCAAAATGAAGCATCTTGAAACATTACATGAAGTGAAATGTCAGACATAAAAGGACATATACTGTGTGATTCCACTTATATGAGATTCCTAGAATAGTCAAATTCATGAAGATGGCTGGAATGGGTGAGGGATTAATGGAGATTATTGTTTAGTTGGTATAGAGTTTCAGATTGGAATGATGGAAAGGTTCTGCAGCTAGCTGGTGGTGATAGCTGCACAACAATGCAATGTATGTTATACCACTAAACTGTATACTTAAAATGGTTAAATTGGCAGACTTCATGTTATGTATATTTTATCATGGTTTTTTAAAAAAGAACCATACAGACTTAACCTACCCATACTCTCACTACCACCCTTTGCAAGACTGATCCATTAGTGGCTTGTTTTTAGCAACCTCACTAACAGCAGTATATTACTTGAATTTTCTTTCATAACATGGGCAATCTATGAGTATTCATTAAGCATTGATCAGACTCTTATACTCACTTCCATCCAGGAAAATAATTGGTCCTCCTTACATTGCACAGACCTTAATCTCCTGAAAACCAGATCCACAAGGTATTAGTAAATGTCGTGGGAAACAAAAATAGAAGAATTCTATAGCTTGAGAAAATGTGAGTTTAGAATACTTAAAGAAATATATTTGCCATCAAACTTCTCAGAAATTTTAGACACTAACATACAAAAAGAATATTCAAGAAGAGAGCATGTACACAAATTTCTACCAAATTTCTGACCACACAACTGTTTAATAATAGAAAATATCATGGGTCTAGGATCCCTTGGATAACAGTTTTAGTAATCAGTTCAGTTCAGTTCAGTCGCTCAGTTGTGTCCAACTCTTTGTGACCCCATGAATCACAGCATGCTAGGCCTCCCTGTCCATAACCAATTCCCGGGGTCTATCCAAACCCATGTGCATCAAGTCAGTGATGCCATCCAGCCATCTCATCGTGTCATCCACTTCTCCTCCTGCCCCCAATTTCTCCCAGCATCAGAGTCTTTTCCAATGAGTTTTAGTAATCAGATAAGATCAATCAGTCGCTCAGTCGTGTCCGACTCCTTGCGACCCCATGAACTGCAGCACGCCAGGCCTCCCTGTCCATCACCAACTCCCGGAGGTCACTCAGACTCACATCCATCAAGTCAGTGATGCCATCCAGACATCTCATCCTCTGGCGTCCCCTTCTCCTCCTGCCCCCAATCCCTCCCAGCATCAGAGTCTTCTCCAATGAGTCAACTCTTCCCATGAGGTGGCCAAAATACTGGAGTTTCAGTTTTAGCATCATTCCTTCCAAAGAAATCCCAGGGCTGATCTCCTTCAGAATGGACCGGTTGGATCTCCTTGCAGTCCAAGGCACTCTCAAGAGTCTTCTCCAACACCACAGTTCAAAAGCATCAATTCTTCGGTGCTCAGCCTTCTTCACAGTCCAGCTCTCACATCCATACATGACCACAGGAAAGACCATAGCCTTGACTAGGCGAACCTTTGTTGGCAAAGTAATGTCTCTGCTTTTCAATATGCTATGTAGGTTGGTCATAACTTTCCTTCCAAGGAGTAAGCGTCTTTTAATTTCATGGCTGCAGTCACCACCTGCAGTGATTTTGGAGCCCAGAAAAATAAAGTCTGACACTGTTTCCACTGTTTCTCCATCTATTTCCCATGTAGTGATGGGACCAGATGCCATGATCTTCGTTTTCTGAATGTTGAGCTTTAAGCCAAACTTTTCACTCTCCACTTTCACTTTCATCAAGAGGCTTTTTTGCCCCTCTTCACTTTCTGCCATAAGGGTGGTGTCGTCTGCATATCTGAGGTTATTGATATTTCTCCCGGCAATCTTGATTCCAACTTGTGTTTCCTCCAGTCCAGCATTTCTCATGATGTACTCTGCATATAAGTTAAATAAACATGGTGACAATATACAGCCTTTACATACTCCTTTTCCTATTTGGAACCAGTCTGTTGTTCCATGACCAGTTCTAACTGTTGCTTCCTGACCTGCATACAGATTTCTCAAGAGTAGTGCCCTACAAAATAAAATCTAACAATTTACTGTGATTTCCAACATATTCCATGATGATTTCAACTAAAAACCCACCTTTTCTCATATTTTCTGTCACTTCTATGACATAGCCATATTACATTTCATTATTTTTTGAGCCTAAATCTCACTCTTGCTCCCATGCATTTAGGAAAACTTAGTTTGGAATAAATTCTTCTCATGTTTATTCTCTGGAGACACTACCTTATTCACTGAGTTTTCCCTGGTTTTTTAAGTGTAAAAGCAGTGTCTCCTGTAATTACTATAGCAAACCTCTGAGTAAGCATTCATGCATCCCACCTGTTAATTGTTCATAAGTCTATTACCTACTCCATGTTGTTTCATGAGTGACAGGTAAGACTATAAATTCTTCATCCTTGCATTTTCTACAGATTACTGTTATTCGCATTGAGTAGGTGCTCAGTGTGTGTACATTTGCGAACATAAACTAGGCAGCACCTGTAATATACAGAGACATAAACTGGTTTATTAAAAAAATATTGGTCACAGCTTTTGTTTTCTAGGGGATAAGAAATCAACATATGCAGAACTGCAATAATTTTGGAAAATCATAATGTGAAATACCTGGTACAAATAGTGGGATAAAAGTAGAATAGGTGAATAATGAAGCAATGAACAGTTAGAACCAAGCTAACTTGGCTGATTTAGGGATATCATTTGAGCTGAGTTTTGAAGGAAGTGCTGGTCATGGTTCAGAGACAAGGACCTATTTATTATCCCTTATTGTCATTTTACTACTGTATATCCTCATCATCAAAGTCACCATTCCTGTCACCGTTTATTTATTTATTTATTTTTTAGCAAAGAGCTGTCTGTGGTGCTATCTACTGAGCCTTACTCATCCCTCTAGTGTCACTGTGCTTCCAGTACTCAGTAAAATATTTGTAGAGGTATTATATTCTATCTCAGTGGTGATGCCATTTTCTTCTTTGATTCTGAAGATGGTGCATACATGACAAAAGGAAAATGATAAAGGTGTTTTATACCCTACCAAGTCATAGAGTATTAACCATATAACAATTTTGATGTAATATTTTGGCTTTGGTTTTATTTACTTAAATAGTTCTGCTTTTTAAGACACCAAGGAAGTCTTCACAAGTCTTACTTTATGGAAACCTCCTAAAAGGGATTTAGCTGCCTAAAAGACCTCTGGCTTTCACTTGATTATCATTTGACTATCACAAACACCATCTATCACAAATCACCACATGGTCAACACCGAAATCAGATCAATTATATTCTTTGCAGCCAAAGATGGAGAAGCTCTATACAATCAGCAAAAACAAGACCAGGAGCTGACTGTGGCTCGGACCACGAACTCCTTATTGCCAAATTCAGACTTAAATTGAAGAAAGTAGGGAAAACCACTAGACCATTCAGATATGACCTAAATCAAATCCCTTACGATTATATACAGTGGAAGTGAGAAATAGATTTAAGGGCCTAGATCTGATAGATAGAGTGCCTGATGAACTATGGAATGAGGTTCGTGACATTGTACAGGAGACAGGGATCAAGATCATACCCATGGAAAAGAAATGCAAAAAAGCAAAATGGCTGTCTGGGGAGGCCTTGCAAATAGCTGCGAAAAGAAGAGAAGTGAAAAGCAAAGGAGAAAAGGAAAGACATAAACATCTGAATGCAGAGTTTCAAAGAATAGCAAGAAGAGATAACAAAGCCTTCTTCAGCAATCAATGCAAAGAAATAGAGGAAAACAACAGAATGGGAAAGACTAAGGATCTCTTCAAGAAAATCACAGATACCAAAGGAACATTTCATGCAAAAATGGGCTCGATAAAGGACACAAATGATATAAACCTAACGGAAGCAGAAGATATTAAGAAGAGGTGGCAAGAATACACAGAAGAACTGTACAAAAAAAAGCTTCATGATCCAGATAATCATGATGGTGTGATCACTGACCTAGAGCCAGACATCCTGGAATGTGAAGTCAAGTGGGCCTTAGAAAGCATCACTAGGAACAAAGCTAGTGGAGCTGATGGAATTCCAGTGGAGCTATTCCAAATCCTGAAAGATGATGCTGTGAAAGTGCTACACTCAATATGCCAGCAAATTTGGAAAACTCAGCAGTGGCCACAAGATTGGAAAAGGTCACTTTTCATCCCAATCCCAAAGAAAGGCAATGCCAAGGAGTGCTCAAACTACTGCACAATTGTACTCATCTCACACGCTAGTAAAGTAATGCTCAAAATTCTCCAAGCCAGGCTTCAGCAATATGTGAACCGTGAACTTCCTGATGTTCAAGCTGGTTTTAGAAAAGGCAGAGGAACCAGAGATCAAATTGCCAACATCCGCTGGATCATCGAAAAAGCAAGAGAGTTCCAGAAAAACATCTATTTCTGCTTTATTGACTATGCCAAAGCCTTTGACTGTGTGGATCACAAGAAACTGTGGAAAATTCTGAGAAAGAGGGAATACCAGACCACCTGATCTGCCTCTTGAGAAATCTGTATGCAGGTCAGGAAGCAACAGTTAGAACTGGTCATGGAACAACAGACTGGTTCCAAATAGGAAAAGGAGGACGTCAAGGCTGCATATTGTCACCATGTTTATTTAACTTATATGCAGAGTACATCATGAGAAATGCTGGACTGGAGGAAACACAAGTTGAAATCAAGATTGCCGGGAGAAATATCAATAACCTCAGATATGCAGATGATACCGCCCTTATGGCAGAAAGTGAAGAGGAACTCAAAAGCCTCTTGATGAAAGTGAAAGTGGAGAGTGAAGAGGTTGGCTTAAAGCTCAACATTCAGAAAACGAAGATCATGGCATCTGGTCCCATCACTGCATGGGAAATAGATGGAGAAACAGTGGAAACAGTGTCAGACTTTGTTTTTCTGGGCTCCAAAATCACTGTGGATGATGACTGCAGCCATGAAATTAAAAGACGCTTACTCCTTGGAAGGAAAGTTATGACCAACCTAGATAGCATATTGAAAAGCAGAGACATTACTTTGCCAACAAAGGTTCGCCTAGTCAAGGCTATGGTCTTTCCTGTGGTCATGTATGGATGTGAGAGCTGGACTGTGAAGAAGGCTGAGCGCCGAAGAATTGATGCTTTTGAACTGTGGTGTTGGAGAAGACTCTTGAGAGTGCCTTGAACTGCAAGGAGATCCAACTGGTCCATTCTGAAGGAGATCAGCCCTGGGATTTCTTTGGAAGGAATGATGCTAAAGCTGAAACTCCATATTTTGGCCACCTCATGGGAAGAGTTGACTCATTGGAGAAGACTCTGATGCTGGGGGGATTGAGGGCAGGAGGAGAAGGGGACGACAGAGGATGAGATGGCTGGATGGCATCACTGACTCAATGAATGTGAGTGTGAGTGACCTCCGAGAGCTGGTGATGGATAGGGAGGCCTGACATGCTGCAGTTCATGGGGTCGCAAAGAGTCAGACACGACTGAGCGACTGATCTGATCTGATCTGATGACAAATACAATGGATATTCCTGCCTTTGCTGGCAAGTGATAAGGGACAGATAATGCCTCAGGCTGTCAGTTGCAGGAATAGACTGATTCTGGCAGCTCTAGTAATGAAAATTTAAAAGGAAAAATTGTTGAAAAAATTCGGGTTCATTTTTGGTTGTGTAACAGAAATAATGGGAATACTCAGAACGTATAAAAATGGTGCTCAAAGCCATAATTGTATTTAAAGGATTGGCCATGTCGTTTGATAAGCCTCCTACAGTTCACCTTCTCTAAACTGGACATGTTTCTCACTTACTAGGTGAAAGACTAGATATGCCTGCTTTTCTGAGTATTCAGCCTAAGAGAGAAGGCCAGGTTTCCTTAACATTTATGAGCCAGTAACATTTCCTTTCACTGGAATACTTCTTTTGAATGAGATATTAAGCCATTACATGTATACGTGTTCTGACTTTTTGTGATCCTGTGGCCTGTAGCCTGCCAGGCTCCTCTGTCCATGAGATTCTCCAGGCAAGAATACTGGAGTGAATTGGCCATGCCCTCCTCCTGGGGATTTTCCCCACCCAGGGATTGAACCTGAGTTTCGTGCATTGGCAGGCGGGCTCTTTACCACTACCACTACCTGGCAAGTCCATTGAGCCATTACATTTAACAAAATAGCTCATGGAAGGTGCTTTGTAAGGAGAAGAGTGATTCTCTGAAGCTATCACAGAATGGGAAAGACTAAGTTATAAGACTATTATAACACTTAATAAATTATGACCTATGTCCAGCATTTCTTTACATGTGTGAATGCTCTTATTTTCATTATTTGAGGCAATTTCTTACATGGGAATTTAGATCTTACTAGCTCTGGGTTTATAAAACAGTTTTCTTATTATCATTTGATATGGTGAGAAATGGGAAAACATTGGTCAAATATTAAAAATTAATAAAGGGCAGTGTTTCTGATGTGTATGTTAGTACGTGGGACATAATTGAAAGGGCTGTTCTGAGAATAAATATTATTCAATTGGTAGAATTGTTACTACTGTAGGAGGGTCATTTCCGAGTAGCATCCTTAGAGGGCACTAATGAGGAAAGTCACAGGAGAGAGAACAAGAAGAAGGCTGCAAGGGGGGGTGGGGGTGGTAAGGGTGACTATGATTGAGTGAATTTGGCCCTGCTGTTTTTTCTTGCCTATTTATAATGTTATAAATAAGTCTAACTTCAGCTTACTCTACTGTTCTTAGTTATTCTATAATAATTGAGAGTATTATATATTGAGATATTATTTGTTGAGGTTGTCTTTCTCTCAAAGCATTTTATCCTATAATCAGAGACATCCATGTTGCTCCAAGAATAAGAAAGAATATTATAAAAGGAATAAAACAAAAAGAGTGAGTGTGCCATTTTCTTGACTTTCAGCATAGGGCATTGAGATGAATGAGGGAAGAGCTGGGACACGTGGGGGACCAATCATTCACACCACAGAGGAGGCTGCATAAAGTTGACTGTGGATGATATTGTGCTTGAGTGGGGTCACTTCACTCTGGCTCCTGAAGGGGGGCAGGTGGAGGAACAGCCCAAGATCACCTTCAGGGGACTTCAAGTAGAGGATTGGCAATACTGACACCCTGAAGATCATTTGACCACCTGTTGAGGGAGTCTGCCTGCTGCCAGGATTAAGGGACTGTGGCAGTGCTCACCCTGTTCCTGAGGGTCCTCTCAGTATTAGCTGCTGACATAGTGTTCATTTGTCATTTTGTAGAATTTTGTCAGACTGTTTCTGAACTGCTTTATATGGATACCATCCTCTCTCCACTCCTTTCAATAGCCCATTAGAAACTCCAAATTTAAATGGTTTGCCCAAGGGAATATGGCTAGTAAGTCTCTTGCTAAGATTTACCTTTCCCCAAATGTACAATTAGACTTCAAATTCAGTCTAATCCAAGGAATGGAGCATTAACCATGGTGAATAGAGAAAGATCCAAGAAGTTGAATCATAAGAACTGTCACCAGTTCTCGACTGGACAGCCAGCTGCTTAGAAGGGACAATTTTCACTGGTCTTGATCTTGTGAAAATGAAAAAAAAAAAAAAATCTTTATTTATATTTGGGATGCTCTTTTTATAGATGTTGGTGATAATAAGCTCACACCCTATTCAAACTAACTCAAGAAATCATCAACCTTGTATCCTTTGCTCTTCTTTGAGGTTCAGTTTTTTTTTTTTTCACTTTGTAAGGTTAAAGTAAAACACCTAATGTATAGCACTGTGAGGATTAAACTAGATAACATGTCAAATGTCAAAGCACTTAGCAAAGTATCTGACACATAGGAGACCTAGAAAATTTTAGTTATCTTCTCAAAAGGAGAGAGCAAGAGTGAGAGAAAATGTTTCTAGTACTATTTTCATGTGTCGACCACAGAAAAATGTCAGGTTCCAGAATGAAATATGTAACATTTCTATTTAATGACCATGCCTCTTTATTTGCTTTAGTGATTTACCCAAAGGCATTGTTTTCTTCTGATATGCTGATTCTGTTAAGATTCTGAGAAAGGGTCTCAGTGCTTTCACAGATGGGAATGAAAGAGGAAGCAAGACAGCTCACCTGCACCATCCTTCCTGGACCACACTCCAGAAGAACCAGGGCACCTGCTTCCTTCTAGCCCCAGGGATAACCTGGACTCTGTCCCCAGGATGCCAGAGCCACCCACTAGCACAGAGCTTAATGCTTGTCTTTGAGGAGATTGTATTTATTTTGAATGAAAGAACTCAAACTCATTTTTTGTTGCCTTTAAGATCAATGTCCCTTGGTACTTCACTCGTGGTCCAGGGACTAAAGACTCTATGCTCTCAAAGCAGGGTGTTCAGGTTCAAACCCTGGCCAGGGAACTAGATCCCACATGCAGCAACTAAAGATCCTGCATGCCGACAAGGAGATCAAAGACCCCGTGTGCTGTAGCTAAGACTTGGCACAAATAAATGTATCAAGTGAAAAAGCATTTTAAAGATTGATGTGCCTTTATATAATTTTTTCTTAACAATCTATGGCATTGTAACTATGAAATTTTGCCTTTGTTTATGTCTTTGGTTTGCAAAATTAAGGCAGCAAAAAGGGGAAAAGGCATCATTTGACGTTATGCAGGAAATTAAGCAAAGTCCTTGCTCTTTCTAGAAGGTAGAGTAGAATTCACATAATAAAAGGTGTGAGGTTTCCACATTGGAACATCTCAGGGGTGAATGAGAAGATCAATGTATGTATTCCTATTTTTTTTTTTTTTTAGCTTAATTAGGATAATCACTTTTCATTATCTGCTGCTTAATTCAGCGGTTCTACAACTCAAGGTCCACAGTAGTCTCATTCAACACAATAGCTACATTTATTAGAAAACATTTCCTGTTTCATCTTGATGAGTTCTTCACAATTGTCATATTGTGGGTAATGTAGTAGGGATAATTTTGTTTTAATGCCTAACTAGACCTATGGTCTCATCATTTTTGTTATTACTGGTGAAGACAATAAACTGCTGTTAAATTCCAATACTCTAAAAGATCACTAAAATGACTGAGCATCTGTTAGTTTGAGCTATTTCTCCCTAGAGCATCAATTTGAATTTTTGTGAGCTTAATTTTGCTTGGTTGTCTGTGTTTGTTGAGGCAATAGTATTTAAATCTTGATAAAAGTCTATATTTTTTTCTTCATGAGAAGGAATTCCCAGAGTTTATAAGCTCCTTTCCACCTCTATCTGCCTTGCTTCAAAGGCTCCCAAAGTGTGCTGTTGAGTGAAATAGCAGTTTTCTTTACTGTATTGGAATGGGAAAGACAAACCCTCTGGAGGAAGAGAAAATCTTGTCATTGGTGATATTTCCTAGTCTTTTGCTTATACCCTTCCAGAAATAAATAATTCAAGCTATCAGGGATGTTTCAAAGCCTATATCAATCAATCCAAGGTAAGGAAGGGTGCGTGTGGTCTGTGCTGCCGATAGTTAATCAAAAACTTGAATGTACTGAATGTGCTAATGGAGGAAGAAAGAGCCTGTTCAAATCTTACAGAGCAGGGTGACAATATACAGCCTTGATGAACTCCTTTTCCTATTTGGAACCAATCTGTTGTTCCATGTCCAGTTCTAACTGTTGCATCTTGATCTGCATACAGGTTTCATAAGAGACAGGTCAGGTGATCTGGTATTCCCATCTCTTTCAGAATTTAATACATGCAACTTAAGGGAACTTATGCCTTATTCGGAAGGGTCATGAGAGTATACTTGAAACCAGGACAGTGAAACCTTTAGTATTGAACTAAAAGAAGTTAATTATGTGTCTATTTTATTTCTTTTAAAAATATCATTATAGAATTTTTAATGAAACAAACTTCAATTGAAATAAATGTTTTCATCTCAAATAAATAAATAAAAGCTAGTTCACATCGTAGGTGTAAAATCCCAGACTTCCTTAGATAATATTGTGGGGACAAAGTTGAAATAGTTATTTTTATGAAAATGGAAGCATTGTGAATATTTTAGGCACAGCCCTTATGTGTTTCTGGACACTTCTGTCCAGAGCATCTCTAGGTTTAATCATTTATCTACTAATGCACTGTTGTGCATTCAGCTCACTTGATCACACCCATAATCACTTCTCTTGACAGGAACAAGCAATGGCTTCAAAATTGTCTGCTAGACTAGTGCTTAGTATAATCAGTCTACTACATCAGTTAGACTATTTCCTTTGAATTTTGAGGAATCTATAAGTTATACTTTATTTTACTTCAGAATATCTCAATAATGAAAGAAGTCATTTCCTTAAAACCTAGTTTCATTTTTCTTCCTAGAGGCAAGATCATAATGTTGAGGAGCTCATAGATCTTTGGACAAAATACACAGCTTTGGTTTTCATTGAAGAGTTTGCAAGTAGTTTTATCTTTCAGCTTATTTAAAAATCTACTTTATTCTGTATAGAGGGAAGGGAAGTCGATTAGGGTCCTCATCTCTGATGTTGAATGCTTACTATGGATTTTCACTAGCCTAAACATTTCATGTTTCTCTATCATTTATATCTTTCACACTCCTATAAAGTAGGCTGATGTTGTCATGCAAATGCAAAGGGAGGGGAGAGGAAATGCAAACCAATCCCAGGACAGAGCTGAGAGAAGGGATGAGTTTGGTGTCCGTTCTTCCTAGAAACTCTCCTAGACAAGCAGTGCTGAACTTTGTGACTATTAGTTAATTAACCTCACATTGTCCCATAAAAATTATTTAAGGAAATTTTTATCTGACAAATTGAAGATGTTATATAACTCTGAAAAGCAAATTATACCATTTTCCTCCTCTAACTTTTCTACTGCTTTGTAGCTTTTGAGTTTCATCAGTCACCAAACTGTTCTCTAAGTGCCTTTTGTATGCAGGACATTCTAGGATTTCCTGTAAAAGGGAAATAAGGATGTATGAAACATGTGTCTTGCTTAGAAGAGCTTTTGTGAGGGGAGGCAAGGCATCCACTCAATAACACTAAACAATCATTCAGACATTATTTGATTAAATGTCATGTAAGCAACACAGAGACCTCATGTTATACTGGGCTGGAGCTGCTGGGCTTCAGAACACCCCAATATCCAGGTGGGGCTCAGGAGACCTTGACTCTCAGTCTAGCTGGCCTTGAGTGAATCACAGAATCTCCCTGTTTCTCATTCTTCCTCATATGTAAAATGAAAAATCTGCATATAGTTTTATTGTCTAGCTAGGTCTAAAGTTTTAGGTGAGTAGGAGTCCTTGAGATTAAGGTAGAGGCAGCCTCTGCAATCCTGCTATTCATGGGGACATTGAAGAACTAATACTTCAATGATTAGATTATGAAATAGCTGGACATTTCTCTTGATAGCAAGCTCTCTCCACTGCCTTCTTGGCTTATGCACCTCAGTTAAGCAAGATGCTATGTTGCAGAGGGCCCCAGATATTTGGTGCACTTCCAGACAAGAACAAGTGAAGAATCAAAGACCTCAGTCCAACAGCCCACAAAAAACCAAATGCTGCTGACAATCTTTGGTGATCCTGGAAGCAGATCCTTTCTTGATTGAGCCTCCAAATGAGCCTGCAGACTTTGGGTAAACAACTTAATGGTGCCTCATGAGAGACTAGAGAATCAGCTAAGCCATGCCCAGCCCACAGGAACTTTTGTTGTTTTAACATATCATGTTTTGGAGTAATTTGATACTCAGTAGTAATAAGGTCTACATGGGGGCTCATGGTTGAAATGGTTCATTATATGACCTCTCAAAGAATAAAGTCACAGTGATCCTTGAGACTGACAAAATTGTCCAAATTCTGATTTTCCACTGGCACCTACCTTCTCAAGGCTACAAGACTACTGGATTCCAGACCTCTGGCCATGTGGCTACAGGGCTCAGCTATAGGCTAAATACGAACCATTCCTTCAGAGAAATTTTTGTTGGTGGGACTTAAGACTCTGCCAGAAAGGGAAGACACTGGTTCTTCTCAAAGGCCAGTCACCCTCTTGTTCCAGCTCACCTGCACTTGCCTTACAAGCAGTAGATAATGAATATTCTCCTTCAATTAAAAACTTTACTCATATATCAAAAAATATTTCTTTTAATACCACAGCTTTCATTAGAGTGTCAATAATATAGGTAACTTTTATTATAATGTAGCTAAGTTAAGCAGCGTATATATAATTCTTTCTACTTAGAAATAATCCCTGTCACTACAAACAAAGCTAGTGGAGGTGATGGAATTCCAGTGGAGCTATTCCAAATCCTGAAAGATGATGCTGTGAAAGTGCTGCACTCAATATGCCAGCAAATTTGGAAAACTCAGCAGTGACCACAGGATTGGAAAAGGTCAGTTTTTATTTCAATCCCAAAGAAAGGCAATGCCAAAGAGTGCTCAAACTACCACAAAATTGCACTCATCTCACACGCTAGTAAAGTAATGCTCAAAATTCTCCAAGCCAGGCTTCAGCAATACGTGAACCATGAACTTCCTGATGTTCAAGCTGGTTTTAGAAAAGGCAGAGGAACCAGAGATCAAATTGCCAACTTCCGCTGGATCATGGAAAAGGCAAGAGAGTTCCAGAAAAACATCTATTTCTGTTTTATTGACTATGCCAAAGCCTTTGACTGTGTAGATCACAATAAACTGTGGAAAATTCTGAAAGAGATAGGAATACCAGACCACCTGATCTGCCTCTTAAGAAATCTGTATGCAGGTCAGGAAGCAACAGTTAGAACTGGTCATGGAACAACAGACTGATTCCAAATAGGAAAAGGAGTACATCAAGGCTGTATATTGCCCCCCTGTTTATTTAACTTATATGCAGAGTACATCATGAGAAATGCTGGGCTGGAAGAAACACAAGTTGGAATCAAGATTGCCGGGAGAAATATCAATAACCTCAGATATGCAGATGACAAGACCCTTATGGAAGAAAGTGAAGAGGAACTAAAAAGCCTCTTGATGAAAGTGAAAGTGGAGAGTGAAAAGGTTGGCTTAAAGCTCAACATTCAGAGAACGAAGATCATGGCATCTGGTCCCATCACTACGTGGGAAATAGATTGAGAAACAGTGGAAACAGTGTCAGACTTTATTTTTCTGGGCTCCAAAATCACTGCAGATGGTAACTGCAGCCATGAAATTAAAAGACGCTTACTCCTTGAAAGGAAAGTTATGACCAACCTAGATAGCATATTCAAAAGCAGAGACATCACTTTACCAACTAAGGTTCGCCTAGTCAAGGCTATGGTCTTTCCTGTGGTCATGTATGGATGTGAGAGCTGGACTGTGAAGAAGGCTGAGCGCTGAAGAATTGATGCTTTTGAACTGTGGTGTTGGAGAAGACTCTTGAGAGTGCCTTGGACTGCAAGGAGATCCAACCAGTCCATTCTGAAGGAGATCAGCCCTGGGATTTCTTTGGAAGGAATGATGAAGAAACTCCAGTATTTTGGCCACCTCATGCGAAGAGTTGACTCATTGGAGAAGACTCTGATGCTGGGAGGGATTGGGGGCAGGAGGAGAAGGAGACGACAGAGGATGAGATGGCTGAATGGCATCACTGACTCGATGGATGTGAGTCTGAGTGACCTCCAGGAGTTGGTGATGGACAGGGAGTCCTGGCATGCTGTGGTTCATGGGGTTGCAAAGTGTCGGACATGACTGAGCGACTGATCTGATCTGATCTGATCTGACTGGAGGCAGTGGCCATACTTATCCCCAAGGGTGGGGGGAGCGGAATGCAAGAAGGCAAAGTGCTTACCTGAGGAGGCTTTATAAATAGCTGAAGAAAGAAGAGAAGCTAAAGACAAAGGAGAAGGGGAAGGATATATCCAATTGAGTGCAGAGTTCCAGACAATAGCAAGGGGAAATCAGAAAACCTTGTTAAATGAAGAGTAGAAAGAAATACAGGAAAACAATAGAATTGGAAATGCTAGATATCTCTTCAAGAAAACTGGAGATATCAAGGGAAAATTTCATGCAAGAATGGGCATAATAATTGACAGAAATTGTAAGGACCTAACAGAAGCAGAAGGGGCTAAAAATAGGTAGCAAGAATACACAGAAGAGCTATAAAAAAAAGGTCTTAATGACCCAGACAACCACAATGGTGTGATCACTCACCTAGCATCAGACATCCTGGAGTGTGAAGTCAAGTGGGCCTTTGGAAGAATTGCTATGAACAATGCTAGTGAAGGTGATGGGATTCCAGCTGACCTATTTCAAATCCTAAAAGATGATGCTGTGCAAGTGCTGCACTCAATATGCCAGCAAATTAGGAAAATTCAGCAGTGGCCACAGGACTGGAAAAGGTCAGTTTTCCATACAATCTCAAGTAAAAGTGAAAGTTGTTCGATGGTGTCTGACTGTTTGTGACCCCATGGACTACAGCCTGTCAGGCTCCTCTGTCCATGAAATCCTCCAGGCAATTCTTCTAGAGTTGGTAGCCATTCCCTCTCTAGGCGACCTTCCCAACCCAGGGATCAAATCCACATCTCCTGCACTGCAGGCAGATTCTTGACCATCTGTGCAACCAGGAAATCCCAATCCCAAAGAAAGTCAATGCCAAAGAATGTTCAAAGTACCATACAATTTTACAGATTTCCCATGCTAGTAAGGTTACGATGAAAATCCTTCAAGCTAGGCTTCTGGATGTACAAGATAGATTTAGAAAAGACAGAGGAACCAGAGATCAAATTGCAAACATCCACTGAATCAAAGAAAAGAAAAATAATTATAAAAAAAATCTACTCCTGCTTCATTGCTTTTGACTGTGTGGATAGCAACAAACTGTGGAAAATTCTTAAAGAAATGGGAATACCAGACTACCTTTCCTATCTCCTGAAAAATCTGTATGCAGGTCAATAAGCAGCAATTAAAACCCGATATGAAACAATGGACTCGTTCAAATTTGGGAAAGGAGTATGACAAAACTTTGTATTATCACCCTGCTTATTTAACTCACGTGCAGAGTTCAGTTCAGTTCATAAATCATGTGAAATGACAGGCTGGATGAATCACAAGTTGAAATTTTTTGCCAGGAAATTGCCAGGAGAAATATCAACAATCTTATATGTGCTGATGACACAATCTAATGGAAGAAAGTCAGGACAAACTAAGGAACCTCTCAATGAGGGTGAAAAAGAAAAGTGAAAAACTGGCTTAAAATTCAACATTCAAAAAACTAAGATCATTACATCCAGTCCCGTCACTTCATGCAAATAGAAGGGAGAAAGGTGGAAGCAGTGACAAATTTCATTTTCCTGGGCTCCCAAATCTCTGTGGATGGTGACTGCAGCCATGAAATTAAAAGACACTTGCTCCTTCAATGGAAAGCTATGGCAAACCTAGACAACATATTAAAATACAGAGATATCACTTTGCCGACAAAGGTCTGTATAGTCAAGGTTATGACTTTTCCAATAGTCATGTACAGATGTGAGAGTTTGACCTGTACAATTAAGGCTGAATAATGACAAATTGATGCTTTCGAAGTGTGGTGCTAAAAAAGACTGAGAAGGTAACAGGTGGGAAGGCTGCTGCTGCTGCTGGTGCTGCTAAGTTGCTTCAGTCGTGTCCGACTCTGTGCGACCCCATAGAGGGCAACCCACCAGGCTCCCCCATCCCTGGGATTCTCCAGGCAAGAACACTGGAGTGGGTTGCCATTTCCTTCTCCAATGCATGAAAGTGAAATGTGAAAGTGAAATCGCTCAGTCGTGCCCGACTCCTAGCGACCCCACGGACTGCAGCCTACTCTTCCATCCATGGGATTTTCCAGGCAAGAGTACTGGAGTGGGTTGCCATTGCCTTCCCCGGGTAGGAAGGCTAGGGGCCTCCAAACAGAGAAAATAGGCTGCAAGTGTCAGACTTGTTTTTACCTTTCTCTTAAGCAACAGGAGGAAACAAACTACAAGTGTCAGATTTTTTTTTTCCTTCTCTATACAAAATTAAAAGGAAGTTTCTCTTAAAATTCTGTGTGACCATTATGACACCTGGTTCCACCTGAACTTAACATTTCTCAAACCTTATACTAACCAAAACATTTTTCTTATAGAATTTTTTTTTTTTTTTTAAGCAATGTTAACAAACTATGTATTTACCTTAGACCCTGTCTTTCCTCAGGTTGGTTCCACCTAAGATTCAGAATCAATAAAGGCTCAACAAACCAGTGTGTTTTACTCATGGAAATGTTCTCTTTAGCTAT
Organism: Tragelaphus eurycerus; assembly: GCA_935064755.1. NCBI lineage: Eukaryota > Metazoa > Chordata > Mammalia > Artiodactyla > Bovidae > Tragelaphus > Tragelaphus eurycerus. The sequence continues at coordinate 10,628,479 of CAKXYN010000084.1, read as the reverse complement.
GTTAATGAGACTATGTATTTGTTTGGAAAACTGCCTTTCTTCAGAAATCAAGTCAATTGTTTTATGGCCTAGAATGACTCATCTTGTTCCAATGTTTTCTCAAAATTCATGTTGTGAGTGAGGAACCTGGTGCCATTCTCTGAATTCTGAGACACTACCTTTTAACTTTCCAAATAGGAAAAGGAGTTTGTCAAGGCTGTATATTGTCACTCTGTTTATTTAACTTATATGCAGTGTACATCATGAAAAACGCAGGACTGGAAGAAACACAAGCTGGAATCAAGATTGCCGGGAGAAATATCAATAACCTCAGATATGCAGATAACACCACCCATATGGCAGAAAGTGAAGAGGAACTAAAAAGCCTCTTTATGAAAGTGAAAGTGGAGAGTGCAAAAGTTGGCTTAAAGCTCAGCATTCAGAAAACGAAGATCATGGCATCTGGTCCCATCACTTCATGGGAAATAGATGGGGAAACAGTGGAAACAGTGTCAGACTTTATTTTTCTGGGCTCCAAAATCACTGTGGATGGTGACTGCAGCCATGAAATTAAAAGACGCTTACTCCTTGGAAGGAAAGTTATGACCAACCTAGATAGCATTTTCAAAAGCAGAGACATTACTTTGCCAACAAAGGTTTGCTTAGTCAAGGCTATGGTCTTTCCTGTGGTCATGTATGGATGTGATAGCTGGACTGTGAAGAAGGCTGAGTGCCGAAGAATTGATGCTTTTGAACTGTGGTGTTGGAGAAGACTCTTGAGAGTGCCTTGGACTGCAAGGAGATCCAACCAGTCCATTCTAAAGGAGATCAGCCCTGGGATTTCTTTGGAAGGAATGATGCTTAAGCTGAAAGTCCAGTACTTTGACCACCTCACGCAAAGAGTTGATTCATTGGAAAAGACTCTGATGCTGGGAGGGATTGGGGGCAGGTGGAGAAGGGGACGACAGACAATGAGATGGCTGGATGGCATCACTGACTCGATGGACGTGAGTCTGAGTGAACTCTGGGAGTTTTTGATGGACAGGAAGGCCTGGCCTGCTGCAATTGATGGGGTCACAGTCAGACAGGACTGAGCGACTGATCTCATCTGAACAGGTATATAACTTCTTGCTAAAATCTAGTAAAGGGGCATTCCTTCTGCCCCCTTCTGATGTCTATATCAGAAGCTTTCTCTATCTCTTTCATACTTTTTTTTTTTTTATTTGAAAAGGGATTTTTTTAATTAAATTTTATTTTGCTTAACTTTACAATATTGTATTGCTTTTGCCATACTTCAAGATGGATCCGCCACAAGTGTACATGTGTTCCCCATCCTGAACCCTCCTCCCTCCTCCCTCCCCATACCATCCCTCTGGATCTCTTTTATACTTTAATAAAACTTTTTTACACACAAACTCTGAGTGATCAAGCCTCCTTACTGACACTGGATTGAATTCTCTCCTCTGGAGGCCAAGAATCCTGGCATAGTTCACAGCTCAGCAACAACCTTTCAAGACTCTTAAGAGCCCCTTGGATTGAGAGGAGATCAAGCCAGTCAGTCCTAAAGCAAATCAACTCTGAATTGGAAGAAAAGATGCTAAGGCTAAAACTACAGTATTTGGCCACTTGATTCAAAGAGCCAACTCATTGGAAAGACCCTGAGGGCAGGAGGAAAAGGGAATGGCAGAGGATAAAATGATTAGTTAGCATAGCCAACTCAATGGACATGAATTTGAGCAAGCTCCAGGAGATAGTGAAGGACAGGGGAGCCTGGCATGCTGAAGTTCATGGGGTTGCAAAGAGTCAGACATTACCGAGTGACTGAACAACAACAGCAAATGGGAAATTGCTGTAGAGTACAGGATGCTCAGCTTGGTGCCCTTTAGTGACTTAGAGGGGTAGGATGTGGTGATGGGGGGTCTAAAAAGAAGGGGTGTATGTATACTTATAGCTGATTCACTTTTTTGTATAGCATAAACCAACACAGCATTATACAGAAATTATAGTCTAATAAAAAAATAAAATAAATTTTAAAAGATCACACCTGCAGACACACACTGTGATTGCACTTGTGACTTACCTGCCTTTACTACTCCAGGAGCTCTGACTGACATATAACAAAATCCAGGTTGACCTGAAGGGTGATGACTTCCTTGTGACCAAGTGTCCTGTCATCTGGGCCAGACACATAAGAGAAACTATCCTACTAAGTGACCGCAGGATGACTCACTAGCCAGTCCAGCTAAAATTAGCTGAGTTAACCCTAACCAGAGGAATCTGCACAGCTAGTTAACAGAATTTGAGCTAAAGAAATAGTTATTTCTTTAAGTCATTAAGTTTCAAGTGGGTTGTTCATAGCAAAAGCTAAGTAATAGAAAATCTAATAAAAAGCTATAAGCCATCAGTAACAACATATGCCCTGCCTACTCCCATGGCCTTATTGGGAAGAGAATGACTGTGCTGGATGGGGAAGGCTCTGAAGGGCAGAGCCTAGGGGAGGATGAGACCTGAATGTCAGAGGCACTTGGTGAACAACAGTCAGGATGGCATCCTCTCTTTCTGAGACTGGCCAGCAGAAACTTGCCCAAGTTTCTTGCCATGGTCAGAAGGACATATGTTGACAACTGTCATCTTTCCCCTTGACATTAATCTTTTCTCAGTCATTTGAATTTTATCCTTTTTAAAAAATATGTAGCATATCTGGATTACATCTGAATATCATTCCTATAGAAATATTCATAGAGTCCACAATAAGAATTTTTGAGATCCCAGTTCAGAGATAAGGAAAATATATTTCCTGTCTGTGACAACATAAGGAATGAAAGGTCCATAAGTGAGATTTACTCAAGACAGGGGGAATTTCTTCCTCAGACAAAATGTACTTGACCCAATTGTTCCATAAGTGATATATTTATGTATTTTGATTCATGTTTGTCTATTTGACATTTTTTTTATAATCTGTTTCTATTGCTAAATAAAGGTAGTATAGAGAAAAATGCACAAAACCTAGAAGTATTGTTTATTGAAAAATTATGAGGGAAACGCCCCTGTGACCACACTCAAGTCAGAGAGGGAGCCTTTCCCTCACACCAGAGGCCCTTTTTGTTCACAGTCAGTGTTCACAATCTTGACGCGTGGTGATTGAGCCCCTGTTTAACTGGATACTTTTACCATCTCTTCAGAGGTGAAAAATAGACACAGCTACATGTGTATCCTAAAATGCAACAGTTCAGTCATTTGTTTTAAATTTTATATTATTGAACTCATTCCTCATTGTCTCAATTATTTTACTGTTGTCTCTTGCTTTGTGTGACTGTAATCTATTCATTTTCATCAACAGGTATTCCACTGTATGAATACACTGGATAATTTACTATAGAAAGACACCCAAGGTTTCCAACTTTCAGGTATTACAACAGTATTGCTGGGACTGTTTTTACATGTCTCCTTGTGCACATGCACATGTTTTTCTGGGGAGGCCCCTTTTTGAATTGTAAGATAAGCACATCTTCATATTTAGTGAAACAGTTTAACATGGTGTAACCATTTTGCCTGCCACAAGCAGCAGAGTTGTTTCCAATGCTCCATATCTTGTAAGCACTTGATATTGTCAGACGTTTAATTTTTTCCAATCTGATAGGTATGTGGTAGAATGTCTTATGCTCTTTTTCAGCATTGTAGTCAGAATCTTATCTTTTCTTTACAATTATACAGTAAATACAATATTGTGTTAGTGTCTTCCATACATAAACATGATTTAGCTACAGGTATACATATGTCCCTCCCTCTTGAACCTCTCTCCCACCTGCCACTCAATCCCATCCCATCCCTCTACATTGTCACAGAGTACTGGGTTTGAGCTCCCTGATCATGCAGCAAATTTCCACTGGCTATCTATTTTACATATGTTAGTGAATACTCTCTTCATTCATCCCACCCTTTCCTTACCCCCACCCTATGTCCACAAGTCTGTTCTCTATGGCTGTGTCTCTATTGCTTTCCTGCAAATAGGTTCATCAGTACGATCTTTCTAGATTCCATGTATATGTATTAATATGGGATATTTGTTTCTTTCTTCCTGACCTACTTCATCTGTATAATAAAATCTAGGTTCATCCACCTCACTAGAACTAACTCACATGCATTCCTTTTTATGGCTCCATTGTATAGCTCATATATGTACCACAACATCTTTATTCTTTCATCTATCAGTGGACATCTAGGTTTCACCCATATCCAAGTTATTGGAAATAGTTCTGCAAAGAATATTGGGGTACATCTGTCTTTTTCAAATTTGGTTTCCACAGGGAGTATGTCCAGTAGTGGGATTTTTTTAGTAATACAGTAGTTTTATTCCTAGTTTTTAAGGAGTACCCATACTGTTCTTTTCATACTGTTCATGGGGTTCTCAAGGCAAGAAAACTGAAGTAGTTTGCATTTCCCTTCTTCAGTGGACCACATTCTGTCAGACCTCTCCACCATGACCCTCCTGTCTTGGATGGCCCCACACGGCATGGTGTAGTTTCACTGAGTTGGACAAGGCTGTGGTCCTTATGATCAAATCGGCTGCTGCTGCTGCTGCTAAGTCGCTTCAGTCGTGTCCGACTCTGTGCGACCCCATAGACGGCAGCCCATCAGGCTCCCCCGTCCCTGGGATTCTCCAGGCAGGAACACTGGAGTGGGTTGCCATTTCCTTCTCCAATGCATGAAAGTGAAAAGTGAAAGTGAAGTCGCTCAGTCGTGTCCGACTCTTAGCGACCCCATGGACTGCAGCCTACCAGGCTCCACCGTCCATGGGATTTTCCAGGCAAAAGTACTGGGGTGGGGTGCCACTGCCTTCCCCTCAAATCGGCTAGTTTTCTGTAATTATGGTTTCAGTATGTCTGCTCTCTGATGTCCTCTAGCAACACCTACCATCTTATTTGGGTTTCTCTTACCTTGGACGTGGGGGTATCTCTTCACGGCTGCTCCAGCAAAGCACAGCTGCCGCTCCTTACCTTGTGTGAGGGGTATCTCCTTATGGCCTCCCCTCCTGACCTTGAAGGTGGAGTGGCTGCTCTCGGCTCTCCTTTGCCTGTGCAACCGCTGCTGCATGGACTTGGGGTTGTTCCTCTCAGCGGCCGCCCCTGATCTCGGATGGCGGGTAGCATGTCTCAGATGATAAGATGCTGAGAGGGGAACTCCCTGGGTCGGTAGGCGACCAATATTGTACCGGAGATCAGTGGAGAAATAACTCCAGAAAGAATGAAGGGATGGAGCCAAAGCAAAAACAATACCCAGTTGTGGATGTGACTGGTGATAGAAGCACGGTGCGATGCTGTAAAGAGCAGTATTGCATAGGAACCTGGAATGTTAGGTCCATGAATAAAGGTAAATTGGAAGTGATCAAAGAGGAGATGGCAAGAGTGAATGTTGACATTGGAGGAATCACTGAACTAAAATGGACTGGAATGGGTGAATTTAACTCAGATGACCATTATATCTACTACTGCAGGCAGGAATCCCTTAAAAGAAATGAAATAGCCATCATGGTCAACAAGGGTCCGAAATGCAGTACTTGGATGCAATCTCAAAAATGAAAGAATGATCTCTGTTCATTTTCAAGGAAAACTATTAAATATCACAGTAATTCAAGCCTATGCCCCACCAGCAATGCTGAAGAAGCTGAAGTTGAACAGTTCTATTGGTTCCAAATAGGAAAAGGAGTACGTCAAGGCTGCATATTGTCACCATGTTTATTTAACTTATATGCAGAGTACATCATGAGAAATGCTGGACTGGAAGAAACACAAGTTGGAATCAAGATTGCCGGGAGAAATATCAATAACCTCAGATATGCAGATGACACCACTCTTATGGCAGAAAGTGAAGAGGGGCTAAAAAGCCTCTTGATGAAAGTGAAAGAGGAGAGTGAAAAGGTTGGCTTAAAGCTCAACATTCAGAAAACGAAGATCATGGCATCTGGTCTCATCACTGCATGGGAAATAGATGGGGAAACAGTGGAAACAGTGTCAGACTTTGTTTTTCTGGGCTCCAAAATCACTGCAGATGGTGACTGTAGCCATGAAATTAAAAGACGCTTGCTCCTTGGAAGGAAAGTTATGACCAACCTAGATAGCATATTCAAAAGCAGAGACATTACTTTACCAACAAAGGTTCGCCTAGTCAAGGCTATGGTCTTTCCTGTGGTCATGTATGCATGTGAGAGCTGGACTGTGAAGAAGGCTGAGCGCCGAAGAATTGATGCTTTTGAACTGTGGTGTTGGAGAAGACTCTTGAGAGTCCCTTGGACTGCAAGAAGATCCAACCAGTCCATTCTGAAGGAGATCAATCCTGGAATTTCTTTAGAAGGAATGATGCTAAAGCTGAAACTCCAGTATTTTGGCCACCTCATGCGAAGAGTTGACTCATTGGAGAAGACTCTGATGCTGGGAGGGATTGAGGGCAGGAGGAGAAGGGGACGACAGAGGATGAGATGGCTGGATGGCATCACTGACTCGATGGATGCGAGTCTGAGTGACCTCCGGGAGCTGGTGATGGACAGGGAGGCCTGGCGTGCTGCGGTTCATGGGGTCGTGGAGAGTCGGACACGACTGAGCGACTGATCTGATCTGATCTGATCTGATGAAGACCTACAAGACCTTTTGAACTAACACTCAAAAAACATGTCCTTTTCATTATAGGGGACTGGAATGCAAAAGTAGGAAGTCTGGAAACAGCTGGAGTAACAGGCAAATTTGGCCTTGGAGTACAGAATGAAGCAGGGCAAAGGCTAATAGAGTTTTCCCAAAAGAATTCACGGGTCATAGCAGACACCCTCTTCCAACAATATAAGAGAAGACTCTACACATGAACATCACCAGATGGTCAACACCAAAATCAGATTAATTATATTCTTTGCAGCCAAAGATGTAGAAGCTTTATGCAGTCAACAAAAGCAAGACTGAGAGCTGACTGTGGCTCAGATCATGAACTCCTTATTCTCAAATTCAGACTTAAATTGAAGAAAGTGGGGAAAACCACTATACCATTCAGGTATGACCTAAATTAAGTCCCTTATGATTATGCAGTGGAAGTGAGAAATAGATTTTAGGGACTAGGTCTGAGAGACAGAGTACCTAATGAAATACAGACAGATGTTCGTGACATCGTACAGGAGATCAAGATCATCACCATGGAAAAGAAATGCAAAAAAGCAAAATGGCTGTCCAGGTAGGCCTTGCAAATAGCTGTGAAAAGAAGAGAAGTGAAAAGCAAAGGACAAAAGGAAAGATATAAGCATCTGATTTCAGAGTTCCAAAGAATAGCAAGAAGAGATAAGAAAGCCTTCCTCAGAGATCAATGCAAAGAAATAGAGGAAAATAACAGAATGGAAAAGACTAGAGATCTCTTCAGGAAAATTAGAGATACCAAGGGAACATTTCATGCAAAGATGGGCTCGATAAAGGACAGAAATGGTATGAACCTAACAGAAGCAGAAGATATTAAGAAGAGGTGGCAAGAATACACGGGAGAAGTGTACAAAAAAGAGCTACACGACCCAGATAATCACGATGGTGTGATTACTCATGCAGAGCCAGACATCCTGGAATGTGAAGTCAAGTGGGCCTTAGAAAGCATCACTACAAACAAAGCTAGTGGAGGTGATGGAATTTCAGTTGAGTTATTCCAAATCCTGAAAGATGATGCTGTGAAAGAGCTGCACTCAGTATGCCAACAAATTTGGAAAACTCAGAAGTGGCCACAGGACTGAAAAAGGTCATTTTTCATTCAAATCCCAAAGAAATGTAATGCCAAAGAATGCTCAAACTACCACACAATTGCCCTCATGTCACACGCTAGTAAAGTAATGCTCAAAATTCCCCAAGTCAGGCTTCGGCAATATGTGAACTGTGAACTTCCAGATGTTCAAGCTGGTTTTAGAAAAGGCAGAGGAACCAGAGATCAAATTGCCAACATCCGCTGGATCATCAAAAAAACAGGAGAGTTACAGAAAAACATCTTTTTCTGCTTTATTGACTATGCAAAAGCCTTTGACTTTGTGGACCACAATAAACTGTGGAAAATTCTGAAAGAGATGGGAATACCAGACCACCTGATCTGCCTCTTGAGAAATCTGTATGCAGGTCAGGAAGCAGCAGTTAGACCTGGCCATGGAACAACAGAGTGGTTCCAAATAGGAAAAGAAGTACGTCAAGTCTGTATATTGTCACACTGCTTATTTAACTTTTATGCAGAGTACATCATGAGAAATGCTGGGCTGGAAGAAGCACAAGCTGGAATCAAGATTGTGGGGAGAAATATCAATAACCTCAGATATGCAGATGACACCACCCTTATGGCAGAAAGTGAAGAGGAACTCAAAAGCCTCTTGATAAAAGTGAAAGAGGAGAGTGAAAAAGTTGGCTTAAAGCTCAGCATTTAGCAAACTAAGATCATGGTATCAGGTCCCATCAGTTCATGGCAAATAGGTGGGGAAACAATGGAAACAGTGTCAAACTATTTTGGGGGGGCTCCAAAATCACTGCTGATGGTGATTGCAGCCATGAAATTAAAAGACACTTACTCCTTGGAAGGAAAATTAACCAACGTAGATAGCATGTTGAAAAACAGAGATATTACTTTGGCAACAAAGATCCATCTCATCAAGGCTATGGTTTTTCCAGTGGTCATGTATGGATGTGAGAGTTGGACTGTGAAGAAAGCTGAGTGCTGAAGAATTGATGCTTTTGAACTGTGGTGTTGGAGAAGACTCTTGAGAGTCCCTTGGACTGCAAGGAGATCCAACCAGTCCATCCTAAAGGAGTTCAGTCCTGGGTGTTCATTGGAAGGACTGATGCTGAACCTGAAACTCCAATAATTTGGCCATCTCATGTGAATGGTTGACTCATTGTAAAAGACCCTGATGCTGGGAGGGATTGGGGGCACGAGGAGAAGGTGACAACAGTGGATGAGATGGCTGGATGGCATCACCGACTCGGTGGACATGAGTTTGAGTGTACTCCAGGAGTTGGTGATGGACAGGGAGGCCTGGCGTGCTGCGATTTAAGGGGTTGCAAAGAGTTGGACACGACTGAGTGACTGAACTGGTACTGTTCTCCATAGTGGCTGTACCAATTGATCTTCGCACCAGTGGTGCAAGACGGTCCCCTTTTCTTCACAACCTCTCCAGCATTTATTTTTTGTAGATTTTTTGGCAATGACCATTCTGATAGATGTGAGGTGATACATCATTGTATTTTTTATTTGCATTTCCCTAATTATAAGTGATGTTTAGCATCTTTTCATGTGTTTATTGGACATGTGTATGTCTTCTTTGGCTAAATGTCTATTTAGGTTTTCTGCCTACTTTTTCATTTGGGTGCTTGTTTTGCTTGTACTGATTTGCATGATTTGCTTGTATATTTTGGAGATTAATTCTCTTTCCGTTGATTCATTTGCTTTTATTTTCTCCCATTCTGAGGGTTGGTTTTCACCTTATTGATAGTTTCCTTTACTATGTAAAAACTTTTAATCAGGTCTCATTTGTTTATTTTTGTTTTTATTTTCATTATTCTAGGAGGTGAGTTACAGAGGGTCATGCTGTAATTTATGTCAAGGAGTGTACTGCCAATACTATCCTCTAGGAACTTTATAATTTCTTGCCTTCCATTTAAATCTTTAATATATTTTGCATTTATTTTTGTGTATGGTGTTAAAAGGTGTTATAGTTTCATTCTTTTACATATAGCTGTACAGTCTTCCCAATACCACTTATTGAAGAGGTTTTCTTTGTATATACTTGCCTCTTTTGTCAAAGATAAGGTAACATAGATATGTGGGTTTATTTCTGGGCTTTCTATCATGTTCATTTGTCTTTATTTTTGTTTTCATGCCAGTATCACACTATTTTGATAACTGTAGCTTTGTAGTATTGGAGAAGGAAATGGCAACCCATTCCAGTGTTCTTGCCTGGAGAATCCCCGGGATGGGGGAGTCTGGTGGGCTGCCATCTATGGGGTTGCACAGAGTCAGACATGACTGAAGCAACTTAGCAGCAGCAGCAGCAGCAGCTTTGTAGTACACCCTGAAGTCAGGAAGCTTGATTCATCCACCTCCATTTTTTCTTTTTTTCTCAAGATTACTTTGGCTATTTGGAGTCTTTAGTGTTTCCATACAAATTGTGATATATTTTTTTCTCTAGTTCTGTGGGCATTATCATTGGTAGTTTGATAATATTGCATTGAATCTGTAGATTGTATTGGGTCATATAGTCATTTTCCAGTGTTGATTCTTCCAATTGAATAAAATAGTATATTTCTCCATCTGCTTGAGTTGTGTTTGATTTCTTTCATCACTGTCTTATAGTTTTCTGCATACAGTTATTTTTTTCTCTTTAAATATTCCTAGGTATTTTATTCCTTTTGTTGCAATGGTCAATGGATTGTTTCCTTAATTTCTCTGTCTGAATTTTCATTGTTAGAGTATAGGAATCCAAGGGATTTCTGTGTATTGATTTTATATTCTGTGATTTTACTATATTCATTGATTAACTTTAATGATTTTCTGGTGTCATCTTTAGGGTTTGCTCTATACAGTATATACAGTATCATTTCTTCTGCAAACAGTGGTAGTTTTACTTCTTCATTTCCAATCTGGATTCTTTTCTTTTTTTTTTTTTTGTTCTCTGACAGTTGTGGCAAAGATTTCCAAAACTATTGAATAATAGTGGTTATGGTGGGCACCGTTGTCTTGTTCCTGATCTTAGAGGAAATGGTTTCGGGTTTTTACCACTAGAATAATGTTTGCTGTGAGCTTATTATCTTGAGGTAGAATTCTTCTATGCCTACTATTTTGAGAGTTTTTATCATAAATTGGTTTTGAATATTGTTGAAAGCTTTATCTGCATCTATTGAGATCATCATATGGTTTTTATATTTCAATTTGTTACTATAGTGCTGCTACTGCTAAGTCACTTCAGTCGTGTCTGACTCTGTGAGACCCCATAGACGACAGCCCACCATGCTCCCCCATCCCTGGGATTCTCTAGGCAAGAACAGTGGAGTGGGTTGCCATTTCCTTCTCCAATGCATGAAAGTGAAGTCGCTTAGTTACTATAGTGTATCACATCAATTGATTTGTGTATATTGAGGAATACATGCCTCCCTGGGATAAAGCCCACTTGATCATGATTCATGATCCTTTCTATGTGTTGTTGGATTCTGTTTGCTAAAATTTTGTTCAGGATTTTTTCCATCTATGTTCATCATTGATATCGGCCTGCAATTTTTGTGTGTGCATGTGTGGAATCTTTGGTTTTATCATGGTGATGATGGCCTCAAAGAATGAGTTGAGGAGTTTTCCTTCCTCTATAGTTTCCTGGAAATGTTTGAACAGTATAAGTGTAAGCTCTTTAAAATTTGATAGAATTCACCTGGAAGCTGTCTGACCCTGATTTTTTTTTTTTTTTTTTTGGGTGTTGTTATTGTTAGAATATTTTTTATTGCAGTTTGTATTTCTGGGCTTGTCATTGGTCTATTTGTATTTTCTATACTTTCTGGTTCAGTTTTGGAAGGTTATGTTTTTCTAAAAAGTTGTCCATTTCTTCCAAGTTGTCCATTTTATTGACATATAGTTGCATACAGTAGTCTCTTGTGATCCTTTGTATTTATGTGTTCTTTGCTGTAACTTCTCCATTTTCATTTCTAATTGCATTGATTTGAGTCTTCTCCCTTTTTTTCTTAATGAATCTGGCTAATGGTTTGTCAATGTTGTTTATCATCTCCAAGAACCAGCTTTTAGTGATCTTTGTTATTGTCTAATTTATTTTCCATTTATTTCTGCTCTGATCTTTATTATTTCTTTCCTTCTACTAATTTTGGGTTTTTTGTTTTGCTCTTCTGTTTCTAGTTGCTTTAGCTTCAAGATTAGGTTGTTCATTTTATGTTTTTCTTGTTTCTTGAGGCAAGTTTGTATTGCCTCAAGAATAAGAGAGATATAAACATCCCTCTTAACACTGCTTTTAATGCATCCCATAGGTTTTGAGTTGTCATTTGCTGTTAGGTATATTTTGATTTCTTTTTTGATTTATTCAGTGATCTGTTGGTCATTCAGAATCATATCATTTAGTCTCAATATGTCTGTGTTTTATATAGATTTTTTTTCCTTCCCCCTGTGATTGATGTGTAATCTTATATCACTGTGGTTCATAAAAGATGCTTAAAATAATTTCATTTTTTTTAACTTGCCAAAGCTTGATATGTGATACAAGATATAATCTATCTTAGAGAATATTCCATGTGCACTGGAAAAAATAATGAAATCTACTGTTTTTGCATGAAGTGCCCTGTAGATATCAATTAGGTCCGGCTGGTTCAATGTATCATTTAAAACTTGTGTTTCCTTATTAATTTTCTGTCTGGATGAGCCATCCATTAATGTGAATTGTGTAAATTCTCCCATTATTATTTTATTACTCTCAATTTCTCCTTTAATAGTTGTTAGCATTTGTCTTATGCATTAGAAGCATATGTATATTTATAATTGTTATATATTCTTCTTGGATTGATCATTATGTAGTAATCATTGATCATTATGTAGTGTCCTTCTTCGTCTCTTGCTATGGTCTTTACTTTAAAGTTTATTTTGTCTGATATGAATATTGCTACTTCTGCTTTCTTTTGATTTCTGTTTGCATGGTAAATCTTTTTCCAGCCCTTCACTTTCAGTCTGTATATGTCCTTAGATCTGAGGTAGATCTCATATCGACAGAATATATAAGGGTCTTGTTTTAGTATGCATTTAGCTATACTGTGTCTTTTGGCTGCAGTATTTAGTCCATTTACATTTATGGTAATTATTGATATGTATGATCCTCTTACCATGTGTTGTTTTGTGTTTGGCTTGTAAGCCCTTTCTTTCTCATTTGTTTTCTGTCTAGAGAAATTCCTTTAGCATTTGTTGTAAAGCTGGTTTGGCAGTGCTAAATTCTCTTAATATTTGCTTGTCTATAAAGATTTTGATTTCCTTCTTTGAATCTGAATGAGATTCTTTCTGGATAGAGTAATCTTGGCTGTAAATTTTTTTCTTCTCATCACTTTAAGTATATTCTGCCACTCCCTTATGGCCTGCAGAACTTCTGGTGAACAATCAGCTGTTTGCCTTATGGGGATCCTCTTGTATTTTATTTATTGCTTTTCCTTTGCTGCTTTTAATATTAGTCTTTTGTTTTTAATTTTTGTTAGTTTGATCAATATGTATCTTGGTGTGTTTCTCCTTGGGTTTATCTTGTATTGGGACTCTCTGGGCTTCCTGGAATTAGGTGGTTATTTCATTTCCCATTTTAGGGAAGTTTTGACTATAATCTCCTCAAATATTTTCTCATGCCCTTTTCTGTTGTTTTGTTCTTCTGGGGCCACTAATGATAATTCTAATGTTATGTTTAATGTCCCAGAGGTCTCTGAGATAGTGCTCATTTCATTTTATTCTTTATTATTATTATTCCACTCTGCTTCATTTATTTCTACCATTCTATCTTCCATCTCACTTATCTGCTTTTCTGCCTCTGCCACTGTTACTCTGCTCTTGGGTCCCTCTGCTGCTGCTGCTGCTAAGTCGCTTCAGTCGTGTCTGACTCTTTGTGACCCCATAAATAGGAGCACACCAGGCTCCACCATCCCTGGGATTCTCCAGGCAAGAACACTGGAGTGGGTTGCCATTTCCTTCTCCAATGCATGAAAGTGAAAAGTGAAAGTGAAGTCACATGGTCGTATCCGACTCTTAGTGACCCCATGGACTGCAGCCTACCAGGCTCTTCCATCCGTGGGATTTTCCAGGCAAGAGTACTGGAGTGGGTTGCCATTGCCTTTTCTGATTGGGTTCCTCTGGTATGTATTAAATATCAGTTATTGGAATGTTTATTGCAGATTGTTTATTCTTTATTCTTATTGTTATTCAAAGAATAAAGAATAAACTATGTCCTTATTAAACATTTCTTGCACCTTCTTGATCTATTCCTCTAGTCTATTTATCCATTTTATTTTCAAGATTTTAGATCATCTTTACTATCATTACACTGATTTTTTTTTTTTCAAGTATATTGTCTATTTCTCTTCATTTGTTTGGTATTGTGGGTTTTAAAACTGTTCCTTCATCTACTGAATGTTTCTCTGTCATTTCATTTTGTTTAATTCACTGTGTTTTATGTATCCTTTTTGCAGGCTGGAAGGCTGTAGCTTCTGTTAATTGTAGAGTCTGCTCCCTCTGGTTGAGACTGGACCAGTGGTTTCTGAAGATCTCCTGGTTGGTTGAATTCTTGCCTGTGTTCTGGTGGATGGAGCTGGATCTTGTCTCTTTGAAGGGCAGTGCTGTATCAAGTAGTGTATTTTGGGGTGTCCATGAGTTTGGTATGGCTTTGAGCAGCCTGTCTGCTAATGTGCAGGGTTGTGGTTCTCTTTTTCTGAAGTACTAGCATGGGGCATCTGGCACTGGAGCTTACTGCCCTTTGGGTGGGGCCTGGTATTAGTGTTGAAATAGAGGTCTTTGGGATAGCTCTTATTGATTAGTGTTCCACGGGGTCAGGAGTTCTCTGGTAGTTCAAAGCCCTGGACTTGGGTCTTCCACCTCAGGGATTAAGGTCCAACCTTTTACTGTATCACTAAGACCTCAGAAGCTACGTAGCACAGAAGACAAAAACCCAAAACTAATGGTGAAAGCATCATTCAACAGCCAAGAACACCCAGAGAAACTCACACCAAAACACTTCAATATTTCTAGGAAGGTCTCATGACCCATTGTGTGCAGTGTAGGGTCCACTTAGTCTCAGATCTGGCCTTACTCCAGCTTGTACTTGCCCCAAGAGCCCACACTTGCCCCTAACTTCCACAGTCTTGGGCTAAATGCAGGTATTTAATCTGCTACACCTGCAACTGGTGGAGCTAATTCCCTTTCTCTTCTTTGGTCACATAGTCCCTGGTGTTCTGCTTTAGTTTGGGGTCTGACTTCGCTTATATGTCACCCTCAGGTGTCTGTTCCCTGTCCAGACAAAGGTAAAGGACAAGGTTTATTAGAGCTTACTTGCTCAATCTGGCTGGGAGAGAGAAAGGAGCATAGCAGCCACAGTTGGGATATGCCTGGGGGTGCCTTCACAGATAGAGACTTGTCACATGTTGTTATAGTCTGAGTCATGCACTCTGCCAGAGAAATTTGCCCAAGTTGTGTGTTCCTATGGAGAGCCAAGCTGCTTAGGCTCTCTTAGAAAATTGTGGACAGTAACCTGTGCCTGTTCATAGCCTGGTGGTAGCTACCACCTCTGGGGTCAGGATGACATTGGTGGCTTTTGTCTACTACCTCAGGCACTTTCTCTTGCTTTGTCAGTGCCTGTGACTTACTCTTCACCTTCTGGGCTCATAAATTTCAGTCCTGTCAAATCTTCCCCCTGGGTCTTCAACAAGTTTTTTCAGGTTTTGAAAGCTGTTGGAGAGCTTTTAGCAGGTGTCTGCCAAGGATCTAAATTAGTGTCCTGGGCATCAATAACATCTTACTACTCTGGGACTCTCAGTCTTTTTCCTAGACTCCCTCAGCTGTCACATTGGCCCCTCAGAGTATCCTCATGGCAGTCAACCTCAGTCTTCTTCCTTGGGTCTGATACCAGTGTCTGAGCTTTGCACCCTGCCCCTCCCCTGTACAACACTGAGGTCAGGGAGGCATGTGAGCTGCTTCTCAGCTGGGAAGTGCTGCTCAGCAATATCTGTGGTGAATTCTTTCCTTTTGCCTTCTGAGCACACATTGTTCACTCTCATTTGAGATTCCAAAGCTCTACCCTGACCTCCCCTGTGAGGGGGTTTCTGAGTATGTTGAAACTTCCTCCTTTGTGGTTTCCTCCCTGGGGTGCAAGTCCCATCTTGAAATTATTTGTCTCTTGTTTTCTCTTTTGCCTTATCTCATTCTAAGGAGCTTGAATTGTCTTTAATGAAGTTTGAAGTCCTCAGCTAGCATTCAGAAGTTTGTGTTGTAGGAGTTGTTCCATATTCAGATGAATTTTTTTATGTACTTGTGCAGAAGAAGATGACTTTCTTGCCTTATTCCTCCACCATCTTCTTTCATTGGTCCTCTCCTTATGATTTTGTTTTCCATTTTTTAATTGTGAATAAAGTTGAGCATATTTTAATATATTTTTAATCACTGGATTTCTTTTTCATGAAGTACCTGTTCAAGTGTCTTTTGTCCTGTTGTGTGTGTATTTTTATTTTTTAATGCTTTTTAGTGTTTTACTTTACTTTATTTTAAACATGCTTTAAATATGAAAGTTCATTTGGTTTTATGTGTTAAACTAGTTTTTTTTTCTTTATTAATATGTGCATCTTTCAGGTTGCTTGTAATGTCTTATTAAAAAAAAATATTTTCCTTTCTAAAAACTTAGTTTTAATTGAAGGGTAATTGTTTTACAATATTGTATTGGTTTCTGCCATACATAAAGATGAATCAGCCTTAGGTATACATATGTTCCCTCCCTTTTGAACCTCCCTCCCACCTTACACCCCACCCCACCCCTTTAGATTTTTACAAATCACTGATTTGAGCTCCCTGAGTCATACAGTAAATTCCCACTAGCTATCTATTTTATATATGGTAATGCATATGTTTAATCTATTGTCTCAATTTGTCCTACCCTCCCCTTTCTTCACTTTGTCCACATGTTTGCTCTCTATGTCTGCCCCTCTATTGCTGCCCTGCAAATAGGTTCATCAGTACCATCTTCTTAGATTCCATATATATGAGTTAATATATATTTATTTTTCTGACTTATGTCACTCTGTATAATAGGCTCTAGGTTCATCCACATCAATAGAACTTACTCATATGCATTCATTTTTTTATGCCTGAGTAATATTCCATTGTGCATATGGACCACAACTTCCTTATCCATTCATCTGTCAGTATTGGGATACATGTGTCTTTTTCAATTATAGTTTTCACAGGGTATATGCCCAATAGTGGAATTTGTTGGGTCCTATGATAGAAGACCTGATGAACTATGGAATGAGGTTCGTGACATTGTACAGAAGACAGGGATCAAGACCATATGCCAAAGAGTGCTCAAACTACCGCACAATTGCACTCATCTCACACGCTAGTAAAGTAATGCTCAAAATTCTCCAAGCCAGGCTTCAGCAATATGTAAACCATGAACTTCCAGATGTTCAAGCTGGATTTAGAAAAGGCAGAGGAACCAGAGATCAAATTGCCAACATCTGCTGGATCATAGAAAAGGCAAGAGAGTTCCAGAAAAACATCTATTTCTGCTTTATTGACTATGCCAAAGCCTTTGACTGTGTAGATCACAATAAACTGTGGAAAATTCTGAAAGAGATGGGAATACCAGACCACCTGATCTGCCTCTTGAGAAATCTGTATGCAGGTCAGGAAGCAACAGTTAGAACTGGTCATGGAACAACAGACTGGTTCCAAATAGGAAAAGGAGTACGTCAAGGCTGTATATTGTCACCATGTTTATTTAACTTATATGCAGAGTACATCATGAGAAATGCTGGACTGGAAAAAACACAAGCTGGAATCAAGATTGCTGGGAGAAATATCAATAACCTCAGATATGCAGATGATACCACCCTTATGGCAGAAAGTGAAGAGGAACTCAAAAGCCTCTTGATGGAAGTGACAGTGGAGAGTGAAAAGGTTGGCTTAAAGCTCAACATTCAGAAAACGAAGATCATGGCATCTGGTCCCATCACTACATGGGAAATAGATGAAGAAACAGTGGAAACAGTGTCAGACTTTCTTTTTCTGGGCTCCAAAATCACTGCAGATGGTGACTGCAGCCATGAAATTAAAAGACGCTTACTCCTTGGAAGGAAAGTTATGACCAACCTAGATAGCATATTCAAAAGCAGAGACATCACTTTGCCAACAAAGGTTCGCCTAGTCAAGGCTATGGTCTTTCCTGTGGTCATGTATGGATGTGAGAGCTGGACTGTGAAGAAGGCTGAGCGCCGAAGAATTGATGCTTTTGAACTGTGGTGTTGGAGAAGACTCTTGAGAGTCCCTTGGAGTGCAAGGAGATCCAACCAGTCCATTCTGAAGGAGGTCAATCCTGGGATTTCTTTGGAAGGAATGATGCTAAAACTGAAACTCCAGTATTTTGGCCACCTCATGCGAAGATTTGACTCATTGGAGAAGACTCTGATGCTGGGAGTGATTGGGGGCAGGAGGAGAAGGGGACGACAGAGGATGAGATGGCTGGATGGCATCACTGACTCGATGGATGTGAGTCTGAGTGACCTCCGGGAGCTGGTGATGGACAGGGAGGCCTGGCGTGCTGCAGTTCATGGGGTGGCAAAGAGTCGGACACGACTGAGCGACTGATCTGATCTGATCTGATGGTAGAAGAAAATATTTCTTACTCTGAAGTCACAAGATAGTCTTGAATATCAACTCCTACAATCTTTGCAGTGTTGTCTCTTAACATTAAACATGTTACACAACAGGTATTGATTCTTTTATATGTGTGAAATAAAGCTATAATTTATTTTCCATATGGAGACACATTTGTTCTAGAACCATTAAGTAAAAGAACAGTTTTTATTCTACCCTGTCCTGTCATCTGCCCTGTCATCTCAGTTGTAATTTAAGTGATCAGGTACCTGTCTACCCATTTCTGGCCTGATTTATTTGTCTATCCTGGCACTAATGCCACATTCTATCAATTCTCATGGTTTTTCAATGTCTTGATATCTGGCAGAATATCGTCTTCATAACTAACTCATGTTTGAGAGAGTATAGCTATTCTTGGTCTTTCCCATTCCTATGCAAATCTAGAATGAGCCTGGGCATTTTTGCCCTCACTCACAAATTGTTTGTTGCTAGTACATGAAATATTATCATATTCATATCACACAGACAAACACACATGCACATGCACGTATACATATGACACAATCAAAGTGTTATAACTCTGGAGGGATTCGGAATAATGGATGGAGGGAAGGACAAGTGCAAAATCTGTTGGAAATAAAACCAGGGTAATAGTAACAGAGGTGTGGGTGGAATGAGCCTGGCTTAAGAGTAGTTTAGGAGACTTATGGGAAACAATGACAAGACATTGCCTCCAAGTGATTGATGGAAGGAATAAGGCTTTAAGGGAGGAAGTTTACATGAATGTACCACAAAGAAAATGGTGAATGGATAGAAACTTATTCAAAACAGGCTGCCCACAGGTTATGTAGAAGTCTTTACAACAGTAAAATTTCACAATTGTAGAGAACTTTGAAAGAATGGGAGATTTATGGTTGATATGAAATTAGTGATTGACAAACATGCTAACATAGGAATTATGCCAGGCTTCATTGTGTTTAATTTTTTTTCCCATTTTTGACATTCCTAGAAATAGGTTTTAAAATTTCTACATCTGGTGCCTTTCAGGTAAGTTGATTTCAGTTTGCAATATCATATGTCTCACTGAAAAGTATTGAAATTTTTTTTTTCAATTTATAGTATCTACCACGATTTGACTCAGCCTGTGTTTTCTAATAAATTCTGATTTATTTAATTTATTTTTATCAAGTTAAGAAAAGTAGATCATGTAATAACTGTGGTTCAAATTTATATTCAATATTTGCTCCCATTCCTTTTCAGAGATTAATAAGACATGTATTAATTTGTGACCACGAGGTGATTTTTAGAAAAATTTAACTTGCTTTGAAATGTATGCATATTTAATGTAGTCATTGAAGTCAGATGTTTCACAATGAATATCACATTTTGTCTTTCCATTTCGTGCCCTTCTGAGTTTTGCACTTTTGAAGGAAATGGACCCTCGGAGCATGATACATTTGATTCAAAGTTACTTGCAATAGGATGCTATTTTATCTGTCAAAATCTAATGTAACCACAGACTGTGTTCTCAGTTTGAGACTTGTAGTCTTGGGGACTGTTAATGTAAATTCTGAATATAAGCATGTGGCAGGGCAAACAGGAGGAAGTGCTTTGATAATTGCCTAGGAGATGTAGATTTGGGAAGATGCAAAATCCATAATTAAGACAAATTTGAATTTAGTAAATTATAACCTGATTTTCAAAAGTGACAGTGGAATTTGAAAATGAGAGAAGAAAAAGCAAATGGTAGGATGAGGAATAAATGCAACTCAGACATACCAAAACTTTGTGTGTGTGTGGTATGATTGTGGTGCAGGTAAGAAAGGCCATTTTATTTTTTCTGCTGCTAACTTTTTAGTGTGAAATATCAAATCTCTGAAGCAATGGTGACAGGATGCATAGAGAATAAAGAACCAGAAGCTGAGTGATCCCTAGGAAAGGATGACTGGCTGACAAACATGCTGATGCCACGGAGGTGTGTCCCCCAGCCTCAAGATATAGTGAAAGCCACAAGACTTGGACTCAAAGTACATTTTTTTATTGGAGAATAATTGCATTACAATGTTGTGTTAGTTTCTGCAGTACAATAAAATTAATGAGCTATTTGGTAAACAGCCACCAATAGATGGTAAAGAATCTGCCTGCAATGCAAATGACCAGGGTTCAATCCCTGGATTGGGAGGATCTCTTGGAGAAGGGAATGGCTGCCCACTCCAGTATTCTTGCCTAGACAATCCCATGGACAAAGGAGACTGGCAGGTTATAGTCCATGGGGTCACAAAAAGTTGAACATGACTGAGAGACTAACACTTGCACTTCACTTACCAGCATCAGTCTTTCCCAATGAGTCAGCTCTTCACATCAGGTGGCCAAAGTATTGGAGCTTCAGCTTCAGCATCCGTTCTTCCAATGAATATTCAGGGTTGATTTCCTTTAGGGTTGACTGGTTTGATCTCCTTGTAGTCCAAGGGACTCTCAGGAGTCTTTTCCAGCACCACAGTTTGAAAACATCGATTTTTTGGTGCTCAGCTTCCTTTATGGTCCAACTCTCACTTCTGTACAGCTATCTGCGATAGCTGAAGTGCTCATACAAGAATGGTTTCCTTGAGCCCAGCCTCTGGCATTTGGCCATACATATAAAATGCTAAATTCTATAACTTGAATTGTTTGATTTTCTTTAATTAACAGTAACCTCTTGAAATTGTGACTACCTGGTGTTTGTTACCAAAACTTCTGTATATCCTGGTTTCTTCATTCCCTCTTCAGAATTAGTATATTCTCCTTGGTTCTGTCTTGTCTCAACAAAAATTTGAAGCTACGGACATTAGAGACCTCAGCGTGTCATAGCTCTCGGACAGACTTGTTATAGTTCCTGGGTCTTGGACAGACCATGTTATAGCTCTCAGGTCTCGAACAGACCATGTTATAGCTCTTAGATCAGTGTTACAGCTCCGTGTTACAGATCAATTTTATTTAGAAAATAGCAGGAAAAATCCATCCTCAAGGTGTGAGGGCTTGCTGACCCAAAGATGCGAAGAGAAGAGAGTGGGGAAGCGCCCCAGGGCGTGGGAGAGAGAAAAGAGATCCCCGGCCTTCTGGCTCCTCTTTTTATATGTTTTTTCCTCCCCCTGGGCCTGCCCTATGTAAATTGGGCTAGCCAGGAGTGCTGTTTGTTCTACCAAAGGTCCTCACTCTGGTCCTTGGACCTTCATTTGACCTTCCTTTGTTCTATTTTTGCAGGCTTTTCCCTTCCGTATTCTTTAGCCACTGCCATTCTGGACGCCTGTTTCCTATTCTAACTACCTAACGAGCAATCTATCTGAGAGGCAGCCTCTGAGCTTAAGTCCTCAATTTTGTCTGCCAAGTTAAATGTAATTCTCAACTTTTAGGTTGTGTATATTTTTCAGTTGACATTTGTATGAGAATTTTAACTCTAATTAAAGAGTAACTGTAAGACACAAGGAAACTCTACCTAGTACCCAAGGGTTGAGGGAGAAAACCCAAGGAAGACTGCACTTGAAAGGACTGCAGGCTTCTGGATAAAGTATGCCTTAGTCCCTCAATAGCAGAGAAGTTGGTTGGAGTAGATGAAGGGGCAAACAGTAGGCAGCCCTGCAAGTGCAGATGGGAAGCAGGTTACCAGCAGAAGGTCATGTGGGGTACAGTGGGAGTATGGATGCTGGGCAGGGAGTGGGACAGAGGCCTTCAGAGGGTGGGATGCATGGGAACTGAGCAAACTTTCACCAGACCATAGAGGCAAGGTTGGAGAGGGACAGTGGTCTGGTCCTGTGGCTAGGACAGGCTTCTTCCACAATGGAGGACATCACTGGCCTCCCTGTCTCTGCTGGGAATTGCCAGAAACCTCTGATTATTTTAGATTGTGCTCTGCAAAGGAAAAATGCTTAAAGGGATTTGTGGTCATAAAGCATTATATTCAAGGATGTGTTGAGACTCCTGAGGCAATAGACTGATAACTGACACTGGAGTCAGGAACAGTGAAGAGTGAAAAATCAGTGATTCTTTTCTGTCTGCAAAAGGAGAACCCTTAAAAAGATGATGACAAACAACATTTTTATCCTGTTTGAAAAAAAAAAAAAAACACAAAACTTTGATATTTCTTCAAGGTACTCTAGCATATTAATTTGTGTGTTTCTAAGTAAAACAATTTATCTGTTTATTATTATTATTATTATTTAAAATAAATGCAAGACTAAGAAAGTCATACTCAAGCAAGCATTTTTAAATAACCAAAGGTAAGGAAAGCATTCAGTCTCTGGAAAATCATCAAGGGGATGCTATACATAAACTATAGGAATGCTTTTCAGGTCTTCTGCTCCTCTTCATCTTCTCTTTCATACCATTTTATGTGAAGACCCTCATCTGTGACCCTCCACTCCCAAAACATGACAAAAGGTTACAGAATAAAGCCTCCTTTTTACAAGGCCTTAAGGCTTACTCTCCTCTCACACCTCCTTCTCTTTGTCTCTGGACTTTGTCTCTTTTTCACCCTTCTACTTATCCTTTCTCTTCTCCATAGGCACATCATCTCCTCTTTTACATTCTCAGTTTCAGTCTTTGTTGGTCTATTTCAAAATTCTGCCTCAAGAGTGTCCTTGAATTAGTTTGTCAAAAGGCAGAGGAGGAGGGAATAGGAGGATCCCTTGTTCTCCTCACTGGGGTGGGTGGAGACTGGGCACATTTACAGATTATAAATCCTGTTCCTTTCACACTGTCTCCTCATCAATCTTTATTGACTCTTGTAAGGAGATATTCAATATGTAAATGTTCTTCCAGAACTTCTTTGAATTTACTACTTAGGCCTCACTCTTCTTTCTCTTTACTGGGCTGTTCATAATCACTCTTTGTTTCTTGCAAGGGCAGCCAGGTGAATTGTGAGCATACACATACACACACACACACACACCCCCTCTCCTTTCTAGAGAGAAACCCTTGTACATCTGTATTAACATTTAAACTCTTTGTCTTTTAGAGGAGTGCCTCTGTTCCTCATAACTTGCAAAAAACTGTGTGCCTTAAGTACCTGTACTCACAGTTGCACGTTCTTTGCAAGCACTGAGACTGGGCCTGACTGTGGCCCTCTGTTGGAAGGCCACAAAAACTATGAGCATTTATGTGCCTTTAAATTACTTACAAACCAAGAAAATGAAGTTGCTGGGTTTAAAGACATCTTAGACCACTATGCTTTTAAGATGTACACAAGAATTTATTGCTTTAGTGAAAATCAGCCAGGATTTACTTTCTACATGTGGTGGTAAGCGTTTATGAAGTATATCTGTACCTTTTCTTTTCTGGACACACATTGAGATGTGCTATCTATGGGTCAGGTGACTGGTATTTCTGTGCCAGAGTACTGAATTGCCTTTGCAATAAGCTCTCTTTCTCTTTGTCATGGTGACTGGTCACATTTGAGATACTGGCTGCTCCACTGGCCAGTCACGTGTATGGGAAGATACAAAGCAGAAAACTCTGCCCATCTGTGACAGGCATAGTGCATAGGGGAGGAATTATCCTTCCCTTTTGTTTTTTTAAAGCACGAAGATTTGGGGGTTACTTACTACCCCTATAGGAGAAGGCAATGTCATCCCACTCCAGTACTCTTGCTTGGAAAATCCCATGGATGGAGGTGCCTGGTAGGCTGCAGTCCATGGGGTCGCTAAGAGTTGGACACAACTGAGTGACTTCACTTTCCTCTTTCACTTTCATGCATTGGAGAAGGAAATGGCAACCCACTCTGGTGTTCTTGCCTGGAGAATCCCAGGGATGGCAGAGCCTGGCGGGCTGCCTTCTATGCTTCTCTGTTTAGCTCATCTTCACCAGTTCCCTAAAAGTGGTCATCACTCTATGTCTGAATGATGCTACTTTTTTTTTTTTTTTAATCTTGAATGAATGTCTTAATTAACTATAGATCGTTTCAGGTATTTTGAAAACTTCCATATCTTGTGATGTTTCTGCCATCATTTGGGGGGAAGAAACATTTATGGGGCTGTTAATTACAAACTGGCCCTTGCTATCAAACTCTTAAAGGATTAAATCATGTGCTATTGCAGTTGCTGACTTTGAATAACCCCTGAAAGGCTCTCAGGGTGGAGATCAAGAATGATACACTCTGTACTCTGGGAAAAACTGGCAGAACTGGTCTTTAGATAGATATTTTTAGGAGCTGATTATATGAGCTCAGTTCTTGTATCTCCACATATCTAGAAAAGCACTAAAATCCTTTGTTGGTGATGTCTATTCCTTGTGACTAGCAGAAACATTTTGCAAAAAATATGTACTTGATTGTATGCACCTTCCATTCACCAAAATCACATTTATACTGATCTTCCCCCCTATCTCTCTGGAGCAGTTTCTCAGAGCTATCTGAGATACTGTCTCCTGGGCTATAGTCTTCATTTTGCCCCCAAAAAACAGCTTGTAACTCTCACATTGAGCATTTTCTAAATTGACAGAATTATATAAATAAAGTTAATTTTTATTAAGGATTCCCCATTTATAGACTATGACTTTAATGTGTTAAAATTAATGCACAGAGAGAGCTTTTTACTAGAGTACATCATCTCTAGTCTTTTGTAATAAGTTCCAAATGATTTCCTTCATTAGCTTTCTCATCCACTCATTCATTTATGAATTCATTCATTTATATTTTAGTTCAATAAACTATACTGAATGTCAGACATGGGGCCAAGTTGAAGTATCAGTGTGAATAAGACTCAGTCTCTGTCACTATTCTTATGTTGTTACCAATCCAGTTTTTATTTAGAAAAACGGAATAGTTAAGTAAAACAGGAAGCCATTTCTAAATACTCTGCATTTAAATACATACAATATCTTGTACATAGTAAGTAAGTTTAAAGCTATGAAAATGTATTATAGACAGGGAAACTCCTTCTGATTCCACTCACATTTAGCCCTTACCAGCTTGGCATGGCTAACTTGAAGCGCTCTCTTATATAGAGAGTGGGCAGTGCTAGTTTATGTGTACTTGCTATGAGTCATTTTAGGGCTACTTGGCTCTTGGGAAAGCTTGTGCATGCACGCTTTGTTGTTTCCGGATGGCTTCACACCACTGAGTGTTCCATTGGGTTTAAAACAAAACAAACAAATAAAAAAAACCCTGTAGATAATGTTTGCTAAGAAAAAAAGAAATGTATGATGGAACGGTGACACCAAAAAAGCAGAGCTCTCACAGCTTGGGCCCTACTAGGCAAGAATACAGAGAAGAAAACATATTAGAAAATGTTTATTGTGTGGGTGAAGAAATTTCGAGACAAGAGGTGAGATGGGTGGTTCCAGGACATGATGATGAGAAGTCTTTCCCAAAAACATGCCTCCTGGCTGGTTTTCAGGCAAGTGCTTCTTTTCAGGTTGACATCATATCATATCTAAGCTGCTCTTCTTTCTATCTCTTTATCAATGTACATGCACCCAATATCAGTGATAATCCTAAAAATTTCTGAAGAATATACTCTACAATATATACCACATCTCAATGTCATTTCATTATTTGGGAAGACTATACCATTTTACATAGAAATATTTAAGTGTGAAATAAAAAAGTATTTACTCTTCTCCTATATTTATCATCAGGGAAGCTTTTGATCTTTCCAGTGAGGTTTTAGCTTTTATTTCTTTATACCACATTCTTGCCTGTATTTCACAAAACAGTTTGTTAGAGACAGCACAGACTAGGTTCTGGGAAAAGTAGCAATGAAATATAGTCCATTATGTTGACATTTTGTTGATATTATCCTGTCCTTTTTAGTGTATTTGCCCTCTGATGCCCTCTTTCAAGACCTACTGTCTTACTTGGGTTTCTCTTACCTTGGGCGTGGGGTATCTCATCCCGGCTGCTCCTGGCTGCTCCCGGCCAGCGAAGCACAGCCATCGCACCTTACCTTGGACGAGGGGTCTCTCCTCACCGCCGCCCTTCCTGACCTCGGTCGTCGGGTAGCTCCTCTCGGCCGCGCTCTTAGTGCGCGACGCAGCCGGCGGGGCGCTCTTAAATTGTGATAAACACTAAAACCATTCTCACAGAAAACTAGTCAAACTAATCACACAAGGACCACACCCTTGTCTAATTCAATGAAATTAAGCCATGCCCGAGGGGCAAACTGGGATGGGCGGGTCATGGTGGAGATATATGACAGGGTGTGGTCCGCTGGAGAAGGGAATGGCAAACCACTTCAGTATTCTTGCCTTGAGAACCCCATGAACAGTATGAAAAGACAAAATGATAGGATACTGAAAGAGAAACTCCCCAGGTCAGTAAGGGCCCAATATGCTACTGGAGATCAGTGGAGAAATAACTCCAGAAAGAATGAAAGTGAAGTGAAGTGAAGTCGCTCAGTCGTGTCCGACTCTTTGCGACCCCGTGGACTGTAGCCTATCAGGCTTATCCATCCATGGGATTCTCCAAGCAAGAATACTGGAGTGGGTTGCCATTTCCTTCTCCAGGGGATCTTCCCAACCCAGGGATCGAACCTGGGTCTCCAACATTGAAGGCAGACGCTTTAACCTCTGAGCCACCAGGGAAGTCTAAGAAAGAATGAAAGGATGGAGCCAAAACAAAAAGAATACCCAGCTGTGGATGTGTCTGGTGACAGAAGCAAAGGCCGATGCTGTAAAGAGCAATATTGCATAGGAACCTGGAATGTCAGGTCCATGAATCAAGGCAAATTGGAAGTGGTCAAACAAGAGATGGCAAGAGTGAATGTTGACATTCTAGGAATTCGCGAACTCAAATGGTCTGGAATAGGTGAATTTAACTCGAATGACCATTATATCTACTACTGTGGGCAGGAATCACTCAGAAGAAATGGAGTGGCCATCATGGTCAACAAAAGAGTCCGAAATACAGTACTTGGATGCAATCTCAAAAACGACAGAATGATCTCTGTTCGTTTCCAAGGCAAACCATTCAATGTCACAGTAATCCAAATCTATGCCCCAACCAGTAACGCCGAAGAAGTCGAAGTTGAAAGGTTCTATGAAGACCTACAAGACCTTTTAGAACTAACACCCAAAAAAGATGTCCTTTTCATTATAGGGGACTGGAATGCAAAAGTAGGAAGTCAAGAAACACCTGGAGTAACAGGCAAATTTGGCCTTGGAACACGGAATGAAGCAGGGCAAAGACTAACAGAGTTTTGCCAAGAAAATGCACTGGTCATAGCAAATACCCTCTTCCAACAACACAAGAGAAGACTCTATACATGGACATCACCAGATGGTCAACACCGAAATCAGATCGATTATATTCTTTGCAGCCAAAGATGGAGAAGCTCTATACAATCAGCAAAAACAAGACCAGGAGCTGACTGTGGCTCGGACCATGAACTCCTTATTGCCAAATTCAGACTGAAATTGAAGAAAGTACGGAAAACTACTAGACCATTCAGGTATGACCTAAATCAAATCCCTTATGATTATACAGTGGAAGTGAGAAATAGATTTAAGGGCCTAGATCTGATAGATAGAGTGCCTGATGAACTATGGAATGAGGTTCGTGACATTGTACAGGAGACAGGAAAGACCATCCCCATGGAAAAGAAATGCAAAAAAGCAAAATGGCTGTCTGGGGAGGCCTTACAAATAGCTGTGAAAAGAAGAGAAGTGAAAAGCAAAGGAGAAAAGGAAAGATATAAACATCTAAATGCAGAGTTCCAAAGAATAACAAGAAGAGATAAGAAAGCCTTCTTCAGTGATCAATGCAAAGAAATAGAGGAAAACAACAGAATGGGAAAGACTAGGGATCTCTTCAAGAAAATCAGAGATACCAAAGGAACATTTCATGCAAAGATGGGCACGATAAAGGACAGAGATGGTGTGGACCTAACAGAAGCAGAAGATATTAAGAAGAGGTGGCAAGAATACACAGAAGAACTGTACAAAAAAGAGCTTCAAGACCTAGATAATCATGATGATGTGATCACTGACCTAGAGCCAGACATCTTGGAATGTGAAGTCAAATGGGCCTTAGAAAGCATCACTAGGAACAAAGCTAGTGGAGGTGATGGAATTCCAGTGGAGCTATTCCAAATCCTGAAAGATGATGCTGTGAAAGTGCTGCACTCAATATGCCAGCAAATTTGGAAAACTCAGCAGTGGCCA